>JALBCR010004424.1:0-365687 GCA_030710515.1 Abscondita cerata
CGCTTATGTTCTTATTTCTTCCATTTTTGTTTCCTCCTCTACTATATGCATCCGGTGTCTCTTTATCTAGCCCCATCACCCATTTCCAATACCTTTCCTGCACCCTTTCCAGTATCTCCACTCCTTCCATCCCACACTTCTACTCCATACATCATTACACTCGCCACCAGTTTCTCAAAAAGCCACCTCCTCTTTTCCATGTCCCCTCCAAATACCCTTTCTCCCAACCCCCACGTCTGCCCTAGTATCATATGCCCCTTCTTCACTAAATCTTTCACTTGCCCTCGTCCCTATTGTCATACCTTATTTTGTAGTCCAAATATTTTAACTCGTGTACACTTTCGATCTCCTCATCCCTCCATGACTAATTCTTCTCTTTTTCTTCTTCCTCGTCTTTTCTGGAAAACCATTATTTTGTTTTTTTGTATTTAAATTTAACATCTTTTTTTCTAAATATAAACGTAACATATTCACCATTCCCTTCATTTCTTTTTCATCCTTTACTATTATCACATCATCCGCGATGCCAACACCAAATATATTTTTTTCCTTAACACTATCCCACCTCTTTGACCCTCTTCAACTCTTCCTCTAAATCCCCAATATATAGAGCAAACAAACTAGGACACAAGGGACATCCCTGTCTAAACCCTTCTTAACCCAAAATGTATCTCCCAACCCCTTTTTCCCCATATCTCCTTACTACCATCACCAAGTCCCCCTTATCTTACTTTTTATCGTAGTTTCCCATTAGTTCCTGTCCACATTATCAAAGCTGGACTTATGTCCCAAAACATCATACACTTTCCCCCCTTACCCTGAAAGTCATTATTAACTATTTGCTTCAAAATATATATGTTAATCCACCGCCAATCCTTCCTCTTCTGAAACCCACCTGGCAGTCCGATAACACTCTCTTCTCCTCCATCTCCTTTTCAATCTCACCTCTTATCATCTCCCATATAATTTATAATCTACGTTGGTTACACTCACATCCCTATAACTTTTCATTTCCTTCCTTTCTCCTCCTTATAAATTGGACAGATAATGGTGCTTCTCACCATTTCACCGGAAAACCCCTCTCCCTTCCATATCCGTTAACCTCCTATTCTTTCTCTCAACATGTATTTCCACTGCTCACCTTGCGTTCTATCCGTGCCTTTCGCTTTTCTATTTTTATTTTTTTTATTGCTTCATCCATTTCTTCTTTTTATCTCTCCCTTTCTTCTTCTACTCTCCCTCCTACTCTCTTTATCATTTTCACCCCCTTCTCTCCTTGTAAAGGCTTATACAATACTCCTCCATTCCTTGATTTATTTCTATTCTTTTATTAAATTTTTTTCTTTGCTTGTTAATTAATTTCCATGCTTGTTCCTCATTTTTATTTTTTATCTCTTCCTCTAATTCTATCCTATATAGTCCTCCTTCCTGTTCTTGCATTTTTCTTGTATTCCTCTTTCCGAAATTTTAACTCTTCTATGTACTTTTTTTATCTTGCTTCCACCTTCCCACCTCCTTCTTGCCTTTCTCATTTCCTCCTTAATATTTCACATTCCCCATTCCACCATTCATTCTTAACTCCTCTTGTATTTTTGTTGATCCTGTATTTTTCTTTTCCGTTGTCCGCTCCATTTTAATCATTAAATTTTGCACCACTGGGTTGAGACCTTACCAAGACCACAGAATAAATAAATGGACGAGAGTATTGTAACTCCCTCCGATTGAACCATGTATGTTACGTTTTACAATTAATAAGTTTTTTCTTTCCATTTTGGTTGGTTTTTAGGGAAATATCGTGGAAAATGATTTGTGTCTAACACATGAGGAAAGCCCTTTTCCAGTCTCACTCTTGGACAAATAACTATTGTTTGGATGTTTATTTCTAAAATCGATCAAAAGTTTTTTGTATCTTCTACATCAAAATTTCTAATATATTCTCCTATGAATTATATTAACATTTTTTAAATTGTGAACTCCTGATTGCAAAAGTGTTAATTTTGCCTTTCTCATTGAATACTAAACGTTTACCTGTTTTAAATGTCCGAGTTTTATGAATCACCCTTTGCAATAATTTACAGTTTCAAGTTATAGCCAGGTCCCAAGTTTTTGTTAATGCGGTATCGAGTCTACCTATACAATAGCATTAAATATCCCATTTTATTTTGTTTATGTATCTACGCAATTAAAGGGAACGACTAATTTATGTACCTGCTGAAAAGCGCGCCATTATAAACGCGAAGGTGTACCACATAATTGATGGATAGGAGAATAAATCTCCTCCTCACAATTCGTTTCTTCTACTTTGCAAAATGGCTTCACCAAAAAAACTGCATTCAAGGGAATAGTATAAATTTAGATGGACGTTGAAAGTTAAATGTAGAAGACTTATATAGTTACAAGCCTTTCTTTATGTACTTTTCTAATTTACAAACGGAAAACACAGGCCCTGGAAATAAGAGTTTCAAAATTTGTTCAGCACTGATTTAAAAAAATGGTCAAACAATCATGTTAACAAATAAGAGAGCTTAATGATTTTAATAATACATGAAATCTGACACTTTTTCATTATTTTCGTTGTTGCCATGACCGAACAAATCCATTATTCGATGATATTAATGTGTAATATTTATTTTTCCTTAACTTCACATATAACATAGATTCAATCAATATAATATAGATTATTTTGGAAGAGAGTGGGTGCGGGTTGATATGTTTAGTTTTTCTTCCATTCAGACGGTTTCTCAACAGTGTAATATACCTGTTCAATGCAATGATTAAAATTATTAATATAGTAGGTATCAACATTGACAAATTGAATATTAATTATTTTACCGTATTTATTTATTATTATTTCTTTTTAGTTAATTGTGATTAGAATTAACATAATTTTTTTTAAATCAGCAAAAAATTAAACTTCACGTTTGGTACAGGTGGTATATCAACTTGAAAAATGATATTTTAAATGAAGCAGCTTGGAAAATGTGCTATCGAATTTCATTCATTTTACAGTTTTCATATTTTGTTACAGCAGATAACATTCCTATTACGTAAATGTTAATTTTTTTAATAATGTAATTTAATAAGTTATTATGATTAAACTCTAACCAATGCTTCGAATATGAATTCTATAATTGCAAAATAACCTACAACACAAAAGATCCCAAATTTAATGTTATTTTTAATTGTCTCGGGAACAATTAAAACCCTCGCAAAGCACAATTTCATAGAAATAACAATAGTACCAATAATACGTAAATGTCAATAAATTTTGTTTGTACTTGTTTATTAAATTTCCATCACATTCAGAAACAGCTTTAAAACTTTACAAACTTTTGGTATCAAAATTTCGTTTCTAGGATCGTCTCTATACCGATGAACAAAGGTATATAATTTAATTATTCAATTATTAATTAATTATTATTGGGGTATGTAATGATATAATAGCGTACTGCAAAATAATTTTATTAAATGAACAAATAACAGATTATTGTTGACCGAATATACTAATGTAGTATTTATTTCTATTCATTTTTTTTACACGCACCCCGTGTCAAAAGGTATTAATAAATAAATAAATTATTGTGATATCAACAAAAAATTATACTATGGCTCGTTCGAATTATACAAAATCTTGTTAAAATTTATCGCCTGATGTTGTGCAAACAGCTAACAGCTTTCTAGTTGCATAAAGCACATGAAATGATAAGTTGAACACAAATCAGTGATTTTAATTTAAAACACCTTATACATGTAGCGCCAAACTCAGTCGGAATTAATGTCGATAGAAGGTACAATAAATTTCGGACAAGTAAAAAAATTACTTATAGCAGCTATATATGTAACCACTTTGATCACTTGACAGCAAGTGCGACAAAATTATCACCGATAAGTGTTGCGACATCTAGTTTCGTCTCATGCTATCGTAACACGTCCGAAAATGCATTTGCATTAAAGCAACTTTATCTAGAGATGTAAGCAGTTACATACTGCGATTATTATAGCCTACTATGTGTTGGTAAAAATAATAATCTCGAATCACCTGCTGTGAGTTCGCAAGTTCGCTAATAACAAATGTGTACCAGCTTACAACGTCTAAGAACGAATACAAAGTGCGTCGGAATCGAAAACCAAAAGTGAAAAAACCAGACGATTACATCCCAGGAAAACTAATAAAAGCTCCTCTGTATTTTAAATTTTTAGTACCAAATTCAACTCGCCGATCACCCATAACATTTTATAAGTCAAACAAATACTAACCTCAAGTTAAAATCACCTGTACATATAATATGTAACAATTTCAATACCATATCATATCATTGTGACATTAACTACCTAAAATTAACCGTAATTGTTAGTTTAATACATTAATCCATTAATTTTATAAGTTAACTTCTAGGAAGTGCATAAAGACGAATAGTCCTGTTAAGGGTCTTGTACTGTTGGGCAACAAATAAATTATTATTATTATTTATCGAGAATTGGTATTTTTCCATTTTTGTATTCCACAACTTGGATGCACGTGTGTCGAAATTTTTGCATCGTTTACTCAGTTTTCATTTGGAACAACTTTTCTTTAATAACATTGTGCGTATCTCGTCCCTAAAGTGCATTTGATTGTTGCACAAAAACGTTTTTAAAAAACTTCAAACGTCATCCTTGGATTTTTCCAAACTAAAAATTATGTCGTGCAAATTAGTTTCCAACTGCAGGGCTGATCCCCAAAAGCTCAAAAATTCAAGAAACGACCAAACAATCGGGAGACACACTGTATAAATACAGAAAAGAAATACAAATTTAACCATAATTTAAAAATTTCTAGTGTTGTGAAGATGTTCCTCATATTAGTGCGGATTTGAAAGCGCAGACTGTCTCGGAGTTAATGAGGGGTAGAATCGGGGGGCATTTGCGATTAAAATGGACCCGCGTACATACTTTACGAAGACCCATCGGTGGTGGTAGACCCAGAATATTCCTTACACCTGCATGGGGCGATATTGCAATCTTAGCACTCAATAAAAGAACTTACTTGTTGCATAAATAACTATTAACAGTAGCAACGATAGGCCCGTAAAGTATTCTGAACGAAAGAACGCTTACCAGAATATCATATAACTGCGAAAAAGCGTAGTGGCTATTTCTCAAGTTAACGTGTGGAGTTGGATAAGTGCGCGCGGACCGGGAGTTTGTTAGGTTATAGATAGACGGTCGTCTTAATTTGAAGAATATTTGAATATTTTAGAAAATGTTGTAAAGCTTCCTCTAGTTGAAGTATTGTATCCCATGAAAACTATATTATTCAGAAAGGTTAGTTATTTTTATTCATAATTTATTACATGACTAGAACACCAAAAAATAATATGAATTGTTATTAGTTACACATTTTCAGACAAATTACGTTGCTCTGAAAAAATAATTTTACTTCCTTAGAAGTATTTAATTCCTCAATGCATCAAATCATTCATTGGGTTTATTAGTAGTTGAATAGTACCCCTAATCGAATTTTTATTGTAAAAATGTCTAAACAAATGTAACCTAATAATTTCAATGACTTTTAATCGCGTCTGTATACTTCTAGAATTTACACAATCATCATTTTGATTTATCCATAGAATTGTCACAATTTCGGTTTTGTTTTAAAAGATAAAGCCCCTATTCACACTTCGCGTTTGTTAGTGTTAAACTAGATCGAAGATAATTCTGTAAGTATTGCCCTGGCTCGGCGAAGAGTCCAGATTTTAATATCATAGTAAACGTTTGTGCTCGAATGCTTGGTACCATCAAGGGGCAACGAGGGGCCAAATTTTATACCTGGGACCGATAACAACTCATTACTATTACAAATGCGTGAAAGATAATTCATCCTAATTATATCAATCCCTTAGTAGCGTCAATGGGTAGACGTCTTCAAGAATGTATTGATAATCAGGAGATTATACCATTAATAAATTTTAAATACGTTTTTGACCTCCTGGGGCATGTAGCTGGCTAACTTATTCACAAAGTTAATCCCTGCTGGAAGGTAACAGTCACCTGCTATTAAATACTAGCGATACTGGTAAGTCCCTTTACAATATAAAAACTTTATTTTCAAGAAACCGTCTTTTTCCCATTTTTTGTTTTTGAATGTACATTTAAGAGGCGAGGAAGTTGATTTGGTGTAAAGAATCACCAAAGAGGTGTCTGACAGGTTTAAATCGTAGAATTCTCTTAACACTACTCAAAGTGTGGTCTGAAGAACAGTTACCAGTTTTAGACAAACAGGAACTCACCCGTAAAGACCTGGTAGTAGTTACGAATCTGTAACCATGCCAAAAAAGATCCATTTTTTGATTCTCGGGTTAGGAGACACTGTTTGCAACTACTGTCAGCAGGTGCAGAGCCTTATCAATTCGACTGGCACTATAGTATCTGACCTAACAGTAAAAACAGACTAAGGGGGGTAGGATCAAAAACATATACGGTATTCGCCAAAATAAACAGTATCGGGAAACAGAAAGTGCTGTGGAGTTGTTTATGTAATATGGATTTGTCATATTTTGACTTAATTGTCATTAGTTGATATATTAATAAGTACGCTGCAAGTTAAATTTGATTTAAAAAATGGTTCTAAATTAAACGGAAGAAAAAGTTATTTTGGTAGAGCATTATTTTCGTTTATATTTATTTTTATTTTCGGTACTGTTTATTTTGGCGGATACTGTACCTTACAGATACACCACCGTATGTACTACCTGTATCCAAAAACTAATCGGAATTGTTTTATAAATCAAAAAAATCTGTATTGATTCTTCTAATTCAATTTCGTCCGCTTCAAAATAGTCCCCTCCCGATATAATACACTTATGCCACCGCTTTTTCCAGTCCTCAAAGCATGCCAAAAAGTCTTCTTCCGGTATAGCCTTCAGAGCGCGCGCCGATTCACGTTGAATGTCTTCAATCGACTCAAAACGGTTTCCTCGGAGTGGTCTTTTGAGTTTTTAAAATAGCCAGAAGTCACACGCAGCCAAATCAGGTGAATAAGGTGGTTGCGGAACGATATTGGTTGCATTTTTAGCGAAAAGTCACGAAGAATCAATGCAAGTGTGAGATGGCGCATTATCGTGGTGTAAAAACAAAGAGTTATCTTTCCATAAATCCGACCTCTTTTTACGAATAGCTTCACGCAAATGACGCATAACACTCAAATAGTATTCCTTGTTGACAGTTTGACCGGTGGGAAGGAATTCGTGATGCACCACACCACGATAATCGAAGAAAACTGTCAACAACACCTTAATTTTGAGCGACTTTGACGCGGTCTTTTCGATCTTGCCTCACCTTTGGCACGATATTCACTATGTTATTGATTTTGGTAGAGCTCGGTCCCTGTAAGCCTTCTGCAACATTTTCAACGTTTCTGCGCATTTATTCCATTCAGAAACAAAATTTGATCGCACTTCTTTGTTGAATAATTTCAGACATTGTGAAAATCGCCAAATTCACTTTTTGTGTCAGACAAAAACAAGCGTCACTAAAACACTAAAGAATATTTTGACATATAATGTGGCATAGATGTCAGTAACAGTTGTACCAACTTAAAAAAATATTGACGAAAAATATTTACCCGCGTCATTTACATCGAAAAATTCCGACTAGTTCTTGGACACTAAGTACTTGGACGTCAATTTTGGCGACGATATCGAAACAGTTTAGAAGTGGCACTTACGATTGGCGCTGTAGTAGCGCTATAGATATCACAACTACTAGTATACAGATGGTTCTTGTAAAAATTACGAGTTTCTACATTATAGTACAGAACAATAAATGCAATACATATTAAATTCAATTACTAATTCTAAAATTGTAAAAACAATATAATAAATTGTTGAAAGTGTTATAGTGAATTAAAATTACAACACCATCTGTCATGTAGTAGGGTGATCAAGGTTTGATGCACTACCTTCTGATGTCTATAGTTATTTTACTTAGTGCACAGCACTACATATTGTCAATGGTTGGCATTATAAATATTTAAAGAAAACGTTAATTTGTGTATCTGTGCTAACGTCAAAGAAGAATATGGGACTAACAAAGACTTGAAGAAGTTACTCCTTGGTAGGGCATTTTGTTCACTGATTAATCGAGGTTTTACCTTAACATTGATAGTCGTCACAAAAATAAGTCTACCGACATAACAATACGAAGAGGACATTATTATGGGCCACATCCTACCCAGGAAACAGAAATTGGACGTGAAAATTTAATTTTCTTGAATGACAATGCAAGACTCCATCGTGCTTAAAATGTGATAAGGGCCCTTAATGACAATAAAATTAATCGCTTACCGCTTACTCCGTCATCACCAGACCTCAACCCAATAGAACATGTTTAGGACATGTTGCAAAGGACGTTGGATGATCATATTCCTCAACCTACGACTGTTGGGGAATTAAGGGTTATTCTTCCTATCCTTTGGCAGAAAATTTCACAAGAGCATATTGATAACTTGTTTTGGAAGTATGACTAATAAGTGTCTAAGTTATTTAAATATTTAAAAGAAAAAAAATGTCTACTTTTTTTATTAAAATTAAAGTGTCGTTTTTGTCTTTTAATCATGCTATAACGTAAAACATTTTTTCCTGAAGTTAAACTGTTGTGCAAGTAATATCCCTACTCAGTTTTGAGTAGTTTTGATTTATTAAACATTTCGACTGCTTTAGAAGAAGAATCTGTACGTGAAAATGAAAACTCAATCCGCCTTTATAGGAACTTCGTCAATCCTTTGCCTACTGCAAGAACAGTTTTCGTATTTATAAAAAATTATTAATTATTTTACGCCGTACAATGTATTCCAATAATGTAACCTTTAGAACACTATGAAGTATCAAGTGACGAAGAAAATGAAAATAATAGCGATGCCTTGTATAAACCACCACCAACAGTAATTTAGATACAGCAAGCGAACCAGGTGTGACAACAATAAACAACAAAACGTTAATGAAGGAAAAAAAAAGAGAAGGAAAAAAACAGAAAGAAAAAAAGCAAGTAAAAAGAACTAGTTTCCATTTAAGAACAAGAAACTGAAAATGGACGGGTAAGAATACGTGTGGTTTAACATAGAAGACAGGAAAGTTAAACAAAATTGCCAACGCTTGAAAAGATCGTTACAACCAGTCAACTATTCTAGATGCAAAATATCTAAAACAAAATTATGTTGGCAATTTAGTGACGAATGCCGGAAAAAAAGTTTGAAATATTTTGGCGAGAAACAACTTAAGAACTACGAAAAAATTTGTTTCCTCTCACGTATTAAAAAAACAGAGAACAAGAACAAAGATTGTGTACAAAATCGTTTTGTGGAAGAAGTATCAACAACTCAGTAGTTTCTTTTTCAATAGCTGTAAAAATTAACGCATATTACTGTAGAAAATATACTTTTCAAACTTTGATTTGCATATAGTTTATCTATAATATTGACCGAAGAGGAATATCCTTCAAAAACCGAAACGTATTTAACAAAATGTTCACTTTTTCGGCAAAAAAAGTGCAATTAGCTGAAAAAGGAGAAACTCAAAGGAGACGTCTTTGTGAGTCAACAATGTTCCATAGGGGTCAGCTTTTTTGTTGTATCAGCAAATCGGCCAACTGAGGAGACGTATAGAAATTGTCTGTTGGCAGGCAATATCCCATACAAAACAGTAGCTCCATGAGTGACAACACTACTTGGGAAGACATGGGTAAATCCTTGTATTTGGCACTTATTTTGTGCCTTTGCCTGTGTATAAAGTTTTATGACTATGATAATATATTCTGTAGGAGAGTACCTACAGAAGATATTGATGGGCGTTTCAAACACTTCTGAAGTATCCAGTACACTATTCCTTCAAGTCTGGCTTCATACCAAGAAATACATGCATTTCTTCGAATGTTCCTGGTGACGTTGTTGATGCTGGTCCTGGTTGCTGTTGGGCAAAGATTTCTGTTGTTTCTGTTACAATGTGATTGACCAGAGAATCTAAAAAAAATAGCTCATAATAAGAGAAAACATCGTTTTCTTCTGACTGGGTAAAAGTACATCCAGGAGCTCCAATCGATGGATATTTTGGCGAACCAAGAAAAATTGATTCTTGCTAATCGCGCACCAAATTCTTGCTGCAGCGAAATCGACATCGTTCTCACTTTCCTCAGATTGGCATATTCTATCTCACTATCGAAAAATTTGGAAGAGTTTCTCAGCAATAAAGATAAATAATTCAACAAAGTAATTTCACTTAAATTAATATATTCTTATAAATTAATTATGTACCTTCAATAATTAAATTAATAAGATAGGAATATCTAGATTACATCTTACATAGCAATTTACTTACCAAATGATTATAATAATCAATAAATTAATCAAAAAAATAAAGCTCAAAATTCACAACAATAGGCTACTAACGCTTAAGCAAGGCTAACTGTAAATATGAACTCAAGTTCAATCTTCAAACAAATTGCAACTTTAAATGTAACGGTTTTTGTTGATTCCGTCGATACTGCTTGCAACATTTCTTTAACAGAATAAGTATCCACACACATAACCGTCGCCCGTGACTGTGATGAGCGCATACCTACAGAATTGCCAGTAAGGCGCGCTAGAGTATGACACGTTAAGTGTTAGTTAACCGGCCTTCAATTTCTTACCGTTTTCGAGAAGAAAAAATTGCGATTAGATAAAATAGTTCAAATAAAAGTTATAGACAAAAAATTTCCAAAAACTTTTTCCCCATACCTTTCTTTGTATAATTCATATTCATGGAGATATTACTATAAAACTCAATGTTACGTGAATTTAAATAAATAAGTGCGAAAAGTTATGATTCTTCGTCTAAAAATAGTGTGGGTCTTTCATATAAAAAATTCATATGAACAACTCCTGCTTAGTTACAGCTCCTTAAAGATGAGGCAAAATATGAATATTTATGTAAATATTTCAAGAATATGAAATTCACGTGGGCTCGACGAATTATTTCCAAACTCTAATCTAATCCAGATATGATGTATTATAAATAACACCTACATGCCAAGTTTCATAAAAATCTGACCAGTGGTTTTCTAGATATCGTGTTTATATTTGGACGGCGGGGGCCAGAAAAAAATTGTCGAAAAGGTGTAAAAAAAGTGTTAAAAGTTTCCGTTATAAAACCTTCGGAAAACTCTCCATTTCATTTAAGATATGGAGTGTAAAAAACATTAGATATAGAGTAAAAATTTACTTATGTCTATTAAGTTTTAGGAATAAAATAGTATATTAAAGAACTAGTTTTAGAAGACGCATTTATAAGACGAGTACAGTTTACAAAACGAGCCGCGAAGCGGGGAGTTTTTGAAAGTACGAGTCGCTAAAATGCCTTCTGAAACGAATTCTTTATACTATTTTTCTATTTTGGGCTTTTCAGATTGATTTTAAAATAAAAATTTCGCGAGTTTTTAAATTTAGGAGTTTTGAAGTGTATTTGCTAAGGTGGCAATATTTTCATTAAACTTTGGTTTAAATGCGAGTTTAAGTTTAATTAGTACATTTATCATATGTTTTATTTAAAAAAAATGGGTGGAAATAAAAATAAGTAGATAAATAAATCTACTGATCATTAATTATGATTTCAATTAATGCACACCGAACGTAATGACAGCTTGGACGTTATCAGTGTTACCACCGTTCGGAATAAATATTGTTCTATTTCTATAAAAGTTTCTATTTTCTCATTTGGGTGCTTTTATAGCTCTGTATGTTTAACTAAAATAGAAAAAATTTTATTATATAATGCATATACCAATTACGCCGGTATAATTTTTAAATTTACGAGTTGTTAAAATGCTTTCTAAAACAAATATACTATTTTTTTCAATTTTGGGCCTTTGAAGTTGATTTTTACATAAAATTTCGCAGTTCTTAGAAGATTTAGGAAATTTTTAAGTCTAGTTGATGGCAAAATATATTTTAGTACTACTGCGTATCGTGAAAAAGTTTAATCTAACAAAAAATTCTTTAATGTAAGATATACACCGTGTCCCACATAAGGAGGACATTAGATATTTATGAAGATTAAATAAATTTGATTCTTTGCCAATTTGTAGGTTTAGGTACATAAAAAGGTACTTTCTCAAACAAAAATAGAATGACCATTTTAGTTATACCGTAAGTGGACTCACTTCTTTATTTTAAACGAAATATCCTATATTATATATTTTTTAATTTTAGATTTGGCATAAAATTCTGTACACGATGATATTACACTTTGCCATTCAAACTGCAGCCGTTTTAGCACCTATCTCAGGTAGTATTTCAATCGGACAATTCGAATTTTAGCAGGAGGTAGGAAAATAATTGTGCTTTTAATAAATATCCATCTTTAAAACGTTTGATGTATCTAGTGTTTCCGAAATTATTTTCAAAAATAAAAACTTTGTTTATTTTTATGTAATCTTATTCAAAAACTAACATCTACATAAAAGTTATTACTTTTTTTTGACATTTTTTGTACTAGTATGCCGGAAAATAAATAACAATCTGTGAAAAAAATAAAGCTGTTGTATTAAAGAAAACAAAAAAAGATAGTAACTTTAAAAGATTTTACTTAAAACAAATGTAAATTCAAAAATCGTAACGACACGAAGTACAAAATCGAAAAATAAACTTTCCTCTTGAGTTGAATAATCATCAGGAGTGGTTTTTCAGATAAGGGTACGAGGTATAAAATTGGGTAATAAATAATTCAAAAGTACAAATTAGTATGCTGTGAATGTAGCAGTATTGATTGATTCTGCTGGTAAAAATTGGTTCTTTACTCTCGAGTTGAATAATGAGCAGGGGTGGTTTTTCAGATAAGGGTACGAGGTATAAAATTGGGTAATAAATAATTCAAAAGTACAAATTAGTATGCTGTGAATGTAGCAGTATTGATTGATTCTGCTGGTAAAAATTGGTGCTTTCCTGTTGAGTTGAATAATGATCAGGGGTGGTTTTTCAGATAAGGGTACGAGGTATAAAATTGGGTAATAAATAATTCAAAAGTACAAATTAGTACGCTTTGAATGTAGCAGTATTGATTGATTCTGCTGGTAAAAATTGGTACTTTACTCTTGAGTTGAATAATTAATGAGCAGGGGTGGTTTTTCAGATAATGACACGAGATACAAAATCGGATAATAAATAATTTAAAAGCACAAATTAGCATGCTGTGAATGTAGCAGTATTGATTGATTCTGCTGGTAAAAATTGGTACTTTACTCTTGAGTTGAATAATGATCAGGGGTGGTTTTCAGATAAGGCACGACGTACAAAATAGGAAAAAAATAATTTAAAAACACAAATTAGTATGCTGTGAATGTAGTAGTATAATTGATTCTGCTGGTAAAAATTGGTACTTTACTCTTGAGTTGAATAATGATCAGAGGTGGTTTTCAAATAAGAGCACGAGGTACAAAATCGGATAAGAAATAATTTAAAACCACAAATTAGTATGCTGTGAATGTAGCAGTATTGATTGATTCTGCTGGTAAAATTGGTACTTTACTCTCGAGTTGAATAATGATCAGGGGTGGTTTTTCAGATAAGGACACGAGGTACAAAATCGGGAAAAATAATTTAAAATCACAAATTAGTATGCTGTAAATGTAGCAGTATTGATTGATTCTGCTGGTAAAATTGGTACTTTCCTTGAGTTGAATAATGATCAGGGGCGGTTTTCAGATAAGGGCACGAGGTATAAAATTGGGTAATAAATAATTCAAAAGCACAAATTAGTATGCTGTGAATGTAGCAGTATTGATTGATTCTGCTGGAAAAATTGGTACTTTACTCTTGAGTTGAATAATTAATGAGCAGGGGTGGTTTTTCAGATAAGGACACGAGATAAAAAATCGGATAATAAATAATTTAAAAGCACAAATTAGCATGCTGTGAATGTAGCAGTATTGATTGATTCTGCTGGTAAAATTGGTACTTTACTCTTGAGTTGAATAATGATCAGGGGCGGTTTTCAGATAAGGCACGAGGTACAATATAGAAAAAATAATTTAAAAGCACAAATTAGTATGCTGTGAATGTAGTAGTATTAATTGATTCTGCTGGTAAAAATTGGTACTTTACTCTTGAGTTGAATAATGATCAGATGTGGTTTTCAGATAAGAGCACAAGGTACAAAATCGGATAATAAATAATTTAAAAGCACAAATTAGTATGCTGTGAATGTAGCAGTATTGATTTATTCTGCCGGAAAAATTGGTACTTTACTCTTGAGTTGAATGATTAATGATCAGGGGTGGTTTTTCAGATAAGGACACGAGATACAAAATCGGATAAGAAATAATTTAAAACCACAAATTAGCATGCTGTGAATGTAGCAGTATTGATTGATTCACCTGGTAAAATTGGTACTTTACTCTTGAGTTGAATGATTAATGAGCAGGGTGGTTTTCAGATAAGGACACGAGATACAAAATCGGATAAGAAATAATTTAAAACCACAAATTAGCATGCTGTGAATGTAGCAGTATTGATTGATTCACCTGGTAAAAAATTGGTACTTTACTCTTGAGTTGAATAATGATCATGGGTGGTTTTTCAGATAAGGCACGAGGTACAATATAGACAAAAAAATTATTTAAAGCATAAATTAGTATGCTGTGAATATAGCAGTATATTGATTGATTCTGCTGGTAAAAATTGGTGCGTTACTCTTCAGTTGAATAATTATCAGGGGTGGTTTTCAGATCAGGGCACGAGATACAAAATCGGGTAATAAACAATTTAAAAGCACAATTTCGTATGGTGTGAAAAGTAGTATCGATTGATTCTTCTGGTAAAAATGAGTACTTTTCTTTATTGTCGAATAGTAGTGAAGGGTAGTTTTCAGATATGGGATCAATTTTCCTGTTTCTTTTGAATATCACAAATTATGTTCATTCTGTATATGTACTTGTTTTAATTTTTTTCTTTTTTATTTGTTGTGGTCCTGCTGACATGAAGCTAGCAACGCCACGTGTTTTTCAAAAGGAACGAGGTACAAAATTTTTATCAGTGGCACAAATTAGCAAAAAATAAGCACTAAAGTGTGTGATAGGTGAGTTTGGATTCTGTCGATTTGGTCTTACCTACTTCAAATAGGTTAATAATTTTCATTTTCGATCGCGATTTGTGTTGTAAGCATTTAGTAGTTGAAATGCAGCTGACCATAACTGATAATCTTTAACGTATAATGAGAAATATGATCTTTGACGGTATTTCGCCAAAGAAACCATTATGTTGATCTTCATTAACAAATATTTGTTGATACATTGTGGTCTTAAAATAAAACTCATTCTAAATACTATTACCAATATGATAAAAAATTAATTATGCTAAATAAATGCGGTTTGAAAAACAAAAGCATTTAGATTTGTTAATACCTTTTACAGAATGAAATTGGTCCTCAACTGGAATTCAATATCGGTAGTAAGTACTTACCTAAAAGAAAAATACAAAATTAGTCAAGCATTAAATTTAAAGAGAGGTGGTTTAAATTTATATATGGAGCAAGGTTAGCGGTTAAATCAATAATTCGGCTTTGTTTTAAATGCGCCAAAATGTACAGTAACAACATAAAACCAATAGTGAAATAATTCAAACAAATGAAGAACATGTTTCAGTTGCTTTATATGGATAAAGGTAATTACGAGATTTCAACGACTTAAACATTTATTAAATTTGAGATGGAAAAGTTTAATAGTAACATTTTCGCGTGTGTATGTAATATAATGGTAATATTATATACAGTTACAATATAAATAAATCCAATAACAAAGATTATGAAACTAGCATAGTAAGAAATAAATATAATTTATTAAAAGGTTAAATACATGATTTGAGGTGTGGAGAAAACGTGTTATAATTAATAATTAAAAAAAATCTGTTCTATGCTGCCTAAAAAATAACAGCCACATTTCATCAATAATAATAATAATACTATTATAATAAGTATCTTGAAATTAATCTTAAAACCCCTCTTATTGATGTAACTGAGGTAATTTATAAAGACTAATCACGCGTTTGAATCATAAAAAACAAAACTAAATATGTTCAGAATCTACTTTTTTAAATTTTATTTGGCATTAAATGTATTTCATGTAGCCGTAAATCGAGAGAGAAAATCTGCAGTAATAACAATGACGCTACATAAAATCTTTATCGGGTAATAGATAAAAAATATGTGAAGCAAGTAACGTAACCTTTCTAACCATTTTTGAAACAAAAAAAAATCATATTCACGTGTTCATTGTAAAACACTCAACCACTTTACCCTTTTACTTGCTGTTAATGTTCGTATTCATGCATGCGATAAAATGTAATCACAAAGATTAGTTGATAATCCGAAACTTTCATTGCACTCCGCAAAGTATAAAAATAAAGAAACCATTATGAAAGAAAGCGACAATAAGATGAGTATTAAGAGACACTATCAGAACGAAAACTAAATGTAGCCTAAGATTGCGATTTTCTAAAGCGCAACAAGTAATGTGAACGAATGTCGCTACAGAAAGAAGCCTCTAAAATGGTGGGTCTTAAGCTTCATTAGTTTAGAGTAAACAATTTCCTGCGCATTTAAAAACCATTTAGCAAGATAAACAAAGGTGCAGTAAATAAAAGTAGGCAATTGAATCATTATGTGACGACGTAAAAACCAAACCAACAAATCAAAATTATAATTACATAGGTTATGAAAATGACTATGCTTTAAATGTAATTTATGGAGAAAAGATTAATACGGTGGTTTAGCAGAAAAAAACAGGGTAACTAAACGATTTAATTTTGTCCTCCTGAAAACATAAAGTTTAGATTCACTTTAGTCAGTATATACGATTAATTGCAATTTAATTTGAGTACACATTTTAATTAAAATTGTGCGAAATTGAATTAAATTTTTTCATTGGAAACCCGGAATGAAATTTAGTTGTGATTTTTTTCGGTCAAATATTACGAAACACGTTAACTTTTACAAATTACAAGTCTGATAAAATCAAAGGTAAATGTTTAAGGTTGTTCGATACGTTTGTTCGTATATGCCAAATCAATTCATTATTTCTACAGTTAAAATAGCGTTATAGTACTATGTAGGACTTCTAAACTTGATATTGTAATATATTATACAATTATCAAAAAAACTTGTTGTTTTTAAATTTAAAAAAAAATTGTTACGAATCAAGTTATGATCGTTTTAATATGAAAGAATTCGATAATTTTTATGTAATCGCAAGATTTAAAAACAAGTTGTATGATGGATATAAAGCTTACTTAACGTGGTCAGTAAGGTAACCAAACTAAGAAAAATTAAAATTTTAACTCGCGGTCAACATGACAATGAAACATGGTATACCATTAGAAAAGAATATTTGACTGCCTCCAATTTAGGGACGGTTCTAAAAAAAGATCTACTTCTTATCACAATTTTGTAAAAATTTGGTATACGGAGGAGAATAAATACACTAGTAATTATCTACGGTAGATTATATGAAACTAAAGCAAAAGAATTGCATGAAGTTAAGTAATACTAAAACTGAGATTGTGGCTCTTTTTTTGACGTAAATAATTACTCTCTTGGTACTCCCGAAGATGTGTTAAAAAATATGATTTAGTAGAAATAAATTTTCTCTTCCATTTGAAAGAGAAAGAAACTGCTAGAGCTAGATCCTTTTGAGAATAATGACTCATCACCTACATGGTATTGATCAAGATATACGATTTTATAACTATTCAATAAATCGAATTCATACTTTGAATGCAAGGGCAAATTAATATTTTTGAATTTTATTTTATATTTTGGGCTAGATCCATTCATATAAAGATAAAAACTTTTGGAATAATTTTAAATCCAAAGGTTTTAAAGAATTCAATTCTCTCGAAATAATTAACCTCAGAGTATGCGGAAATTGAAAATACGGGATCCTGATTAGATTGTAAAAAGGAAAAGAAGGTATGACGAAATAGGAAAAGTAATGTGTATAGAGTACTTTTGGAATTTTAATCATTTAAAAATCTTTAAAATCCTTGTGGGGATGACTTGTTACATGAAGTACTAACAAAGCACTAACGATTGACTATAAAGTTTTCATTAGTGCTTTCATAAACGTGCCAACTTCACGGACGTTAGTACTATACAGATCATAAAGAAATAAAAATCATAATAAAATAAAAAGAAAAGAAAATACTATCAGTAATTCACTAACCATTTAAAATCGCATTATTAATAAAATTAAAATCAACTTTTTGGCAATTGAGCAACCTTGTACTTATACCGTTTTCAAGATCCCCATGCTGTTAATTTTATCTTGGACACAGTGTATGATCACGACAGTGAACAAATTCAACCTTGAACCGTGGGATTAGTAATGCTAACATCCCTTAAACGAGGAGTATTCTTCAAGTATTCGTACCATTAACATCAAACACTTTGTTCACTAAAAATTATGTTATCCAGTATTTCAATAAAATACGTAGTGTAACACAAAGGTTTTAATTCCATTATCTAAACAGTGTATATAACGTTGCATTTGAAATACAGAAATAAATCAGGTTACCTATTAAAAAGATTAAATATGTTGTTTTTGGTCCTTTACAGGTGTTTGTGAAAATGGGTTCACGCTATGGATATTACAGTCTTTTTTCTGCCAAAGAAAGTACACTCTCCCCACTAGTTAAGAATGGGCGATGAGAAAAGTGAAAATATTTTGTTATTGGTTGTTTTGGTGAAGTTTTGGAGATACGGCCAGTTCCCATCTTTAGGGAATCACTCTGCATAGTATGAGGTCGCTGAATAATATTCAGTCAGTTATCAAAATAAGTGTCAGGTATTGTAGTTTGTTGTTCAGATTTATACTTTTCAATTCGTAGGTCACATAACACCACTCTGTACGAATATGATGTAAAGCAAACAGCTATAACATAATCAAGTGAACAAAAATAATTGATAATAATAAGAACGTCACTGCTACAAGCGCATGGATTTAAGAATTCAGAATGTATAGGATGTGAAAGTAGGCATAAACTGAAAAACTAACGACGAATGCAAGAAAGAGTAAGCTTTAGGTACAGTTAACACCATATTTTTAGTTGAAATAAAAACACCATGCATTCAAAGAACACAATGAGTATTATCATTGATTATAAAATTCGTAAAGATACGCAAGCCTTAATATTTTTCGTAACTACATCTCCTACCAGCAACGAATGCCCTTTCACCCCTCGGCCAACAAATTGTTCATTGGGAAAGTGCTGCTGCGAACGGTTTAATATTGTAACATTGATTCTGTTACTGCTTAGCATACATGCAACATCGGTCTCTACCTACGAGAATGATTCAGGAATCAAACTCGGCAGTTTTCTAAGAAGTTCGTTCGTTCGCAACATAAATAACTTGCACGTGCACAATAAAAATGTGCACTCTTGTAATTTAGCTTGCTACGAATTTATCCTAGTGTATCATAATAGTTGGATTTTCGAATTGTTTTTAAATTTTGTTTCAAACTTCAATAAAACCATTTTTTGAAAATAGGAGTTAAGGTCAATCGGTTAAATACACTCACTAAATTATTAAAAAATTGTTAAAAATCGCTAATTTTTGAATTTAAAAAAAATTTTCCTAAAACCAAATTTACTTGGATTGAACTTAAACTAAATCAAGATAAAATTTTTAATTTCCGTGTTTCTTCTAAGATTAGCGGAATTAAACGCATTAATTCGCTTTCAGAGTAGCGTTTACTTTTAATTTAATTAACAAATTGATAGTAAATGTCTTATGTTCAATGCAAACTTTAGAAAATTGTTTGATTTCTGATGTTAAACATGTAAAAATATTTTTAACGATACCTTTTGTACATTTATGAATAGCGAATGACGAATTAAATACTTTTGATAAGTGAGATACAAACTCAATATGCTCGGCTTCATAATCTTTACACATTAAATAAAAGTTCATTTTCAGAAAATAAATCTTCCTCTCACTTAGTTATTTTTCTCTACATATCTCACATTCATACCTTTTCAACTGCTTAAATGCTAGATAACCAGTTCAATAAACTATGCTACAAGATTCCAAACGGACAAACGGAAAACACCAAAAAACTGCACAAAACTAACATAAAAAAATGGAGAGGGAAACTGAGAATCTCGTCGCAATTGTACGGTAGAGCCATCTATTTTTCATCGTACTTTTGTGTCACATTTCGTCCATATAGGGTGCGCATCTTTATGGCACTATCACCACCCATGGTATAACATTGCGCATGTAGGCGGGATTTTCTTGATGACGCGCTTGAGAGTAAACATCATGCAGGTTAAGTATAGAAATGCCGATTTATAAACATTTTTGTAATTCAAATTTTCCTTTGCTCAGTTTAGTCAATATATTTATATTCGTTTTCTCAAGATGAGAAATATGCAATACCACATAAATATCGATAACGATTATTAGAAAAGTAACTATTTTTCAAAATTTCCCGCCTATGAAAAACACCAAAAACTTTCGTTTGTGAACTTGCCTTCAGACGCAGCGCCACCTACTACCTTCTTATTTGGAATGAAGTATAGTACATATTTTTATAATCAAATCTAAATGAAATATATTCAAAACCAAATATGTTTGTTCTTTTAACCAGTTTATTCATGTAATTGTTAATGCTAATTTAAAATCTCCTATGCTGCGTATGTCAACTTTATTTCACCTTAATTTTAATGCAAATTACAAATAAGCGTAAAAGAATCATAGGGAAGGAACTCTCCAAACGCGAACTGCAACGAAAAAAGCCCTCGATATACAATACCTTCTAAAATTATTATACAATGAAGTAAATACTACAATATGAAAATCCTAGATACATAAATTTTTGTACAGAAAATTGCAGAACCAAAAATATGCGTAACTTTCTTCGATTTTTGGCTGTATCAAATCAGACAGTAATTTTTGAATTCAGAATTAAAAATTGGTTATGAATGCATTCTATAGTTACAGGCCCATCGAAAGTGTAAAAAATTCTGAAGTTTGATGTTTTAATAAACATTTTTACGACGAACGATTTCCGAGATATTGTAACTTGATTTATGTCCGAGGGTATGTAACCTAGTCTAGGTTACAATTTTCAAAATCTATCATTTTTTGAACGCATGTTTACGATTCAAAAACCTTGCGGAGTGTGCTAGATGTAAGTGAATTTTAGAATTGCATTCTTCATAAAAGTACGAATATCGTTCTAAATCGATTACTAAGTTTGCTAGATCTTGACTTCATCGATTTCTGATAGCTGTTGATAAAATTTTTTAATTATCTCTTCTGCACCTAAAGGAAGCGTCATTGCCTTTCTAATCTCGAACATGATCCGATAGAATGTTTCGAAAATTCCAGCTCGCTTCGAAAAATAATTAATTCACTTACTTATTTGAAGATTGTTACGGTTTTATTTTATAAACTGAATAAACGTGTGTCGTGAGCATTATGTCATCAGGGAATATAAAACGAGGAAAAGTATGTCGCGATTAATACGTTACATGAAAGTCATATTTGGCGCGCAATCTGCGGATTTTCGATTGGTTGAAAATAATTATCGATTTATTTCCAAAAATAAAACCCGACATCTTGTAACTACTTCCTTTTCTTGCTGAAAACTGGTAGAGTTAGAAGATCGTTAATTAAAACTACGCAAATAGTTTGAAATGCGTTAACAGATTTCCAATAACAGTTGGTTGTTTTATTCGTCTGAACCTACCGTAAGTACTCGTTCTTTCTCTTTTCTTTGTTCAATTTTTAAATGACACGTGGAATCCTTTTAGAGTTTAAGCTTCTTATTCTCTGCATCTTTTGTTCCATCTCTGGATAACTTCCTGGACTTGTGTCGAGTGGCCGATTGAAACATTCCCTTTTCTATGAAGTACCGCACCACCAGTAGCTATATCAGACAGCTGTAGGCAATCTATGGGTACTACGTCTACCAATCGGAGGGATGTCTATCCATTGTGGTCTAAACGAAGAGCCTAACGCCTTCCAGTTCTCTTCGAATACCTTTCCCAAGAAGAATTCTAAAATCTTACTCTCGGGACTTGGTTCACATAAAATGCAGCTAAGTTTTAGTATTTAAGTTATTGCATTTATTGCTTGTGAGTGTAAAGCTCATGTACATACGACATAAAACGGCGTTAACTTTTAGCTCTAAGTAAAACCATATTCGGTGGCACGCTCAACAACCTAGAGATTTTAATCAATTCAATACGGACTTGTGCACTTGTGCAAGATTAGATGCTTGACTCCATGAATACTGTTTAATAACATAATTCGTGTAATTGGTAAACCACAAATTAAAGCTGAATTTGAAATATGTGTGAATGTAGCATTTAATGCATATAGGTACCTGCTTTAACTTAAATTGTGCGAATGTGATTGGGTTAAAAAAACAACATTATGCTTCGAAATGAATACATACGACTTACTAATTATCACTTAAAGGTTCAAACAAATTCAACCATTTGTCTGTTTTGAGACATTCGTGAAGTTAGTCCCCAGGGAGTATTTTATACTGTTGATAGTAATAAAGTGCCTTGCAAATTATGAGGTTATTCAAAATGTTACAAATCACTTACTAAATATTGATTAAAAAAAAATATTATTTCTCAAAGTGGCGCGGCTTCCGTGAAGTTAGCCTGCACTACAGTTTCTTTTTAACTAAGAGATACCGTTTGATTACAAATTTTTACAAATGACTTACTAATTAATGAAGGTACTAAAATTTTGATATTGCAAGATATGAGGCTACCGAGAAGTTAGTTACACTTAAAAATTTAGATTTTTAGCTTACAAATACTTACTAATAACTTACTAATTAATAAGAATAAAAGTCAATATAAACTCCGAAAGTGAGGAGCTAACTTCACAGACGTTATTAGTAGTTTATTTATTTATTCGTATAGTAATAAATTTTTTCGTAATTATCCGGGAGGGTCTTGATGAGCAGGTCCGGAAACCAAAGTGGTGATTCATGTTTTTCTCGTTCACCATGGAGTACTGTAAGGTACTGATCACCTTCCATATTTTATGTTTGTATTAAAAACGCCTAAAAACACACACGAAAAAAGCTCTAACGAAATTGACGTACGTTTTGACGTTTTTATATAGTAGTGATCGCAAAAAATATAATGTATTGCTTGAGCATAAAATCATTTTCCACTGTTCGTAATTAATAGCTAACATAATTTCTTCTCTTGCCATGCTATTTCCAAGGTCACACACATCTTTTCCTAAAAACAACCAAAGAGACCCACTCCGAGTCAATTTTGAACAGCTAAAAAGTTGATCCAAAATAAGAATTTTTTTCACTTTTGACAGATTCGAAAAATTGTTACTCATTAAACAGTACTGAAGCCTATACTTCGGGACCAACTGAATTGATTTTTTCTAAACGTATGTTGATATTCCCTAAACTCAGTTTTACAAAAAAACTTCTTAGGAACCAAATAAATTTAGAAAGCGGATTAATTAAGAAGATTATCCTGTAGTCACATAAAAAGCAACAGTGAACAGTAAAGGAACATACGCATCCCCTCTGGGGTATAATTAATTTTAATAATAAAGAAGGTATATTTTGACTGAATCATAAATGTAAGCATTGAACAAAAAATTTCTTAATCTCAACAAAGCAAAAACAAAAGCACTTGTGATAAAATACAATCGTTAGAAGGATGCAGTTTAAAATCAAATATTCGACACTTCGTGATATGTATCGATGATAAACTTTATAATTAATAAATTAACATTTATAATACACCGCAAACAATATTGGAACTAAACAAAAAGAAAAACTTCGCTAGAATTTAAATATTACGTAGATTTACAATAGCATACAAATGATCGATTCAATTAAAATCCTAAAACACGACACGCCTAAGCTACAGCTAATTCCATATTTCCTCTTCGTAAGGTAAGGATAGTATTAAAACAGTAAACCGTGAGGATTATAAAGCGGTGAATTATGTTACTCTCCATTTACATAAATAAAGTGCAATTTATAACACAGGTAAAAATTATTTAGACAACCTTAATTTTCTAAATGAAAATAGAAATTTAATTGCGTTGTCTTTTAATGCTATACCCCATCCAGACACGCATAAAATAAATTTGTGTACTAATGAAAACTTCGTCAAGAATATAGTTTATTCTAGCGGAGAATAAATTTAATAACAATAAATCATGAAGTAATTTAGGTCATTCTTTTTTCTGTTTAATTAGTTCCTTTGTAATGAGTGAAACGCCTTGTAACATCATTCTACATATACATTCCGTTGAAGTCTAATCAAAAAATGTATTTTCAAATTTTAAAACAATTTGTGTAGCTTTCTTTGATAAGTTGCCGTTCCCGTGAATTTATTTTCGTTTTCTATGCATATGTGAAGAATGTAATTTAAATTCAACTTATTTTACAACTAAATCAATTTCTAATTAACAATCCAAAATATAAATTCTTGTGACAATCACATTCTATGATAAAATGACACAAAAACAACTTAATTAACTGAAAAAATAGTAGATATAATAATAGAAAACTGAATATAGACAAATAAGATAACTTAATGGAAGTAAAAGTAAATAGAGGATTAATGAAGGAGACGGAAGGCAAATTCTTTTATTAAAAAGCTTGGCTCGAATAAATTTAAAATATAAAATAAATTATTTAGTTGAAAAGTAATATAATTTAGTTTTCTTACTTCTGAACTGGTAATATGTTTTACTTGGAAATAAAGGTAGACAATTTAACTTGAATTTCAATAAATATAATACAAAGTTTCCAAAACATTTTAAACAAAAGGAAGAAAATAAAGTAAAATAGTACTTACGCAAACTTAATCAACGTCAGATAAAAATTCTGTTTACAGTTAAAATATTACACCAGTACTAAACGAAACATTATTTTAAATAAAATTGTGTTTTAAAAAACCATGACGTCGACAAATTAATTACGTTTGTTTGCGCCAGTATTTCATTATTAGAGATAAATAGTTATTTACACAAAATTAGGAAGTAATCCTACGACCCATAGGGTAGCGCCTCGTTTCGGAAGCACTTTTTTAAACTACTGCAACTTTAAAGATTGTCAACGACCCCTCAGCGACTTATAAGCTACTGGTAAGTGCACAGAAACGATTATAAATTTTCTCTCTTTGAAAATAAATTGTGTGTGAAATGTCAAAGAACTTGTCACTATTTTGTAGAAAGAGCAACAAATAGCGTACAAAATAAACCTCTTATTGCACTTCACCCAAACAAACCGTTTTCGAGAAAATCGAAAAAATGTCGATAAAATTTAGAAATCATCTTAAAAAAATGCCCTATGCCAGATTATTGGCCGTAATATAAAATTTTGCCAAAATTCGTAGTTTAAAAAAATTTCTAAAAACTAAAATTCAATTTTTTTTCATACTCTGTATATCACAAACGAAGTACTATCGGACACATGTTAATATAAACTTCTCCTCATAATTTCACGTTAGAAAAACTGCACTAGAAATTATTACATCGAATTTAGAGACACCCTGTATATTTATTAGATCATTAGTAACCAAAAGACAACAGAAACATTTTATTACAATTATGACAATGTCATTTATAAATATTAAAATAAAACTGGAGCTGAGGTGCATTCTGGGATATGAAAGATTGAAATTTAACTTAACGATTCGAACACGGTTATTCAGATATGAGAAAAGTAGCTCAACAAGAAATCGGAAAGCTTTCTCAAAAATCTGTGTAGATTACATTCCATTTTGTACGCTATTTTCGATTCCAGTTAATATTTCATTCAGGTAGAATCACTGCCTCAAAATTTTTACCTAAATCCGATAGCAAGGATACAGGGGAGCGATACCTCCTTTCAGAATCCAGTTTTTCTTGTTTTATTAAAAGCACTGTTAACTATTTCAACTCAACCTTTATTCGTTTTCCCTTCACTTCTAAAGTTGACATCCCTTGCCTCTTTTCAGTTGAAAATAAAGTCATTCGGTTAAACATCGACACAAAAACACGACAGTTGGTACACCCGTGTACTTCAAAGAAACCCATCCGCGAGAAGTTTGATTTGGACATCCTTTACATGTTTATAATCCTTCAGGTAAATTCTATTGTATTAAAAAGCCGACGCAAAACCATTTAATCAGTTTCGTATAGAAACTTTCAAAATACATAGTAACGTGCAGTAAACAAAGAATTATCACCTGTTTATTAGAAACTATGCATTCAATTTATATATTCATTAAACCATACAAGATCACACGATTACGATACAAACTCAATATTACTAATATTATATTAGTTTAAGCTCTGATTTTTTCACCTCCAGTTAACTTTATCAGTCAGTTAACTACTATGGAAAACAGCATTGAACCAATAAAATTTTTAGAAAGTTGCGTTAGAGAACAAAAAATAGAAGATAGGTTTAGAACAAAGCCAAAAGTTCTACACAAATCCAATTTATCACGCTCATAGATAAAACAACGCTACACTCAAAGAGTATGCTGAGATCATTGGATCTGCCTCTTTCATTTCTAATTCCAATGGTTAGTTACTATTGTTCGAACTGTTCAGAAAGTATTAGGATTGAATGATGTTGGTAAAGTGCGGGTGCCAATTACAATAAATAACATAATGTGTTCTTTCTCACTAATTAACAAACGATTCGACATCCTTAATTAGCATCATCCGTATGCGATTCGAATGACTTACAAAACCTCTCTAACTACTAAGATTTACTACTAAGGATTTGCTCATCACAAATTTCGAAAAATATGACTTTTATTAAATAAACATAACTGTTTATTAACAGATTTTAGGAGGGTCTTGAAATAATAAGTGAACATTTACAAACTAAAATTTATTACCATATAATACTAAACTAAAACATACCATAAATCTTCAATAACACCCTTTAACGTAGAAATTGTTGGATTTATAAGATTTAAATAACTTAATTTTCCCAAACTATGACGTAAAATTTAATGGGTATTACTGAACTAACACTCCAGTTTTCTCACTCCTGAAGAGTACCCAAAGATCAGAAACAGCTGTCAAGCGAGGGGTTTTGTTGCTATTATACAATCTCTCGCGAATTACAGCAGGCGATATAATAATTGAAGAATCGACTTAGTAACTGCTTATCATCTGCCGATAAAGTTACTATAATGAAAAAAAATTTAATTTTGAAGATTGTGGCATCAAAAATAAAATCTTTTTATTTGTATCAGAGACTTCTCAAATCCAAAAATTTTAATTATTCAATTTTTTCGACAAATTAGTTTGTTATTAATAATTTTAGACCAAAGACCGGCCGGAGAAATGATAGACCGAGAATGATGACAATCTTATCCAGGAAATCAAAGTAATCGTAAGGAAATCGTACGTGCCAACCGTCGTCTGACTATCAGAGAACTCGCAGAACACGTTGGAATATGCATTGGGTCATGTTATGAGATATTGACAGAAAATTGAACATGCACCGAGTTGCAGCAAAGCTTGTTCCTCGTTTTGACAACCCAAGGGGAGAAGGAACGTCGACTAAGAGTTTAACAATAACTCCTTGGAAAGGCCGATGATGATTCATTAAAAGTATTATCACAGGGGAAGAGAGTTGGGTTTACGGATGCGAGACAAAAGTTCATTCATCACAGTAGGTTGGCAGAGAATCTCCACGCCCAAAAAAATCACGTCAAGTTTGATCCCCTGTCAAAGAAATGCTCACAGTTTTTTTTTTTCGATTTCAACGGAAAATTTGGAATTTTTGTCTCAAGGTCAAACAGTCAACAGTCAGTACTACGAAGAAGATTTGAAAAGGTTGCGCAAAAAAATTCGGAAAAATAGACCACAGTTGTGGCGAGATAACTCATGGTTCCTTCACCATGACAATGCGCCTGCCCACTCTTCTTTGTTAATTCGTCAGTTTTGTACCAAAAATCAGATGACTGTCCTTCTCCAGCCTCCCTACGCCCCAGAACTTGCCCATGCGACTTTTTCTTATTTCCAAAATTACATTCAGTGCTAAAAGATGCCGTTTCGACTCAAGAACAATTCGTCATTGATGGAAAATCCAAAAAAACTTTCCAGGACTGCATAACAAAGTCGAAACATCGCTGAAAGAAATGTGTGAATAGGCAAGCCGCAGGGAAGTATTCTGAAGGAGACGTACACCAATAGGTTGTATATAAAATAAACAAAACATAAAAATAAGTTCGGTTATTATTTGAAGAGACCTCGTATTCTTATTATACACACCATTTGTTTTAACAATTTTGAATTAATAAAGTATTACCGACATACCGTAAGCATGTTTCATTTTTGTTGCAACTATACCTTCAAGAATATCAGTTATACAAAAAGTAATAGGACATTTGGTGTAAGTTACAATACCCACAACTTTTATTTTAACTATTCTTACCGAGATACAGCAATCGCGTTCCATTTTTGTTTTAACAATATCAATATTTGTACTCAGTATTAAAGATATTTCTTCCATTAATATTTTACATATTGATAAAACCTAAGAACTATTGACGGTATAATTGATAATCTGAATAAGAGAAAAATCGTATTCTAGATACTTCCACCATTGCTTTTACATCATTTCATAAACCATGAAGTAAAATAAAATCATTAACTAAATCTAAATAAATCGTTTTCCACATCAATTTACCAAAATTTTTATAAAAAAATTTAATAAAATGTTTTGTAAAACTGAAGGACCTCCGTGAAAAAAAACTTTAATGAACGCCCTTTGAATCTATTGAAATCTCTCATTTAACCTCTTAAACCTCAAACAACAGAAAACTTACACAATTGAATGTTTTCACTCCTTAATGAATTCATGTAAGTGGAAAATTTTACAGAATATTATCATACCCTCGGTTTTAATTACACATACTCTCACAAAATGTATGTACGGTACTACATCGCAATTAAAAAGTAAATGATTAAAAACTTTAACAACGTGAAATAAATATCAAATTCTTAATGTCACTTGCTAATAATTCTATAAAAATTTCAAATTCACACGTTATTTGATATACAGAGCGATCAAAAGTAAAAACAGTTGCTGAAAAATCTCATTGGCGTTAGAAGAGTTATGCATCTTCAAATACTTGTTTTTGAATATGTTACACCAAATGTTACACATATTTATTGGTTTTCAAACAGGAAGAATAGAAAACAAGTAAATACAACAAAATAACAAATATAACCTACATAATACGAAATAAAAACAACAACGTATTGCACTATAATATTCAAGTTAGACAATATAAAATCGAGAGACGATTTTTGTTTTAATAATGACTTCGGCTGTGGAAGCCACAATTGTTACAGCATAACATAAGCTAACATCGGTAGAAATCTTATGAAATGTTCTATTTATATTGTTACGAATGTTATCGTTACTTTTTCTTCGCTTTCACAACCAGATCATATTACACTATATAGAGATTATTTATTTTAAACACGTACAGTGAATATAACCTAATAAATACACACAATATTGCATGTTATAATTTATACGATTTCGCATTAAATGACAATTCCGCAACTGCACTGAAAACTACATAAACAAACTTTTTATAGAAGCTAAATAGTCTCGAAGGTTCCGAAATACGGAGTTTCTCAAACGTCGCGAATCATTCTAAATTGTTCTAGTTGATGAGCACAAAATTTCCGATAATTTGATATACATTCATAATAGTACGTTTCTGTTTTTTTAAGGTAAATTCAATATGCTAACATAGAATATGGTATATATTTTTTTCTGGAGCCTACTGTATAAAGAAAAATAGTCTTCTATAATTTACAAAACTGCATGAAATTAGGTCAAACGACAAAGACGTAAGAGGAGAAGTACACAGCTATACAACACCCTGTATATGAATTGTATTAATAGCATATAATAATAATAATATATAATTTAATAACCAATTAGTTTTTATTACTGAAACAATGTGGAGGGATAACGTGTCTACGTTTCTCACGGCTAGTAACAGTGGAGAAGGGCGGATCTGATAAAAAATAAAGAGCGCCACACAAATAAATTTTAATGGGTGATTGCGTCATCCAGCTTTGTAGAACAATAATAAATTATAACATTAGAAATCTATTAAATACATAAAGTAACTAACAATAATTATAAAATAAGATTGATGCAGACTATTTTTAGCAAAATTTAAGTTTTAAATAGGTACTAATAATAATAAACAAAAATTACATGCACTCTGTGCATCGTTGGTCAACCAACACCAGTCACAAACATAATATAAAAATACATGTAATTCAAAATTAATAGTTAAGTTGATGATTTTCCTTTTATAGATTCAATTAAATTTTGTAATTGAAAATCATCCCCAAAGCAATTATTTTAAATAATACATCTATACATACGAGTACTAAGTAATGTTGTCTTAAAGACTCACTGGATTCTACTCCTTTCGACAACCCTAGTGATTGTTTGGACGATGAAGATCTAGGCGACGGTGAACCGTGGTACTACCCTGATATAACTGGCTAGTTCGATGAAAATTAACCATAATATTTTACACGTCGTTAGTTGGAATGGCGCTGTTGATGCAATTAAAATGTAAAATATGATAAGTGGTAAGCGGCTTTGACGAAGTAATTGGTGATTGTAAAGAAAGAAGTTCAAAAATATAATTTTCGGCCAAGACGAAATTATTGTTTATACAATTACACCTGTCACAATTCAACAAAAATCAAATAATAAATAATCGAAATCGAAAACTATTATCCAGCCATAATTTAACAGTGGGATAAGAAGCAATGTATCTGGCCTAGAGTGAAGGGAAAAATTTCACCATAAAGCACGAAACTTAAAACGACGCGTAACAACAATACAATATGTTAAACAAACTATTAAAAAACTATTGCTGAATGACAGAAAATCAATAACAAAACGAAGGTTCTTAGATAGACATTAATAAAAAAACGTAGATTAATCAACTGTCATTAACGAGACCGACGTTTACTGAAATTGCTTTTCTACAGAATTGCAAAAATTTTTCCAGTGATGAAACTAATTCGTAAAAATGACGTTTAATCAACTGTTGTCAGAAAAAATAAGTATTTATAACTTCAAGCTAAATAAAAACCTTAGCAAAACGCACTTTAAATTATCAAAAGTTTGAAAGTATAATAAATGTGTAAAAAGTTTTAAAAGTAATTTCATATCTGGCAAAAATTGCACTATACAAAGTAACTTATTCGTTATTAGTCATTCAATTTACTTAGCAATTAATGTTTGAAAGTATCGTTATTCATATTATAATACAAAATATATATACGGTATATTACATTATTCAGTTGTTACTCAAATGTATAAAAAATCAGAAGTTTGCAAAATAAAATAAAAATGTATTACGCAATGGTACATTCAATTTTCTCTGTGATCCTCTTTAATAACTAGACAATAACATTCCATATTAAGAGAAATGCTACAAAAAGGTAATTAATTTGACAAAACAAAAACATTACAGTTAAATATAAATGACTATATAAATTCGCTACAGTGAATTGTATAAAGTATAGTACAGTGTAGTGTACGTTATTTATTGTAGTATAACTACATTGCAAACCACATAATGACCACATACAACTTCAAAGTTTGACAACAATTTACGTAAATTAAAGAAAAGTCATTGCATATATATAGGTAGAATAACATAAAAAGACACCGCAATACGAGCAAATATTGATAAAAAGCTATTAATCTAGTGGATATTTTAGAACTGTTCAATAATTAGAATTTCTTAAAATAAATTGCACACTGTCACAGGGCGTCATACAAATCAAGAATTTTGATTGAAAATAAATTGCAATCAATATTAAGTAAGAACGGGGGAACTGAAGTGTAAGTTATTGAAAATATTTTCAATTCAACTTTCTTTTAAATCGAACAATAACGCATGCATTTCGAAATTTTTAGATTGCGAGTAATTTAGTGTGGAGAAACGGCTACTCTTACTTTCTTACTTATGGTCGGGCGAAAAAGCAATCACATTATTTATTCTTCGTCTATATCTTCTTGAAGTTTAGAATTGAAATACAGTTCAGTTTCTTAGTAATTATATAAAGTGTTGACAGTAGGTTGAGTAAATATACAAACAAGCGTGTAAAAGAGTATCGAACGTGTTCGGCGAATAAAATTGCTCGAAAAATATAATAAACGTCTAACAGCGTAAAAACAAGGTACTGCGCGCACGTTCCTTTAATATGAGTAAAAAATGGAAAAAAAAATAATTAAAAATTAAGTTTTAGAAAAATTGTTCAAACAAAAGTTATAGGCAATGAAATTTACAACTTTTTTTATAACTTTTTGGTATAATTAATATTGGTGAACATATTGTTAAAACAATTAATGCAATGTGACAGTCTTATTTCAGTAATTACTTATCGGATCAAAAATGATTTAAAAAACTTTTATTTGGAGAAAAAATGTATAAAATAAATATTTTTGAGAATACATATTCCAAAACTTCAAAGTCCATGTAGGTTAACTTTGATTTAATAAATTATGCCCAAAATCTAACCTGATCTGCATTATAATAAAGACTCATATGCTAAGTTTTATAAAAACCTGACCTGCGGTTATCCTGACATTTATAAGATGTGGAGTAAAAATCATATAGGTTGTAGGAAAAAAATACACATTTATGATGGAAATCTGCACCGCGAAACAATTTGTAAAATTGATTTAAAAATTTCAGCAACGTTCAACAATAGTTAAATGTAAACAAAACAACTCTTATTTGAAACAAAAATGTGTAAAATAATATTTTTTTAAATATTTTAAAATTTCGAAAATCTGTGTTGGTTAACGGCCGTTTATGCCCAAAATCTAATCAGATCTAAGTTATTATAAATAAGGCTCACGTGTTAAGTTTTATAAAAATCGGACGGCTGGTTTTCTTGATATCTTGTTTACATACGGACGGACAGCTGTCTATCGGACAAAAAGTTTGTTTTGCTTCATTAACTGTAATTCGTCGGAAAAAGTGAAAAAAGGGTGTTAAAATTTTCGGTATAAAAACCGATGCCTAACTCTTAGTTATAAGATGTGGAGCCAAAAAATAGGTAGAATTAAAGAATACTACTGTCGACGGCGAAACATTTAATTAATAGATGTAATTTCAAATAAATTTTAATTGTTTGACATTAACTTTTAGTTAAAACCCAAGGTACATTTTTTATCTTTATTTTTTCACTACCTATTAGGAAACCTGGAAGAATATCGATCATCGCGTAGGGTAATATCGACAGTTACAGATTTCAAAACCAGTGCCAAATCGAGATAAACACGGACGACAGTGAGTAACCAAAGAATCAACAGATGCCATTGGCGCAAAAAGTTTAGCGCAGTTGATGTACAAGGTTATTCACTATAAATTATCCACCCTTTATTATCGTTATTATTGCTCTTAGAAAAAAATTATAAATGAAAGTTGTATGGTTCTAACTGAATTTTCTTAAAATGCTACCAATAGTTCATTTACTCGCCGTTTACAAGGCAAAACAAAAATATGATGTATTTCTTTAATGTAACACCCTGTATATTATTACATTTTTGAAGAAATCTTTCTTTTCTGATTTCAAAAATACATCATATATGTTGTCTTTATCTTGAGCCGTTACTGAGTTATTAATCGTAGAATAACACAGTTACTTAATACGGAATTGTTAACATTGTCAAAGTAAGCCATGTAAATGACAAATGTGTGTTTGACAATTGACATTTCATTAATTGAATCAACCAAAGTAGTTTATAATGAAGCAGAAAAACTTCGTATATGTGCCTGTTATATTCAAAATAATAAAAGGTGGGTAATTTATAGTGAATAACCCTGTACACACGCGACGTCCTTGACGCTTCAAATAATAACGTAAGCAATTTGTACTTCGCTCTAATTTCATTTCGTCTGGTCGATACTACTTCAATGTGAAGTGGGAAAAACTTGAGAAAATACAAGAAAAATATTGGAAATGGGCAGTGGGGCTGAAGAGGGAGACACCCAGATATATAGTGGAGGAAGAAGATTGAGAAAATAAGAGTGCAGAAGGGAAAGATATCCATGGGATATGAAGTAATAATAAGAAAGTGTAGACAAAACGAAATCTTAAGTGAGTGCTGAGGGAAGTAAGGAATCAAAGATAAAACACGGACAGGAGAGGAGACAGTACTACGAAAGGGGAAGTTATGCGAGGGAAAGTAGAAAGAATAAGAGAAGAAGGAAGGAGTATAGAAGAGGAGATAATGATACGAGATAGAGACACACAGATATAAGAAAGAAGAACAAAATATGAAAAAGTCGATACAATGAAGAATATATTAGATTAGTTACAGAAGAATTACAAAGATATATTTTAGAAGGAAAATAAAAAAATAATAGCAAGGTTTAGTTTGGTAATGAGGAGAACGAGAACAAATATTGGATAGAAGATGACAAGAGGCGATGTAGGTTGTGTGGAGAGAGATGGAAAAATATAAGACATCTAATAGAAGGGTTAATTAAAGGGGAAGAAAGGGATAATGAGGTATTATTGGAGGAGGGAGGGGAAGGAGTGAATTCGATGAAAGCGGTGATAGAGAGGAGGATTGGAAAAGACAGAAAAATTAAAGTAATTTTATAGAGTGAGGGTTTTTAATAGGGGAAGAAGTGTGAAATTTTCTTTACTTTTTGTTTATGTTTTTAGGTTTATTGGATTTTTTAAACCGAATCATTTTATTAATTTGTATAAGAACAAAAATAAATACATACATACTACTCCAATGTCAAGTTCAGTAATATTTACAGATGACTCGAAACTTTGATCGTAGCTAGTTAGACGAAGGAAGGCTTGAGCCAGGGCATTCTAAAAATTGTTACACTTTTCGATCGTATGAAGAAATATAAAAATTCACAGACTTGCGAAACGGAGAAAAACATCTACTAACTTCAAACTCGAAACTTATTTATTCCTAGTACCCATATTACGCGCGTCACACGCGTAACTAAAATCTGCGAGAGCCGATCCTTGACCGACTTAAAACGGCAATTATGGCGTACTCCGCACAAAACTTACTAGATGATGAAATTTCGAACTACATCAAGACAATACAATGAAACAGCAAAAACTTATTTCATTTCAAAATGAAATCAACGAACTTAACGCGACTTGCAACTACGCAAGACAAGGAAATTGGACAAGTATCAAGTACAATACCAAACAGAAACCAATTTTTCTGTGTAGAAGAAATTTAACGCAATTTAAATATGCATAATAATGAGAGGTTATTTTAAATAAAAAAAATTCTAACAAAGGTTACAAACGGAATAACAGCCGTAGATATTCCTGGAAAAATAATCGCTAAAAAATGTCAGAAGCAAGTGAGGGCGCTCACCAGCTGGGAAAGGAGCCAAACTACCATTGTCGTTTGCGCATTTTCTGCCTCCGGACAATACTATGGGGCTATGGCTGATGAACTCATAAGGAATACAACAGGAACATCTGATCAAGACGAGCGATGTGATAAATTTCGTAACAACACTCCAGCCTTCCTTGTGGTCCGAGGACACAGTAGTCTAAAATGCAACAAAAAGAAGATTTACGAAAAAAGTTCGTTCGATGAATCAACCCATAAACCGGATTAGGGCAATAACAGACAGTGAATATGACAAAGATAGAACTGTCCGTATTTAAAAGAATATATACTTCTTCCAGAGAATTGCGCTCTCGTGACATCGACGTCTTACAAAGGTGACACAGAAAGAAAAGTGAAGATAAAACAGAAGAAGTAAGCTGCTGAACGGAACGTAGAAGTCAAAGAATTGTGCACAGTTTGGTTCAAGTAATTGTAGAGATGCGCATGTGAGTTATGGGCAAATTGCACCGAAGCAGTAAATTATATACAGTTTAAGACGTTCATAACGTCCTTAAATGTAACGATCCACCATTTTAGCGGTCCCAACAAAGTTTCATAATATTCCTATCTAGTGATCGCGCCTCCATAAAATAACAAACCTTAAATTCAGAAATTTTACCATGAAAAAGTTGGATATTTGCCGTAAAATCTATTGTTACAGTCCTTTAAACAAATGCTTTACATAAGAAAAAAATTACATGCAAACTTAAATTGTCAATGGGTCGTTAATATTATAAGAATATATTAATGTCACAAAAAATTTGTTTATTATGCTTTTGATTTTGAATAGGTTTTCGGATTGTTCGTATTAACAAAAGTATATAATCAGAATGGTTTATGCAAAACGTTATAATTAAATGTCATTGAAGATACGAACAATAAGTGTTGCGACATCTACGTGTGGACCGTGTTAACGACCACGTACGAAAATGCATTCGCATCATTGAATATATTTTTAAGCAATAAATCACGTGTTTCCCATTACTCATATGTTAAAAATTTGTTTAAATAAAATTACTATTATTTATATAAAACTATTTTTAAAAATTATAAAACCTTCTTCTAACCTTGACCTTTAGACAAGACGAATTTATCCCATCTTAATAAAACATAATATGTAGAATACAAACTGGACGACTATCTATTTTTTTGGGAAAACTCAATACAACAACGAATAAGAACGAAAAGAAGTGCCTCCTTAATTTATTCATTTTAGTATGTACCTATTTATTCAATTAGTAATGTACATTACCCTTGTATATAATTTCTCGAAAATAGATAGGGAATATTAAACTGCTAAATTAGAAACGTAATTTAAGCTTATGGTTGGACACTACCAAAGGATATTAAACAACTTCACGATATATCAAATCTAAAAATTTAATTTTAGGTTTGATATATCGTCTTCAAAAACTCATCAACAACTTACGTATTGCTAACCAGATTTGAAATATTAACTGTTCCGGTATTTGATTAGATTTATGTCATATTCCTGTTATCAACTTCACAGCAGTTTTAAGACTACAATAATTTTAAATATTTCACCATCAGAAACCCTATAGTTTAAATTGTTAAGGGGCATCAACCCAAATATAGTTTTATTTATAAGCAATAAGCACTTTTCAAATCGAACGGCAGGTGCGTGTAAGTATTTACAGTATAGTACTATTTTTAAGTGCTTTTTTATTATTTAATAAAAATTCATTAAACTAAGTTATTATTTATGGATTCGCATTTATAAATCCGGGTTAGAACATTTGGTGTAAATACCTTCGTGATCAAGTTAGTTAAATCATCAAAATTCAACCATAAACCTCGGGTTCGATTCCCACTGTCGTAACTTCATATTTAATTTTTAGTTAGGATTAAAAGTTTTAAACATTAAATTTATTTCATAAAATATCAATGTTAATTAAGAAAAAGAATTACCACATTTGGAATCGAAACCAGAGTTTTCGAGTGAAATGCTACGCTTTAATGATCTCAACCACTAAGGTACTTTGACCAAGTACTCCATCCCAAATTTATCAATTCATTTTTAAAGGAGTTCATAGAAGGCGCATCAATTACAATATGGGTGAGACTATTCCCAAGGACTATTCCATACCAAATACTCTATTGATTAAGAAAATATAGATTTTAGCATTTAATTAAACTTTAGGTACGAAAGGTCAAAATCAAGTCACCACGAAAACTGAGGTTTTTCTGCGTTCACATTTTGTTAATTGGTTATACTACGAATTTTATAATCAATGGTTATACTGTAAATGAACTAAAGCATAATTTCCACATTTTATTATTTTGCATTTATTTCAGAAATTCACTGTTTATTTGCATCAGAGTTGCCTGAATTTAATTTTTTTAATTGACATCAGTGTAATACGACAGTCCTATTTAAAATGTGTTTTAAGTTTTACGTAACCCACATAGCCGGTGTTGCCAAGAAATGTTACAAATTACTTAATTGTTGTTGTTGACAATGTGGCAAATATAATCAAAACTTTTAAATCAATATTTCCAAACAATAGTTAGTTCATTAATACCGACCACAATGTCACACTAACCCGCCACAACTTTGATGTAAACAAAAAGCGACTATATTGATCTATTTTCATGGTATACAATAACCTGAACTCCATATATTACATTCTTGTTACCCATTGCTAATGTAATTGGTATTAACAATTGAGCGTATATTCTGCGTCATACTGTTCAGTTATCACAGAACTAATGATTGTTAGCTCTAATTTAATTCATATGCATAGCTCCAAAATTAATTTACCAAAATATCTATGAACGTGTTTATACGTTTGAATAACCTTACTTTTTAGAAAAGTTGGAAAAGACGTTTGCATTCAAAGCCTACTACTACATTAAGTTGACATGATATGTGTACACTAAAGAGGGTAATAATTTTTAAATGCGTCGAAACTGTAAATCTTTTTTCGTAACTTAAGAGAAAGAAATCAAAACACTTAAAAATCCCCTCCCCATGATTAAATTTTGACAGTTTTCACTACAGGCCTAAACTCAGCATGTAAAAATTAGCATAATTTAAAAATTCAAATTTATACAGTGTGGAACAGCCAAATGGAATAAACTCAGTAGCCCCATTGTTACGCACTTTTTAGAAAATCCTGAGACACGTCAATTTTAATTCTAAAATAACATTTTGCGACGTATAAATGTCCTCCTTAAATTTAACCCTTTCAGGTGACAGCTGCAACCCGTAAATCTTCAAATTGGAAGTAGGGGTTTGTAATACTTCATTTGGGAAGTCTTTTCATCCTTTCTTTAAAACTGCTATTTTATTCCAAAAACTAACAAGAGAAAAAATTAAAATAAAGCAAAAAGTTCAACACTATAACAACTGTTACAATGACAAGCACGTTTCTAGGTAATTTCAATAAAGCTGATAATGGGTAACTTCTCAAATTTTGAGGTTTGTGTTTTTGCGGCTTGCTCGTTTTTGACGTTCGATTGTCAAGCAAAAATTGTACATAAGTAGAAGACATTTCTATTTACTTCTAGAATGTAACGAATTTCCTACGCTAAAAACAGTTTTGACGAGATAATCAAAACACCTTTGAAATGAAGTATCACAAACTCCTACTTCCAATTTTAAAATTTAGGAATTGCAGCTGTCACCTGAAGGGGTTAAATTTAAGGATGACATTTATACATCTCAAATGCATAATAATGGAGTTACTGAATTTATTCCATTTAGCTGTTCCCCACTGTATACCACCCATCACAAATAATTTTGTCGGTTTAGAGCAGCCTAAGAGCTTCGATCTTCTTCTCTATAGGATTGGGCAGCTCGGACAGAGTTCCGGCAATTTTCCATAGTATCTGCAGCAGTCGACCTGCACCACTGTCGTTCTAAGTATACATGATGTTTTATAATTGAATGTCAATATTTAAGAGACCAATTTTGGGTCCATTCAAAGAAGAAAACTTCATATGAACGTATATCCTAAACGTCTTAACTTTTTAGATTAATGAAATTTAGCAGCAACTCTACGGACAAACTTCGCGTAGTGATTCTAGACCCAAAATAAAAAAAAAAGTACATATATATATATATATAAACGTAGGTCCAGAAACACTTCGTTTATGACCTACAGCGTGTTAAAAATTTATTATCCTCGGTTTTTTTGGCGATATTTTGCGAAAAAATCTGAATATGGTCCTGAAATTTGAGACACGGTAGTTTTTGGTCGAAAACTTAAATATTTCATTGATTGTGATGCAGCTTGTAGAGGCGCCATCTACAGTGGTATGCTAAAAGTTAATTAGCCATAACTTTTTTACCACCCGGTATATTGATGTTACATTTCAATTAGTTTGTTCCTTTTCAGTTCTAAGCAAAAAGGTGTACTTGGTCGATGCCCTCAGATCAACCGTTTTCGAGATATTAGTTGATGAACAGTTTAATTTAATTCCTATAATCCTGAGCTAAATGGAATTAAAATCAAAGTAACGTATGTTAGCCTTTTTACTTTAACTTGAATTTAAGAACTAAAATTATTCGGGGTACAAGCTTCTAACCAGAAGTCTTTTCCCACTCTATTATAAATAAATCTTACTGAAGACTATTTCTAATACTTCCGACACAAGACTTTCATTCAACAAACCACAAAGACGATTTTATTTTTTGACTTTCTCTTTCACGATAGAAATCACGACAACTTTTTACAATTATAGACGAATCTGACTCTGAACAATTTTCACCAGTGACTTCTCAGCTTCTACCAACTCCACTACTGCCAATGGACCAGATGTTCGATTTTGCTTCTGATTACGTAAGTTATAACAAAATCTCTTCATCTAAGCTACCATGTTCACAATCTTGGAATATTTCGAAAAGTAGTTCCACAAAACAAAATTTTACATAGGAGCGAAGAGACCACGGATTTTCTCTTCTCCTTCCCTACCTCATCCTCATCTACTTCAGCCACATGACTTGGCCATGACTCCTCCTTATGTTTTAACCACTCCGGTCCCTCCCACCATCTGGATTCTACTAGTGACACAACATTACAACCCCGTGATGGAAGACCGGCCGGATTCATCTTTCCAGGCACATGACGCCAAGCAGTAAATCTTCTTATTCCATTAACACGATTTGATACAAATGTTCCCCACAAATCATTCTTTTTATCCAACTTAGGGCAGTGGAGGAATCACTCCAATAATATTTTGGAACATCGTACAGCCTAATCCTTCAACTGTTGCTGTTGTTAATCTACTCCCAATTGTGGTAGCCATAAGTTCCAATCTTGGCATCGCAAGTTTCTTCAAAAGGTGCAATTCTCGTTTTAGCTTGTACTAAGCTCACAGTTACTTGACCGTACTTTTCTTCACACCTTAGGTAAATAACAGCCGAATATGCACTTCCACTTGCATCTACAAAAGTGTGAAGGCTCGAACTACTTCTTGCATTACCACATGATGAAAGGTAACGTGGAATACTCACTTCAATCAACATTTTTCAATTCTTTGATCCATGTATTAAACTTGTAATTCATTTCCTCAGGTAATTCTTCATCCATGTACTTTTTATCTCCCAACTGGACTGAAGGAGAGATTTTTATAGGCAAAACAGCTGGACAAGTGAACCCAATAGGATCAAAGATTTTCTATTACCATGGATAATACGGACTTCCAGTAGGAACAGGAATGGACTCTCCTATGTCCTTGACATCACGAACAACATCCTTGATTCTTATCCCATAAAAATCCAAGGACTTGGGTAACTCAACTTCTGACGTATGCTCCCACATACGAAGATGAAAACTGTAGTGGACATCAAATGAGTTGCGTCTTTAACAAAGGTACGTAAATCATCTTCAGAATCCACTGAAGTCACATAATTGTCAACAGAAAAGGATTTTAACAATCTCTGTCCATTTGCTTTTAGTTCAGGAGGAGAATTCTCTAAATGATGTATTACAGCTCCTAATAGAAAAGGACTGCAGTTTACTCCAAAAACAACTCTGGAATGCTGGTAAACTTTCAATTTCCTATTATTCTCTTCAAAATGGAAAAATAAATAAAACTAAATAAATAAATGTTACAAAATATCATAAAAAAAACCAAGGGAAATAATAATTTTTTAACACCCTGTAGGTACTAAACGCTTGCAACAGAACATTCGCTTTCTTCCTCAGGCCCTTCACATTTAACTATATTGCACCTGAAAAGCGTGTTTTTCAGAAACATTCCAGACAGTTCTTAAAGTTATCTGTCATTCGTATCTCTAATGTCTCATAAACCTCATAGCTCTTTAACGAGAACCCTAGACAAAAGGTGTCACAAAATTGTAATACTATACCTTATACTAAACCACATTAGTTATTTATATTTATTTATTTACCGCTTTCGATTTTGGTGAGGTATAAGAAAAACTGCTTCTTAGTTGGAGTGCTGTAATCCATTATTTATTAATTTGTTAACAAATTTTTTAATTAAACAATGCTGTAAATTGAGTTAAATGAATTAAAATTTGAATTTTAATTTTAATATTAGATTTGACTCATTCTCTAATTTCAAGAAGCCTTGATACAGCTTGTATAGGGTCGGGAAAACGTCGGCAAATTAAAACCATGGTAGTGGTAATGTAATTCAAATTGAACGGCAATTTCTGTACAAACTTCATAAATATCTTGTCTCGCAAATTTTAATTATATGGTGAAAACACATACATGCAAGTGTAATTTTAGTATAATTTATATCGATGAACTATTATGTATTTGTAATTTATGGAAGTATTACTCGCGCCAAACCATAACGCCACATCTCTATTTGATGACGTCACATGAAGTAACAAATACCAACTTAAGTAAAAGTCTATTACAACAACGTTGAATAAAAAGTTTCAAAAGAAAATATTTTTTTAAATCTTAAAACCCTCTTTATGTTTCTGAAATTCAATTTGTCGATTTTTTTCCATTTATTAATCCAATACACATAAAACTTTTAAAAGCACCTAAATACAGAAATAAAGTAAAATCTTTTGATATTTTTAAATACGTAAAGCAAAAAATTATAGAACTTAAATATGAAAGTATTATTAAAATAACGAAAAGCTCTAAAAACAAAGTTCCAATTTAAATAAAAATGCTGTTATCAACCTTAATTCTGTAAAAGTAAGCAGGACTTAAATTTCCCTACGGTAATACCATTTTTGTCACGACCAAAATGCGTCATAGTACAAAAGTACGCAGCACAATTTAGATTCAGGTAATGTGCAATATTTTCAAAACCGTTTGAATTATTAACGAAATATTTCGAAGTCTTAGACGCTTTTAAGACACTGTAAAATTATGAATATTGAAGTTGTATTTACATTAGAATGTTGATATTAAAAGTGATGGCAGTAAAACATTGCATGGACGTTCATGCCTTGTACAATAAAAATCTCTCCTCGACGTTAATGTTACATACCAAATTTACAGCCGCGCAGCTTAAATGCATTATTTAAAGCCCAGCAAATGTTATTTAGGTTCCTCTAGATAGGAGAATCGCACCACAAAGAGAAAAAGTGAAAATAATATGTATAAAGACATGTAAAAATAATATTTCTCATAATAAAATATAGCTCCCAAAAGAAGACTCAACCATTTTAATTTTTTCAAAACTGTAGATGTTCCTTTAAAGACAATTTATAGTTCAAATTGAAGTACATGGTATCTAAAAGTATATGCATTAAAAGATTACTACCGATAAAACTTTGAAAGCCAAAAATGTAATAACTTTTTAATTATACAGGTTTCAATCTCGAAATCCATCTACAGTTTTCCATCTTAAAGCAATTTTTATAAAATCTTTAAATTTCAACCTAAATACTCTTTTTATTAAATGATATAACATCATTAAGGTATACATGCACTCAAATAACAATTTAATTTAGTAATTAAGAGTTGGAAAAAGTCCCGGATGCCGACAGGAGTTATTAACATCAATAACTCACATGAACGTTTACAAATTACGCACTAAATGCCTCGATACAAATAAATAAACCGCAAAGCACATTTTAAAAATTATTGACAGCAAACAAAAAGTTTACATTAAAAGCCAGATAGAAATTCTGTTGAAGACATGTGTTCCTCTACTAAATACATTTCCGAAATTTAATCGCCTCCGGAGCTTTCAAACTCAAAAAACAAATTTGGAATTATGTATAAAAATCATTTTGCAAAACCCCTAATGGTCTGAATATTACCTGAGTACAATTAGACGCTTGAATCAATTAAATTATTTTTGTATTGACGAATTTTTTGACTACTAGTAATAAGTCACAATCTACTATGTATTTAGATTTAACCTACATATATTTTAAGAAATTTAGTGATTTTCATATATAAATTATCCGATCGATTTTAATATTAAATAAAGATAAGATACCATTGGCACATTGCCTTGTAAAATTTACAGACAATAACAAGCTTAAAATTTAAAGTAACGTAATTAATAATAATTATCATCAACAAAGTTTATACGAACAACTAAAAATATAAACTTTACGATTACAATAGAAAGTTTTCCTGCTTCCTGCTTCCTCCGTTGTTAGAATCTTAAAATTTCTGAAAAGTTCTAAAACTTTGAATTAACAACAAACTTCTCATTCAATATTATTGTCAAAAGATAGATAAAATTAATGGTTTTATTTTTAACTTCTAATGGACCTGAGAACCAGTATTTTCTTAATAAATTGTCCTTAAATTGAACATACGAAAAGAATAGTATATTCTGATGTAACAAGTTTGGAAGATGGCCTATTCCTGACGAGTGGAATGTTCCATGAGTGAATCAATAATAAATGTTAAACAATTTACTACACAAGTGATAGTTTTGTCCTCTATTTTAAGTTGGTACCTTTTACTTGTAGTTGCCATCACTTGTTACTGACTTTTGAATTTAGGTTAGAAAAGAGCAATGCCTTGTTCTATGTGTAATTCTAAAAGAAAAATTTCAAAGCATTGTTCATATCCTTGGTAACCTGATAAAATAAATAATTAAAATAAAAAAAAAATCAAGTATGCAAGGGTCAATATTCCAATCATTGTATGTCAACGTGTTTTTTACTATTGAGCTTCTATTAATTAATTACTAGTGAAATACATAATGAACAGGTATAATAATGAAGAAAAAGTGACTTATGTGGTACCAACAAAATCGTAGCTTGAGAAACGTTCGGAACATGTTCTCAGTCCACTACCCTGAAAGGCCTATACCTTGTAAGAAAACCATTCTCAATATTTTTAACAAATTTAAAAGAGATGGTTGTATTATAACTGGTCATAGAAAAAGAAGCAAAACCAATCATATTCTAACTGAAGAAATGAAAATAAATATCCTCTGTTATGTTGAGGAACGGCCTACAGGATCACTTTTGGATGTGGCTAAACATTTTGAAATTTCGTATAGCTCGGTATACAGAACCCTAAAAAATTTAAGTATAAACCTTATAAAATTTCAAATCATCAACAACTTACCGAGGAAGATAAAATAAAGCGTACCGATTTTGTAAAACAATGTTCAATTCGTTGAATGAAAATAAAGAAATGTTAAGTAAAATAATATTTACTGATGAAGCTACCTTTACTATCAATGGGAAGGTCAACTCTCAGAATTTCCGGTTTGTACTAATCCTTTATTTTCCATAAAAAATCACAAATGTCCCTTTTATGAATCCAGATATTGGTCCTGTACCAATCCTTATATCAAAACTTAACTCGGACACAGTACCCCTAAAAGGTTAATGTTTGGCTAGGATGCGTAAATAACTCTCTTTTTGGCCAATTTTTTATCAATGGAAATTTAACAGCTGTAAATTTTTGGATTTATTGCGAGAGTACATAATTCCAGCAATTAAAAGGCTTAATATTATTGCACCCTGGTTGCAAATGGATGGTGCTACGGCACATTCGACGAATATAATAAAAACTTTTTAAACGACACTTGAAAGACGCTGGATTAGAAAATTTGGTCCTATTTTGTGGCCACCCCGATCAGCAGACTTGGCTCCTAATGATTTTCTTTATGGGGTAACGTAAAAGCAAAGTTTATAATAATGTACCCATTCAAAACTTAGTCGAATTATACGATCGTATAAGCACTGCATGTAATGAAATGAATCCACAATTTGTTCAAAATTCTTTACGTTGCTTTCAAGACCGCTAAGCTTATTGCCTCGAAAGGCAAGGTGGACATTTGAGTATTTATTAGGTCATTAAAACAATGAGTACCTATTAAATATTGTTAAAATTCATTTATAAAATGTTAATTTACTAACCTTGTTTTTATTAGTGATTTGTTTGTGTTAATAAATTATAAAGAAATTAGTTCTGGATAAAAAAATAAATAATTCCAAACCAACTTGTGCAGATTTGCGCAAGTATAACGTGGTGGTATAACTGATATGCCTATATCGCACCGATGATTTGATTTTTTTCATTTAAAAGTACAAATAGAGTAAAAGTGTAACTAAGAAAGAAGAACCCGGTATATTATCAATAGTGTTTAGTTGGTTTAGTTTTTAGTTACTATTTTATTACGAACGTTTATTAAATAAATTTTCTACTTGTGTACGAAGTTAATGCTGGCAGCTCTCGGTAATTATATGATTAAAAAATTATTGCTAATTCCAGATAAATAAGGTGATATAGTCGCTGACATGATATAGTGAGAAATGCCAACAGTTTACTGAAACGGCATGTGTTAGTGTAAAGTGTAAAGCGCTATCTAAGCGATAGCTTTAATGCTTGTAACACACGTTGCCGATAAAGCCAAGACAACTTGTACAGAAGTACACACGCAACAAAAGAACACCTGATGCAGCTTTGCACTTTAACACACACATGCCGTTACAGTTAACTGTTGGCATTTTCTTAGTTTATACTATTCATACGTGTCAATGTTTACACGAGATGTCGCAAGACACATTTTACTTAATGATATAGTGAGTTCCTTTGCAGCAATAAGCTTTCACTTGTATATTAAAATGAAATGTTTGTTTGAAAATCCGTCCCTGGACTTAACAACACAGTGAACGGTAAGGATTTTCCCAAACAGGTACTTTTAAGTTCTAGGAATTACAACAAATAATAATTAATGTGTTAACACAGATTTTAAACCCGATTTAATTATATCTTGTCCTCGACTATAAATCATTTAATTGGTTTTTCGAAATCGTTGTACCCTAAATAAAAAGTATATTGTGGGGTATCTGATTGCATTCCCGTTTGCTGCCGAGATGCATTGGCAGATCTGAAACATTGTCCCATACATTGTATTACTTGTATTTAATTCAAATATTTGAGGAAGTGCGCAATTTATTATCATGTGCGAAGTAAATGCTTGCTTTACGTTGATGGTTACTCGCAAGAAAGAATAAGCTTTCCATAAAGTTAATATCTTCATTTTCTTTTCAACGTTCAATTCATCGATACCTCCAAAACAGTAAAAAAACTAACTCATTGACAGAAATCTTCATCAACAAATTGTAAACCATATTAGCCTTAGAAAAGTATAAATTTATTTGATATCTGTAGAAAACTTGTTAGTCGATGTATTTTTTAAATAAAATAACTAAAATAAACAAATATCTAACAAAAAACTGGAATTCTTCTAAAAATAATTCTGTGATACATATCTAAGTTATACATTAACATTTTATTAAATTGAAATAAGTACAAAACCTTCTTTATTCGGTAAGGTAAAGATAATGGGTGCATGCTTAAAGGAAACCACCTTAGTTTTGAAAGTAAACGACATAGTGGCTTTTGGTGCACCTCCTCAACGAATAACAAATCATTTAAAGAAAACTTATAGGAGGAAATATTTACCTTTCAGCATAATACATTGTTTTGTCAGATAGAACAACAACCAAGTGTAAATTCGGTGTACAATAGTAAACAAACACCAAGAATCACCCGATAGCTGTTTCGTCTTTTTGAGACTATTCAGGAGTGAAAAAAAAGGGTAAGTTCACTATTGTACAACTATATTCCTACTGGAGAGCACATCATATTTAAACAGTAAGTTTTGTGACTTCAGTCTTCATCATCACTAAGTGACATACTGTCGACTTGTGTTAACGATCACGTACGTAAATACATCCGCATTAGGCATTTGTACAATAGTGAACTTATACTCGAGTTCTATCACTCCTGTAGGGTCTCAGAAGGACGAAACAGCTGTCGGGTGATTCTTGGTGTTTGTTTCTAAATTGGAAAAATGTAAACTTTAGGTTATGCATAGATTAAAAAGTTTGTTGTCTCAAAATTTATATTGATATATGGAGTAGCAGAAGCAAGCGTTATTTCTTATTATCTTAAATTATGAGATAATTTATACTTTTGAAACTTTCTCCCGCAATGTTTTCCCAAACTAAATTCATTCTGATAAACTCACAAAGTGCTTGAATTTGATTCGTACAATTGTCGGTAACGCATTTAAAACTTAATTATAAACATTTACTAATTAAATTCAATTAAGAACCCTTACAATCCCCAAATTTTAAATGCGTGGAAATAGAATTAAACCGACGTAGACAAAATTTTACACCATTCTGGTTTATGCAGAATTGTAAAGGTAATGAATTCTGAAGACCTTCATCGTTCCTCGTCTGATCCAAACGATCTTTTCACTTACGCATTTCGATTAATTCAAACCCCACTAAATAGTTTATGATGCTAGCAACTTACTTTACAAACCATAAAAAATGTGGGTATTATGTAAATAAAATATATAACTATTAATTTGAAATTCTTACATTACTAAATGTATTTCATTTGACTTAAGCGAGATTAAAGAAAATGAGATATTAATAAAATTTAAAATCGAAAAATCAATTAAAAAAGTTACGTCAATCCTTTAATCAGTTTCACTTTCGTTAAATAAACTGTAACACTTTGCTTACTGTTGGAAAAACTTAATTTCAATTTCATTACTAATCATTTTAACAATAATTTTAATATTGTTATGTTTGTAAGTTTACCTTGTTGATAGTAAACTTGGTGGGAGCATGTTGTAAATTGTATCAAGTTACATTCTCCCACCAAGTTTACTATCAACAAGGTAAACTTATAAACATAACAATACTAAATTATTTTTCATATTTAATTTTCGAGATATCTCATAGGTTTCTTTACTATTCTTCCATATTTAGTGGTAACAAACTGTTTTCATTGTTATCTTTTTATTGTTCTTAAAATTCTTTTCTCTTAATTGATCGGCTAAATTGTTTTTCTTTTCTAATTCAAAATTGATTTCTAATGGATATATTCTTTGAAGGGACGCATTAATTCTCCTTTACTAGTTTTAGCTCTAACGATTCTTACTTGACCGGCTTTACCTTTAATTAATTCTTTAATTCTTCCTATTACCCAATCAAGTCTTTTCATATTATCACGAGGGGTAAACCGCTAAAGGAAGTAGGTGTACGTTCACGTGGAAATCAGTGGAAGTTTGTGGAAATACGTGGAAGTATGTGTAATTTAAAGGAAGTATGTGGAAGTATAAGGAAGTATGTGGAAGTTGAGTGGAAGTATGTGGAAGTTGAGTGGAAGTATGTGGAAGTGGAAGTGGAAGTTTAGTAGATGTATATGGTAGTTTTAGAGTATCGTATGATTAAAAAAAATTGGTAGGCTGAAGTTGCTCAAAACTCATTTCCCTGTAATAGTTCGTTTTTCTACCAGTTGCTCGACCGTTCCTCTATTCTTGACATTTATTTTTGTGAACAAGTCGAAACAAGTCAACGTGAGTACATTATTGGTACATTGCAGTGGTACATTAATTGTGTGCAATATTACATTTATTTTTATTCTGAATTGAATAGGTATTGTCGCACATTTAGGTAAGTGGCAATTGGTGACTGATCACAAATACTTACTGTACTTATTTGCTTAAATAATTTGACGTATCTGGAAACAATATAATATTTGACAAAAACATTATTAAATATAGCGTACGGTCCAGTTAAAACTTTTTATTCGATTTTTGGTTTGTTTATTCAATGGATAACCAATATACACGTGTCCACGGATTGAGTTGACAAGAGGAGAAAAATTTTTATTAAAAAAGTTGTTTAAAATCTATAAACATGTCTAAATATAAATTTTAAATAAAAGTTATCAACAAAATTTATGTCTTCTCAAAACACATTCAGCCTTATTTATAAACACAATTATTAGCAAACACAGCAACATAATCGTTGTTATGGTTTTAACAATAGTTTTAGTCGCAATTAAGTTTAAATATGTTTTGAGAAGACATAAATTTTCACATTATCTTTATTTATTAACACAACGTTAATCTGATCTTGGATTCAAATCTTGCAAGTACACTTTTTCGATTAGCATGACTTTTATAAAGAATGACTTTTTGTCGTAATATCAATAATAAAAATTTTTTCTCCTCTTGGCAACTCAATCCGTAGACACACGTATAATTATTTAAATTCAATTATGCACGATAGCATAGTCTGACGACGCACATTTTTTGTAGTTATTTTATAAAATGGAGGAAGATGACATTTTCACAGAAGCCGCAAAGGTCCTTAATATAAAAATTCCTCAGCATTTAAGAAATATGCTAATTATAAACGATTATAATGACACAGGATTATTAGCTGAAATAAAGGAATGTAATTTAGCCGAAATGGAGACATTTGCTAGAGATACGTTACACGAAATAATTGATAAGTCTGAGCATGAAGCTTACTACGGAATTTTTAAAGAAAAAGTAGAGAAATTTCAATTTCTAAGTTCGCATAAGGAGATTATTTTTAAATTGAAAGAATACTGCAAAAGTAAGCATAACAGAGTTCTTGCACATGTTTCTAGTGCTCATCAAAGAACAGCTTGAACACTACAATGCCTCAAATTCCTGGTAGCAGTAAAAATATTGATAAAGACATAGCTTTCGTAGATATTAGTCTATCTGAAGAAAATGCCTCGGAAAATGCTCACATTTCAAAAACTTTGAAAGCTTGGCTGAAATGTAATCTTACGGAATCGCAACTAACTACATACGAGTCGAAAATAAACGAACTAATAGTTGCATCAAAACTAGATGCAATCAACAATTTAACTGCATTTATTACATGTTTCATGTGCAAAACAATCATAAAAAGTACAAAAGATAGCAAGAAATCGGAATCAAAAATCGAGATGGGTGCTCGGCAATTTTCATAAACATGTACTTAACCATATAAAAGCGAAGGCGAGAGTGTGCGAAAATGAAACAAACCCAGACCAATCAAAAATTAAAGCTAGAACATTGACAACTTATTTTAAACCTTTGCCAAAGGTGCAGGAGTCAGCACGTGTCTGCTTGGATGAGATTGTGCCAAAACAAAGAAAACAAGACAAAATTCAAATATTGCAAGATGTTTCGTTGACTGTTGTAAATGTAGAAAAGACAAAACAAAAAATATTACACGGAAAAAGAAAACAAAAGTACAGCCCAAAATGAATCCATATTCATCGTAAAAACTCAAAAATGAAACACAACTTTTGGACGACCACCCTCAGAAAAAAGCCACAAAATGGTCCTCACCCAAATATCAAAGGAATGAGCGCCAAAGAAGAGCTCGTGAAAGGTTTATACAAAATCAACCATTGATTACGAACTATTATACCGTTGTGAATGATATTGCTAAATTAATGGCAGAAAACGAATCCTTAAAAAAAACATTATTGGAAAACTGGTCGAATCGGTATGGTGATGATAATAATTGTGCAAAGTCACCTGAATTGGTGGAAAATGCAGAAACCTTACTAGACGTCTTAATGAACACTTCCGTACAAAATTCTCGTCGGCCCAAAAACCAAAATAGCTACAACACAACGATGAAACAGTTTGCACTGTATGTCTTTTTATTGGAGGAGGCTGTTGTACGAGACGTTGCAGGCAAATTTAAAAATACGCTCCCATCAATAACAACTTTATTTAGGTTCATTGATAATAAAAGCAGCAGACCTCAAGAAGGATGTTTCCGTTTTAATGAATTGAACGCATTTTTGGAACAACGAAATTTACCGAAGTATGTATGGATCGGAGAAGATGCAACAAGAATAAATGGAAAGATTGAATATGATCCAAAAACAAACAATTTAGTCGGGTTCACATTACCGCTGCATGTTGGAGTTCCTGTAATAAACTCATTTGAAGCTACATCTGCCAAAACTATATTTGATTTTTTTTCCTCTGAAAAAAAGGCAAACTATGCCTATGTAATTATGGCCCAGCCAATGGCAGAAAATTCTCCTTCATTTTGTATAAGTATTTTTGGTACTGATAACAGATTTACGGCAGATGATGTTATACAAAGGTGGAACCAAGTTACAGAAATGGCTAGTAAATTTGGAATAACTGTTTTAGGATTTTCAGCTGATGGAGACAGCCGAGTATTAAAAGCCATGAAGATCAATACACAATTTCCTCACCATCCTCTAATAGACTACGATGCGGATAACGGTAACATATCGTCAGATGAAAATCCTTGTGAAAACTTGTGGAGAAAATGGAAGTGGTTTAAAATAAACCCAAACTTCAAAATGAATGCTTTATACAAGACACTGTCCATATATTAACGAAAATGAGAACACGTCTATTGAAACCGTCAACTGTACTACCAATGGGGCACTATGTTGCTTCCGTTTCACATCTTAAACTTTTGGTACAGGATTATTCTAAAGATAAACATAAGTTAACAATCTCTGATTTAAAGCCAGAAGATAAAATGAATTTTGCCTCGGCCGAAAAAATGTGTTCTTCAATTGTATTAAAGCTTTTACCAAATATTCCAGGTAGTAACGGAACGTTAGCTTTTCTAAAGGTCATGAATTTTATTATCGAATCATTTTTATCTAAGAACATCGATGTTGAACGCCGCGTTTATTGCATTTTTTTCGCAGTATTTTTTCTTCGAATCTGGAAGTCTTGGCTTAGAGAGAATAAATCTCTCTACAACGAAAAAGATAACTTTTTATCTTCAAATTGCTATATGTGCGTAGAGTTGAATGCCCACGCTTTACTAAAGCTATTGTACTTGTTCGTCACCACCAAAGAGTTGAATACCAGCATGTTTTTTACCTTGGCTGTACAGCAGTCAGATGTGTGAAAAAATATTTCGAGCTACTAGATCGCTCACGTCTACATTTAGCACTGTTGTTAACTTTAGTTTGCTGGATATCTTGCATCGCTTAAATAGAATAGAAATTATAAATAAATTAACACACGATTTGAGTGACAAAATTACCTTCCCAAGAGAGAAAAAGAAAAGTTTTTTGATCAAAATTTTAACAAATTTCTTACAACTTTTTCCAAGGAAGATTTTCAAAACAAAATAGAAAAGATCGTGAACTCAGCTTTGAACGACGCTATCTCAGATGCGCAAAAACTTGGAATGGAAGTTAGTAAGGAATCTTGGATTCAGATTTTTTCCCGAAAATAAGAATAAGGACAATGTAGAAACAAGGCAAAACCAAATTAAGAAAAAAAGAACCTGTAGAGGAACTTTGGCAAACATAGATGTAGGCTCAAGTCAAGATTCTCACGAAGAAACGATTCAACAAGATGAAGAGTATATAGACAATGAATGGGCAATTACAAATGAAGAAGAGAATGTTCAGACCATGAGCTTTGACTACGGCAACGATTGGAGTTCTGATACTTGTGATGATGTATTTGACATTTCCCTTCTAAAAAACGCAGGGGGATCTTTATTATTGAAAGAATTTACCGACAAACACAAAGGAGGTAGATTTTATACCAAAGGGCCATTTGTTCGCATTTTAATAGAAGAGAAAATATCCGTGGTGAAGAAAAGTTCTTTGTGCTGGTTGTTAAACTCTGAAAACCAGAGGGTAAGCTCTGATCGATTGAGGAGGTTCATTTGTAATACCAAATCTATAGAAACATCTAATAATTATTGTGCATTTGATCCCGTAGTCAAAGTAGCAAAAAATAACCAGCTAAGAATTGGTGACTGGTGTTTGTTCTACAACACAAATCTTGAAAATAACAAAAATAAAACTCTCAACCTAAAAACAAATTGCAACAAACCGAAACTTAATAAATATATTTGTGGCCGAATTCTTTATTTTAAAGGTTCGTCTAACAAAAATCTTACCTATATACAATCTAAAACGAAAGGTGTCGGATGCCTTTGCACTTGGTACGACATTCAAGATGATGGAAAATTAATACAGTCTTCTTCGTTTAGACATGAATTTTACGATATTGTACATTATAGATTTTCAATGCCAAATCCATCTGTGATACCGAATGAACAGACTGACACTATAGAGCTAGTACTGCATGAACAAACTTTGAGCGATTTACTAAAAGAAACTCAAGATTGTTCCGAAATTGAAAGTTCCGTAAATAATTCCGAATGCGCCATTTCCGTAATTGATTCTGAAGCAGGTACAGATACTAGTTGTACTGACCTGGATGCAGAAACCTGGGAATCTGACGACAATTCCGTGGAAGATTACAGCGAGGAACATAATGATTCTTTTGACACTCTTGTTGACAACCTTCCATCAACTAATACGCGGAATTTCTCAGCTAATTATCAGCCACCTTCTTCATGCGAGAAGTTTGTAGACGTAAAACTCGAAAATTACTACGCGGTATTTTACGATGACTCATGGTATATAGGTAGAGTTATCGAGATCCTCGACAAATCTACTAGTAAAGTGAAATTTTGAAAGAAAATTTACGTCAATTCATTTGGCCAAAGCGTGATGACATTCAGGAAGTGAGAAATGAATACATCTATTATGGTCCCATAATTCTACAGGGTACCGGCCCTTTCACTTTAACGGAATTACTAAGGACAAGTATTGTAAACGGTTTTAAAGAGATTAAGAGAACACTCAAGTAACCAACTTATTGCATGTTTTCTCTTTCAAAAGAATTTCTTTTCAGTTTTGCAATATTTGAGCAGAATGCTCACAAATGTTTAATTTATATAAGTCAAATTTTATTTTTAGTTTTGTATTTGTTATTGACTTAATGAATAAATCATTCAGAATTATATGTGAAAGGGTGTTTGTATAGTTAAACACGGTCTTATCTATGATGCAAACCACAATGCAAACCATAGATACAAACTGTATAAAATTTAGGGATACAAAAATTATCAAAATTGTCATTTTATGAACATAATGTATCTGCCAAATTCTAATAAATTATAAGTAAACATTAATGTACGTGAATTAATTGTAAACATTAATTGTAAGCTGCTTGAACAATATAAATTATAACATTATTACTCAAGTAAGTGATCCCATAAGGAAGATTACATTATAAGGATGTGGAAATTTAATGGAAGTACCGGAAGTATCTGGAAGTTTGATGGAAGTATTTGAAGTTTGAAGGAAATATGAGGAAGTTTGGTGGAAGTTCGTGGAGGTATTTTTACAAGTGGAAGTAGGTGTACACATTTTTTCTGGCGGTTTACCCTCGTATTATCATCTCTCATCATACCATGTCTCCAAGAGATACCGGGTGAATTTTCTTTTTCTGGCGCAGAGTTGCAACTGTCTAAATATTCTATTCGAAATCTCCCACGCAGATAATTTTTAAACATTGTCGATAACGGTTTCTTTGTTTTAAATCTGATGCACTAACTAAATCTAAATCTACTACATCAATTTCATCAATCTCTTGAAGAAACATGGTGCGTGTGAGTGGAATTAAATCTTCACAAATATCCGAAACATAGGTAAGCGACCTCTTGTGTATAACAGACTCACAATCACATAATATAGTAGTCATCTCTTCGTAATTAACAGAAGCTTTTACCTAAAATTCTTTTTTTCTACTCACTGCATATAATATATCCCTTTTTTTGAGGGAGCAAAATGAGACATTACCTCCCGCGGGAGGTAATATTTTATCTCCCGCATTTAATAAAAATCGAGTTCACTGGGTTTTGTACGTGACAGCGTTGACAGCTGTAATGTGTTGATGCCATTTACCTACGTCAATTATTCAAGTATTTTATAAATTAAAGTATACAATTATTTTATCTTACGGTAACGTTACGGTTTAACTTATTATAGTGAACTGTAGGAGCATGTGACAATATTGTTAATACTTTGACTTCTGTTAAGAAACGAAATTAAAAGGAAGAGAATGAAGTACCTACATTTCCAAAACAAAAACCTACAAAATCAAAGTCATATTAAGGTGTTGATAATTTTGTGAAGAATTTACTTAAACAGACAATTTATAACATCCACAATAATCAGAAGTGTTATTCAAATTGGTTAATTTGTCACTGTTGCAACATTACATCATAAAATTGGTAAAAGCGATATATTTAAGTTCAGCAAAAGCGGTGTAACAAGACTCTTGCATTAATGGTTTTCTTTTACACATGATGGCAGAGGTGGCTTATTTGTACAAAACCACACTCCCGAAAGTCTTGTTAGATGTTTTTGAAAGTATTTTTCCGATATGGATTTTGTATTATATGATTATAAATGATTTCAAAGGGTACTATAATAAACAGATTGGATAAAGGACATATGTAAAAAATCTTTGAAAATGAATATTTTCAATCAATGAATGACCTAAGTACCCAAAAATCTTTGTAACATCATATTTTTATCATATAAAGGAAATTACCAATCGATAAAAGACTAAGTGATAGTCATACCTAAAACCCGGTGAATCCGACTAGAACAACTTTATTTATGAACATTTATGTGAAATTACAATTACTTGCGTGGTGTATAGTTACAGCAGTATTTAACAGAAAGTTAGAACCAATTGCTGACTGCACGTTGTTTATTGAAGCAGTATTATTAATAACTGTAGGTATAGAAACCTCAGACTCGGGAATTGTAACAGAAATATTTTCATAACTACTGGTTTGTATTTCTCTCCTTGAAGATGAAGGTTCAACTGCATTTATGCTAGAATTTTGTCCCCAAGTATTCTGACAGGTGTGCTTTTTTTCAATTGAATCATTAATATATCCCTCTGCTACCGCAGTAGACCTCCAGCCTCCATGTCTCTTCAAAGTAAGCATATATTCTCCTGCATCAACTAACAAAGTAGCAGAAGTTCTTCGTAAACTATGAACTGCGAAAGTCTTGCTATTGTCTTTGCCCAAAAATTTTGCTAGGTATTTTTGCTAAAGTATTTTTCTCAACAACTTGAACCGAACATTTTCCACTTCTGTAATTGACGAAAAAACGTCGATGATCTATTTTTGTTGGACGGAGCGCGACATATTTCCTGTATATCTCAACAACATTTACTCCACGTCTTGTTGTTCCGTCAATTACAAAGTTCGCTGAATTCTGGTCTTAGAATCAGGAATTCGTACTATGACAAGGGAGCCCTGGTCTGTTATATCATCAACAGTCATCTTCACCAATTCGTCGCAACGTAACGCACCCGTAATTCCCAATATTAATGCAATCTAAACAACAAACAAATAAGTACCAACTTGTTATTTAAATTGTATGTTAAATCAACCTTCATCAATAAACGCAGACTGGCGTGTAAGGAAAGCTATAAGTTTAGGATATTTTATATCTATATTATCTTTAATTGATAATGTCGTTTTTAACATGGAGAACTTTGCCCATAGAGATGGAGGTTTAAACACCTTTGATTTATCAGAAAAATAAGCAAGTAATATATTCTCACTAATTTCTTTGTATTTTTTTCTTCACCCCATTTCTTGAACAACGTGTACTCTTTCAAATACTTATCCCTTGATTTTTGGGGAAGGAGATTCATTGACACCGAAGTTGCTTCTTCCAAAGGTCAGGTGGAGTGTAATTCTGCTCCTCATCACTTTCACTGACAATCATTTTATTCTTTATTGAACGCACGAAACAAATAATTTAAGAATTTTTACAAATTGCTATGGACTAGGTGGACTAAAAGCTACGTTCAAACGATAGCGTTGTTTGTAAATATTCATTGCAGCGGTCACTTTCCGTAAACAGCTATGGTGTGAAGACGTAGATGCGTGTAGACTAACGAAAGAACAAAATTACATTTTTAAATTAAATTGTTGGCGTTCGTAGAAAAAATCATATATATGTCACAGGAGCAAAGTGAATTTCCTCCCGCGCGCAAATATTGCGGCCCTCCGCTATACACTATGCTCCCTTGATATATAAATAACTATTAAAAGAATCTTTAAAACTCCTATGAATCTCTCCCACCAACCACCCCACCAGGGTGAAGCCGGCGGATTAAATTCCACTCAATTTTTCTTATTGAAGTATATTGAGTTATTATTGTCCAATCAGGTTTTTTTAAACCATTGTCAGCTCCAATAAAATTTGTTCCTCGACCGCTATAAATAATCGTAGGACGACTCTAGGCTCTGGTAAAAGGAGTTGGAACAGTTTCAACATGTTTAACTTTTTTCCTTTTTACATTGTAAACACGTATTTAAAACGGATCTTAATGTATGTCGACCTCCTAGAATCCAGAAACGTTCTCTTACTAACGATAACATCATTTGAACTACGGCATGGCAATTGTCCAGATGCAAATTAATTAATACTGAATAAAATTCTTTAGCAGTTAACTCTTCAAATAATCGTTGATCTTCTCTTAATCTGCTGTTGTCTATAAAACGATTAATCCATCCTATTGTACGCACAATTTTTTTTACGATATACTTAGAAAACGGACGTTTCTTCTCTAAAAATAGTAAGAAAAATTCGTTTTCCTCACTGGCGAGGAAAATAATGTCGTGTTACAAAAATGCCTCTTTAAAAATATGTAAGAATGTGTTATTAGAACTATATGCGCCTAGTACTTTGTTAAACAATTTAATTTAGTATTCAATCAGGTTTGTTTAATTTAATATCTTATATTTCGACTTTTTGCTACCCTACATTTAAGGTAAGAATTACGCGGCTGTGCTCTGACAGATTAAGACCACACCGACACTACAGACTTTTGCTTAAACGTACGAAAATGTGACGAAATTCTGTAACAATAAGTTACGTTTACAATATTACTTCTTTCATTAGGTTGTTTTTTGGTAAATGTAGTGGAAAAAATGTTGTGTCTAACACATGAGGAAAGCCTTTTCCACTCTCACTCTAATGCCTCAATCGCTACGCTCGTGAGGCAACTCGAGCTCGCGTGGGAAGAAGATTCGCTTTCCTCAGTTGTTGGACAAATAACTATTAGTATTGATTAAATCGTTAATAATACCAAGTATCTCGATATGTCACAACTTATTAATAAATTAGTGATATTCTTTTTTTCTTTCACGGCTAATTTTTCTTCGTCAAACGTGACAATACTGGTAGGCCAAAAATTAAAGGTTTCTTAAACCATTCTGGTCCATCCCACCATTTAAAAGAGAAATATTTTCTTGGGTTACAACCGCGAGATAATAGATCTGCATGATTTAAAGAACTTTCTATATGACGCCATTTATGTTTTTCAGTTAATTGCCTAATTTCTTTTACCCTATTTAAGACAAAATTATCCCACGTTCTTCTCTTTGTATCCATGCGATCACTGTAGTTGCATCTGACAAAAAATAGTTTCTACATCTTTCCAACCGTAGTCGGATAACTATCAACTAATTCCTTAGCTGGTGATCCTGTCGTCAGTGACATTAATAAATAATTAAATTTGCATCTGGACAATTACCATGCCGGAGTTCAAATGATGTTATCGTTAGTAAGAGAACGTTTCTGGATTCTAGGAGGTCGACATACATTAAGGTCCATTTTAAATACGTGTGTATAATGTAAAAAGGAAAAAGTTAAACATGTTGAAACTGTTCCAACTCCTTTACTAGAGCCTAGAGTTAAAAACGCTAAAGTTGTTTGAAGTAACGGGTGTTGATTTAGCAGGGCCATTATTTTTAAGAAGTCTGATAAAAGGCAGAACTGAAAAAAGTGTATGTGAGCTCATTTACATGTGCAGTTTATCGGGCTGTTCACATTGAACTAGTTTTATCTTTGTCAACAGATAGTTTCTTACAAGGACTACGCCGTTTTATCGGAGAAGAGGTCGTCCTACGATTATTTATAGCGATCGAGGAACAAATTTTATTGGAGCTGACAATGGATTGGAGAATAATAACTCAATATACTTCAGTAAGAAAAATTGAGTAGAGATTTAATCTGCCGGCTTCATATATAATCGAGTTTAATGATGTTAGATCTCGATAACGTTTGTCCAGAATATCTAACACGCCATGTATTTCAACTAAATCATATTGATCATCTTTTACAGACAACAATTTTTTAAGTTGCGTACATACTTTAATAAATGCTCTACGTAACGCAGAACGCGATCTTTTACCAGCATCCATTGTTAATTGACTTAAAATAAACTTCATTATTATCCAATTAAGAGAAGCAAAACCAAAATGGACTCCGTTGATAACAGTTACTGGGCTGCTCACAAAGAACCAGATAACAGGCTTATCTTGAGTGGTGTCCTTGACCAGAAGGCGGTTCCAAGGTAGGTTGAAATTCCAACGTTGATGATGATACCAGACCCACTTCCATATTTTATAATTTTCGGATTATTATCCTTGCCAGCATAACCAGAATTAAAGATCCATTGATTAATTAAAACGGAGTACGTCTGCAGTGACCAGCAAAAGAAGCGAAAGGAAAAACCCACAAAAGATTGATTGACATTATTTTGTAAAAAAGTTTGAAATAAATTTTCACTAATTAATAAACCTAAAATGATTAGTAATGAAATTGAAATTCAGTTTTCCAACACTTACAATGGCAACTGTTACAAACAATAAAAATTTTAAAATGTAATCTCATTTTATACAAATTCAATAATGCGGATTTCGAGGATTCGGATTATTTAGTCACCTGTATTATATTATCTAACGAGTGTTCAAATAAAAAACTAGACTAGGCGAGACGAATCTTATAGAGAATTTAATCTCATTTACAAAAATACAAGCCTGGGAGTGATCTCTGGAACACCCTGTATACATGCAACACATATTTTCATAAAACACACTTATTAATGTCAAAATATGAATTATAATTACAAATCAAGAAGAAAAAACTATGTAATTGCACTAATTTTGCACTAAAACTATCCAAAATGTAGCAAAAATTAATTACATAAACCACTTGATTAGAGACGCTATGAGATGGGATGTGACGTCATAACTTATACTATACGAATAAATAAATAAATAGTAAGTAAACACGTTTGTTTCTATCGTCTATGCTTGAATTGCCACTGATTTCGTTAAAGGCTCATTGTCTTCGATGCATTGTCTTGGTCTTGATCAATAATATCTATAACTTTATTCTGTAGTTTGAGTTCGACTGTCGGTCAGTTTCCATTTACTGTATCTTCCCATCATTAATTTAGTGTAGTTCTCTAAAATGTCCTCAAGAATAAATCAGAAATATTAAATCATAATTATAGCGGAACTGTAACACAAAAAATTTCATGTCTTTTAGACTGTTGTTGACGATCATGACTCAAAAGTTTTATTTCAAATACTTGTATCAATAATATATTAAATGTAATCCAGAATGGTAGTAATTATATAACAGCAAAGTCAAAAACAAGTAAGAAAAATTATGAAATGTATGCATTTTAATTGAGGGCATGGAAAAATCGGAGACCAAAAGTAGAATGTCCCTTAATTCGAAGAATAAGTTTGTAATGGAAAAAGGTTTCGAGTAACCAAAAAAAAATTTCCACTAGTACCTAATCAACCTCATTTACTACAATTGATAACATTATGTACATTTTAAAGAAAACATGTAAGTTCAAATTAAAATTAAATGTTTCATAAACTTTTAGGTTGACAAGGAAAGTTTATTCTGTCAAGCAAGGTACTTTTTTTTTACCGATTTTTTCCACCTAGCAAGAACCATTTTTATCACTTATGATTGCACAAGAGGTTTGTAGTTTTTCCGAGTAAATTTGGGTTGTTTAATGTAAATCTGTTGTCCAGCAATTTTTAACGAGAAAAACTGTCAATTATTAAAACACGCAACACCGAATGGCACATGAGAGTTTTTAGGTTGACAGTTTTTCGAATCAAATGCTAAAGAAAACAGATTTGAATTTAAACAACACAAATTTACTCACTAAAAATACAAACCTCGAGTGTAATTCGGCAGGACAATTTAATGAATACAAAAATTAGGGGACTGGAAAAATACCGCCAAAAAAAATACTATGGGCAAAAATACCGCCAGAAAAAATACCACTAGAAAAAACCCAGGAAAAAATGTCCTCGAAAAAATAGTACCTATCCCAAAAAATTACATGTTTTTATGTGATTTGGGGTAAACGATGTTGATTGGTAGGTGTGATCGGGGGCGAACTGCACTGATTGGTAGGTTACAGATATAACAATTTTGTTTTTTAAAAAACTACGTTTTTAATGTAATTTGGAGTAGGTAAATGGTGTTGGTTGGTAGGTTACGGTTATTAAATTTTCTTCTTTAAAGGATACGTGTTTTCATGTGATTTGAGGAAAATGGTGTTAGTTGGTAGATGTGATCGGGGGTGAACGGTGTTGGTTGGTAGGTTACAGTTATTATAATTTATTTCTTTAAAAAAATAACATGTTTTCATGTGATTTGGGGTAAACTGTGTTGCTTGGTAGGTGTGATCGGGAGTGAACGGTGGTGTTGGTTGGTAGGTTACAGTTATTACAATTGTCTTCTTTAAAAAAATTAATAATTAATTACAATAATTAATTAATTACATTGTGTTATACTTAAAATTATTATTTTTCATTATCAATATTAAAAACTTGTTTGCATTATCAATATATCAATTCTTTTGATACATTATCTAACATTTATTTGTAAAAATATTGCTTCTGGTACATTTCTCAGAGATATTTTTTCCGATGGTATTTTTTCTAGATTCGAAAATTAGAACACGTCAAATTGTTTATTTTAGATACATACAAATTTAGATTAAATAAACTGCCAGATTGGCTACTTTAAATATCAACGGAGACCGCGATAATTGATTAAAAAATTCTAAGTGAAAAAACAACTAGTGGATTTGTCGCTGGAAAAGTTGCAGGTAACTTTGCCGATGTTAAAAGTGAGAAAAGTTAATTAAATTGTCACTATAAAAGATTCCGGTTGGTCCATTTTTTGCAAAATCGACAGTTTGATGGGTTAATAATGTAAAAATATATTAATCTTAATTAAATATTGGAAAAAGGGAAAAAATTGAACTATTTTTCACTGATAATACAATGAGTGATCTGAATCTTGCCGAAAATTTATGTCAGTCATATTATGAGTAGCTGTTGTCCAAAAGCCAACAAAAAGTTACCAAAAGATTCAGACCACGAGTTGTATTTCGTAAGACAATCCAAAAAATTTGCATTTAATTTCTAAAGTGAATGTTATGAACAAATCGAGGAGTGTCTCACTGTCAATGGAAATAGGTGTACAATTCGTCAGAAATTTAGAAATTTTGAAAGAAATTTCAGAAATTTTTAAGAAATTACCTAAGTTAGTCATCGTCGCAATATTCCTAATAACTAAAATCATAACCGCGTCGAAACCCTTTAGCGCAGAAGGTTGTCCAATGTGTTTTAACAAGTGCTTTGTGCTTTTACTTACTTATTGGATTTACATACCAAGTCATTACACTGATAAGAAAAGCAACTGACTGACTGACTTATCAATTAGATCATTGTGATTGGTGAGTTGGGTTGTCATTACATTCGATTTCAATAAAAAATATAGATAATTTTTAAATTAAAAATATTGATTTAAAATTTAATATCAAAATTGGATGAATGATAGAGTGAAATTCCTTTGTTTTTGAAAATTTTATTATTTAGAAACTAAATCAAAATTTACAAAAAAACTAAAGTGAGTTACCTAGGTTGTTAAATCAATACTTACATAGAAATGTTTTAATGTCTTTTATTTGATTTAATTTTTTTTTAAACATATTCTTGTTTTAGTCATTTTAATATAGAAGTGTTGATTCACCAGCTGAAGAACAGACATTTACATTTGAACAAACATTTTTATCGTTAATTTTAGAATAAAGAAACAAAAAAATGTTATAGAAAATGTTCGGTACAACAACTTTTGTTTTATAATTTTTAATGCCAATAATATAACGAAAGATTACTAATCGATAAGAATGTATTAGAAAATACTTTTTTGAAAATGTCTTCTTTCAAATTTAAACTACAGAAACTAAATTGAAAAACTTCCTAGAAAATTGATAGATAATGCGCTAACTTATACCCCATTTGTATTACCGGAGGTATTACCTATGCACATTGCCCAATAAAATTTATACGTTTGAAACATAGCTGTAGTTATGATTGAATTCGAAATGTAACAACTTCACAAAAGAAACAACATTTTATGATCTCATTTACACAAATGTGTAAAATTATTCTTCATGATAAACAAGTTTCCATGGTCAATGATATTTCAAAAAACTAGAAAATCACAAAATGTCACCTACAGTACATGAATATATCATCAATGGAAATAAGATTTTAGCAAATATTACGCCTAATATTAGACAACCCATATTACAACTTCTTATGGCGCATTTGATTATATTTAAATTTTTAGTAGCTCCACCCATTCGTAGAGCTTGTGTCGTAAGGAATGATCAAATAATCGTCCTAAAAATAGTAAATATAGGTGGCAATTACATGTGGCAAATATTTATTCAAAATAATGCGATAAGATAAGTTTTGTATAACAGGCAATAAACAACAAGATCCATCGCAAAAAGTAAAAAAAATATTTAAATTTTCAAAAAGATAATGCTCAACTCAAATGTAAACAAGAAAATTACAACATGAATATAAAAACGCAGAGCTCCATTTATTTCATCAATATTCGATGGAAAGTTCGAACTTTGACGTTTAATTTGATTTGTTTATTTAAAATATTTCTCCAATAAACCAAGTATTTAAAAGAAAAGTTCGCTATGCGTTTTAAGAAGTAAATTACTATTATAGAAGCCAATATGCAAATTCAAACAGTACGTTAGACCGTTTTAAACTAAATTTAAGGCAAAAAATGTGTTTGTGATTTTTCCTTTTCCATGTATGTACAGCTCATTAATCTTCATTTACTTCAAATATTTGAAAAATTCTGCGCGTTGTAGTTCAATTTATTTATTATTGTGGTTGCTGCAAATGACGTCAATAGTGTGTGTGTGTGTGTGTACTTGTGGGTATATTCTAAAAGGATTATTCAATAGTATAGCATTAAGGCACTCATCAAAACAAAGTAGAAAATTATACTAATCAATCAAACGTATATAAGTTCGTTTTATTTGCAATTACTTTCTGAAATTATAGTATTTTATTGTCAAAAACAAACGTACTAATTGAAAAATATATCTTCAAATATTATACTCAGCAATTTAGAAAGTTTTACTAGTACTCTAAAAATAAGTAACGAACGCTATAATATATACAAAAATAAAATACCTGTTTCTTATAACAATCTCATGCATTTTAATTAATTAATTAACTAGACATTTTTCACTAAACTAACGTTTTCGAAAGTAATCATAGGAAAAATTAATTTTCTACAGCGATATAATATTTATTTATTTATTCGTAAGGTACATTTTAAATATTGTATTGTGATGTAAGTGTTATGTATCGTGCCCCAAAAGATCAGTATAAACCTGTATAGTGTGGTGACAAAACCGTGTACAATTGTGGATTGGTTCGTCTTGGCAAAGCATTTGCTTCAAGGTTTAGGAAAACCACTCAAACCTAAACATGCCAACCCAAGTGATGCATATTATGATACATGTTTTAGAAAAAAAATGGTTTAAGTAAATGTTGTCAAAAGGATAGTTTGAAGAAACGTAGGTTATTATTTTTATACAACTTGCTTGATAGATGTTTGCTGTATGTTTTCAGATAATTTACGAACTTGAAGGCCCACCACCGTCCGACGATTTCTAAACGCTGCACTGCACGATGGAAATTTTTATCGCCGCATGCGTTCAGAAATATAAATAAAATTTCTATAAACTTATTAAAATAAAAAAAATATTATTGCAAAGAGGGAAGTTTCTTGTAGGGCTCTCGTAAATTAAAATGTTCCATTTTTGTTGGCATTGCTTGTAAAATATTCTTGAAATGTAATAAGAAAATAAATTAAGCTACTAATTCACTATTAGATTTGTGATTGATTACTCGTTTTAAGTAAAAAGCCCCTATTACTACCTCAGGTAACAAACAATACTAGTTTGATGACATGGCCCCTCCTACCGGTCAAGATTTGAGTTTTTTATAGTCATATTATTAATGATATTAATTAGGTCAAATAATTGTTTTTGTAACTGTAGCATCTAGAATTTCATGTAGAATCCAAAAATATCAATAGACCCATATGATGTCATTTAAAAACCGCGAGTTCGTATTAATTACTCGTAATTGAAGCATGATATCAAACATTTATCAAGAATAAAAAATGTCCGCAAGTATGTGTTATATACTTACCCAAAGTTTCATCCCGCTAATCCTCGCGGTTTTCAAGTTTTACTACTAGAGGTTACTGTTTTATAATCAAATTTTGAAAATATTTTTGAAGACCTTTTATGTATATGGGATAATTTGGTAATTTGACATATTTCTTATCTATTTTGCTATTACTAGTTCCTAACGTTGTAATGTTTCTAATGTTTAACTTATGTTTCTGTTTTCTAATTATGTTTGTGACAATTGATTCTTGAAAACCATTGTATGATGCAATCTGCTTAATATTTCGCAGTTCTTTATCAAAGTTTTGTTTTGACAATGGGAAATGTAATATTCGGTGAATCAAAAAGTTGAAAGATGCAAGTTTATGTTGCATACTATGGTTGGAATCATTCGTTATAAATCTCATAGTGTTAGTGTCTTTACGATAAATATCTATATCTAGTTTGTTGCCGTTTCTTGTCACTAAGTGTCTAAGAAAGGTAACTTAAGGTTTGTTTCTGTTTCATAGATAAACTTGATCGTCTCAAATTTTGAATTTAAAATTTCTACAAATTGCTGAGGGCTGTAAACTTTAGTGTCGATGACTGCAAAACGTCATCTACATACTCACACCAAATTCTAGGAAAATAATCTAAATTATTTTTAAATCAGTTTCAAATTTACCCATACCCATACCCTCCAAAAAAATGCGATAACTTCAAGATAAATAAGAACAAGCAACTTTGGTTTACACCACCTTACTAAGAGCCTTCAACATCTCTTTTGCACTATTTGCTATTATGTTATGATGTACAGGGTGTTTTTAATACTACCGCATAATACTAACTACTTAAAACTTAAATAACTTGCTTAATTTAAATGGAACACCCTACATTTCTGTAGCCTGTTGAAAGCTGGAACTAATTACCTTTTAGTCGGTATTAGGGTTACCAACCCCTAACTCTGATAGTTTTCGAGATATTTAAAATTTGATAGTTTAACAATTTACGATGTACTGGTGTCTAAGTTATCTGTGAAATATTCGCAATATGGACATTATCTTGCAACTTTCAGTTATAATATTTACCTTAAAAATATTTATTCTTTTTTTAGAAAAAATAAACAGAAATGTGCTTACAACCGGGCTCTAAGAGTCAATCGAATTACGCACATCGGTAACAATTTACTGATGTTTAACAACAGCAACCCTTATTTGGTACATCGATCATACTGAAAACATCGACAAACTCGGTCGATAATTTCGAAAATCATTATTTTTAAATTTTTTTTAACAAAGTTACCAATGTTTACAGTGTCATCAATTTTTGTTGAATTTAATCACGGTTGCTGTTGTTTGTGACATGTGGGCGTGATTCGACTGACTCTTAGAGCCCGATATAAGGCATGAGCACATTTCTGTTATTTTTTTCTGAAAAAAAATTTTTTAAGGGTAATACATAAAGCTAGATTGGCTTATACATTAAAAATGTTCATTTTACTGATATCTCACAGGTAACTTAAAGTTAGGGGTTGGTAACCCTAATACCGATTGAAAGGTAACTAGTTCCTAATTCCAACAGGCTACAGAAATACAGGGTTTTCCATTTAAGTTAAGCAAGTTATTTAAGTTTTAAGTCGTTAGCGTTATGCGGTAGTATTTAAAAAACTCTGTACATCATAACATAATAGTAAATATTGCAAAAAGGATTCTAAAGGTTCTTAGTAAGAGTGATGTAAAACAAAATTGCTTGTTCTTATTTATCTTGAAGTTATTGCATTTTTTGGAGGGTCTGCAAATCAGTAAAATCGATTTATCTCAGAAACGGATGTAAGTTGGTATAGGGACATGTTAAAGAACATACATTATTTTTTATCCTACTAATTAAAAATACAAAAAAATACAGGGTGTTCCATTTAAAATCACCCAACTTTGATATAGTACGTGTTTCTGGAGCACCGTGTACAATCGAAATTTTTTTAAAATGTGGTATCACATAATCTCGATATATGTATGCCTTAAGATTTCTTACATTATTTGTCGTTCTAGTGCTACACAATAATTCATTGGTAGTGCCCCACCCTGAATATACTATCTTATTAATTTTTTGTTTTTCATTGTATTGTCCTATAATATGATTTTGTCTGTTGAGCAATAAACTTTATTATTATTATATTATTATTATGTCTTAATAATGGAGAAAGGATGTTTCTTCAATTAAAAAATCTAACCTCATTTCCTTTTTTCGTAACCTCCTTACCTTTGCAATTATTACATATGACCTTAACACCAGCCAACATCAATTAAAGCTAGAAAGGACAAATTTCAATGATTCTGCACCTGGGATTTTCCATGGACCGATAAAGTTGGATCAGAGAGCTTTTAATCGTAGCAATATTTATAGAAACAATTACACAAAAAAATGATTTAAAAGTAAATGAAGTTTAAAAAGTGCAAAATAATAGTTCAAACAAAAGTAGTAAAAATCAGGTTTCCAACAACTTTCGCTTAATAACCTTTTTTGTATCATTAATATTATTGATGTCATTGTTTAATCAAAGTACGTGATTATCGTATCTCGGTAATAATTCTTATAGGATTAACAAATTGTTTAAACTAAGGCGTATATTTAAATTAGCAACATTTTCATTTGAAAAAAGATCTGCTCAAGAAATATTGTTAAAATATTCTCAAAAAACTAAAAATGCCCTTCCATAAAGTGCACTTTTTGAGATGTCGTGTTTACATTGGAACATACAACAGAACCTCAGACAGATTTTTTCGCTTCATTCTAATTTACTAGCTCTAACTCGCCAGAAAAGTGCAATTAAGTAGTTTTTCAAAGATATAACTTCATTATTCGAAGAAATGAAGAAAATCAGGATTTTAGTACATTAATTGATTTGAGCGGCATTGTCTGTTTTTTTGTAGTACATTAATCTCCATAATGATAGTAATTAGAGTTGCGAAACGTATTAAAGCAACAACCCGGCCCATTGAAAAATGCGAAAGTTGATAAATATTCATAAAAACAAAATGTTAAAATATTAGATTTTAGATAATTAAAAAAGTTGGTATGCAGATTAATCAATTTACTATAGAAGAAAACAAAACTAAAATAAAAACGACACGAATTCAGTAGAATCCAAGTTTTATTATTTTTATTAGTCACATTAATCGTAGTAAACGAAAATTTGAAACTTAATCATAAAATAAAAGCTTAACGTCAAATACAAGCAGTAGTAAAATAAATGGTAGAAGTAATGCTAAAGAAAAATTCGATTACTTAATACAAAGTTATTAGGTCCATCGAGACGATAAACCTAATGAAATGAACGCATCAGATAATATATTATGGGAAAACAAATAACTAATACTAGTAATTGACACATTTTCGCAGGTTACATCCAATTTCCTATTAAATCAATATGTCATCAATTATTTAATACTTTAACGCAACACACCCTTCCTCAATAGGACATGAAACAATAAATTAATTAGTGTACACAATAGAAAGTGACATTAAATATTATCATCTTGGCACTGTGCAGTAGAACGTTGTAGAACTTTAATTTCATTTTTTTGGAAAACTAAGATAATATTGCATCACTATTTCAAAAGTTCAATACAGATACTAAAAAAATTATTTCATATGTAATGTAAGACTAAAGAAATAAAATCTGAAGCCAGTTTGTATACAGAGTGTTCCAATCTGAGTATAGTATGCGTATCTTTGTTATGAATAAAGATACAGATTCGGTTAAAAATGAGCAATGTTATAAAGGTTTTTAAGCCAATTGACATGCCGTTAACTAGGATGAAAAATTCCGATCCGTTCGAAGAAATCCGGAAAAAACCTAAAAATGCCATTTTCGAAAATATCAATTAATTCACTTATTAGGACAACTACTAAAAAAAAGTTCGTACAAAAGTTTCATCACTAATGATGACCACCTGTAAACTATTTTCAAAAAGATTATCGCAAGAATGGTTTTGGAGATATTGATACTAACTTTCTTATTTTGGTTTGGAGCCATATTGGATTTTTCACAAATAACTTCTATTCTTTTTTCTGCTTTCAATGATATGTCACATAATATGTTTGAAATAAAAGATCTTGACAAGCCGGTTATTTTTATCTGGTAAACCATGAAAACAAATGAACTCCGATGATTGAAGTTGTCACTCTCGATTGTTTATTACTTTGTTGTAAAGTAAGAGACTGGTGATTGTTTGATACAGTATTATTAGTGATTGAACAGAAGAAATTTTCCAATTTTATAACGACCATTTTTATTAAAAAAATACTGTGAAACATATTTACGGCTCCGGTTAAAACGATCAACCGCATTGCCCGACCTAATTTATTCAAACTGGTCTGGTCGGAACGACCGACGTGCGTCTTCAAACAATATCGGTAATGTAATTAATGCCGCTTTTCTTTTATTTGACTTATGCACATTGTCAAATGCCGTAAATTAAAAGAAAATTTCTTATTAACGCAAGTGGCATATTGTTAATCATTTTAAAACTACCACCTGGGGACAAATTAACTAATACCTGGAGCGAAAACTATCTTATAAACTACATATCCATCATTCATTCTTATTGCTGGCGATATCTCTTGAATGTATCTTCCTATAAGACAAAAGTTGTCACAATTCACTTGCGACGGAGCTGCAGCAAAGTATTGATAGCCGGAAAAACGATATTAGTGCTAATAGAAAACATAGTTACGACTCCGGTTAAAACGATCAACCGCATTGACCGACCTAATTTATTCAAGCTGGTCTGGTCGGAACAACCGACGTGCATCTTAAAACAATATCCGTAATGTCATTAATGCCGCTTTTCTTTTATTTGACTTGTGCATATTGCCAAATGCCGTAAGTTTAAAAGAAATTTTCTTAACAACGCAAGCGCCAATTTGTTAATCATTTTAGAATTAACTAATACCTGAAGCCAGAACTAGCTTATAAACTACATTTCCACCCTTTGTTCTTATTGCTGGCGATATCTCCTGGATGTATCTTCCTATAAGACAAGAAGTTGTAGCAATCCACCTACAACGGAGCTGCTGCAAAAGTATTGATAGCAGGAAAAACAATATTACTGCCAGATAGAATATTAGTCGCTTTATCTATGATACGACCTATTTTATTTACATATCTTATTTGTAATCTATATTGTTATTATCTACGTATAAATCTATGTTTTGTACATGTATACATCTAACACAAGTATTAAGCTCTATCAATTATGTGTTTCTGTCGTTAACCGATTGTGCTTTTGTGTCTTAAGTCCCTACTGCTTGAGATTAATAACTACAACTTACAAGGTGGCGCCTTCGTCTTTTACAACTGTCGCCTCTTTAAAAATGGTCAATTATAGAAGTTTAATAATAAAAAATGAAATATTTGTGTTACTTCTATGTCAAAGAATTTCACTCAAATTTCATGATTCAATTTTTATCTATTCTTAGTGTTGTATTTTAGTAAAAACGTTGAACGCTGAAGTGATGATTGTTTCATTAGTAGAAAACCTGAGAAAACAGCAGAGAAGAAAATTTTGAATGCTTTCATTATGTGAAGGCTTCGTTTCTTTTAAGTTTGTTGCTTAGAACGTTCAGTTATCTTATGAAACTGCCTTATTACCTTACGAAAATTCTCTGTGTGATGGTGTCCCCTATCTACTATGAATTTTTGGCTTAATAAATTTCGGTTTCATGCAATTTTCCGCCTGGTGTTTAGATAACCAAACGTTATTGTCAGAACTTCTTCGGTCAAGAGATGGCGTTGAAATCGACTTCTTTCTTGCGTATAATTAATTCCTCGTTATTGCTAAAGATAAAATATTTTCTTTTATTAAATTAAATCCGTTAATTGTATGTTGAAGAGTTCCTTTAGTAGCTAAATGCTGTAATATGTTATCTGGTTGTGCACCCTATCAAACGCCGCAAGTAAAAACGAAATTTACATTCCTTATTCATCGTGCTAGCAATATCTTTTGGATGTATCTTCCTATAAAGCGGAAGTTATCGCAATCTAGATACATCAAAGCTGCTGAAAATTATTGATAGCAGGCGACCTTCGTCCTTGACACCAGTGTATCACTTTTAGACGCCAGCCAGTTTTTGTTCTTCATTCCTTCTTCTTTCTCGACCGTTGATGTCCAACAACTTGGTATATACATGAAGAATATGACAAACCCCAACAACAGCACGTAATCCAACTCAAAAACTAAGTTGATCTAGTTTAAGATATCTTTTCTCACGCGACTGTTATTGAGAATTTCCAGAATTATCATTGCATATATGTTCAAAACCGATCGTTAATAACCGGAATTAATTATTATTAAGCGTCTTTAGTGACACTTTTGTGCTCGAGGGATCCCCCGACAAATTGAGTTCACGTTTGTTTGCGCCAGTATTTCATTATTGGAATTAAATGTTAAATCGGTTATTTAAACATAATTAGAGATATATTAAAGTATTGAATTCGCGTTCGTACTATAATCAAAACTGTTCTCGAAGCGTGGATTACGTATTCGGCCGTTGCCGTGATATATTTTTCTTGGGAAAACCATATTTCGACCAGATACTAGACTATTTATCTGTGATACGATCAGCATTATTTACATGTCCTATTTCTTAACCATATTGTTATTATCTACGATTATATCTATATTTTGTGTGTGGATACCTGTGACACAAGTGGAATACTCTGTAAATAACATGTTTCTTTCGTTAACTTTTCTTCTTTTGTATCTGAAGTACTAATTGATAATAAAAACTACAACTCATAGGGTGGCGCCCTCGTCTCGGGGGCACTTTTTATAACTGCTGCAACTTTAGCCGACATTCGCAAATATTAGTCTCTTATGTCAATAAAAATTAATTAATCTTTTTTATATTTTTAAAGTAAAGTTCAACAAAAATATAATTTCTTATAAACTTAGCAAAGAATTATAATTAATTCATTTAAAACTGTTTTTATGACAAGATATTTATTATTTTTTGGATTTTGTTAGAGACCTACTTTTACTATATATTCTATGGTAGACATAAATTATTCAAAAATAAATTATCCTCTCAAAAACATTTTCTTAAATTCTAGTCACGTATCTTTTTATTTACATTTACATTACTTCGGATCAGCCATTCTAATTTAACAATTAAATATATTATTCTCTTAATATCAAATTTTAAATAGTAACAGTAGAAAAGGTCTGTAGAATTATTGTAAGCATTACTCGCCAATATTGTAACAGCTTCAAATATACAAAGGAGTTTTGGTTTTTAAAACTATTTTAATTAATTAAAGCTTCCAGCAATCCAATATTACTTTTATTATTTATTTATTTACTATTTTCAACTCAAACATAATTATCATCGGAATTAAAAATTATTTGACAAAACTTTTAATTAACCCCGCAATTCTGTGCACAAATCGTACCGATCGCAAAATCGTAGCGTAAATTTACAATTTTGTGTGTTACTGAAAGCTACAGATTCGCGTAAGTATTTACAGTTTCTTGTAAATCCTTATAGACAAACCTTAAAAAATTTGACAGAGCTACAGAATTGTAAATAATACCGATCAGTAATATATTTCAATTTCAATTAATTTAATCCAGAAAAAATACTACATATTTTGAATTTATATGTTTGATAGAATGCAAAAAGCCAGATAAAAATAATTGCAGTGAAACGGATAATTGAAACATCAATTCAGTATGTAAAGAAAAGACGAGAGAAAGGTTACAAGATGAACAATGTAAAGCACCTTCTTAGAAACAATGATGAAAGAAAATTTAAGATATCACATCTACCAAAATTAAGAAGATGGCAAAAACTAAACTTTCTATTATTGTGTAATGACAGTAGTTTTTGCTTTTGTGTAGACTCCGTCAACGTTGGCGCAACTAAATTATTTACTCTCAAAACTGTCGTGGAACGTCTTCTCTAACACGAAACTTCTTATCTAATTTATGTAAAGTGATAATTTACAATAAAGCCTCAACAACAAAACGTTAATTAGATGCACATTGTGTTAGCAAACTTTGAAAGGTTAATTAAAATGATTAATGAAGAGGTTGGATTTCAACTAAAAGCAAATATAAACGTGCAGTCTTTTACAAATTAATTTAATTTTTGCAGAATATATGTTTTTTTTTTTATTAAATTAATAAATTGCTGGACAGAAATGAATTATTTTGGCCCGTGTAAATTATTGTAATTACTTTCGTGTAATCGATATCGTCTGCATTGCGTCATTAAGCACTATCCTAATTGATAAAACGCATCAATCTCATGATAAAATGTTAACATTGTTTACTAAAATTGATGGTTTGTCAAAACGCTTAAACTAATCGACAGCATATTTACAAAACTTGTTTTATTAGTATTATTACTCAATACCGAGTATTTGTTATATTCCATCACGTTGGATAAACCTGTGGTTAAACTAAATCTATAGTAATATTAGTTTAAAAATGTATTAGTAATCCACAAATAATTAATTTTTTATGCACCTATAATAAGAAACTTCATAAAAAGAACATGGTTTGCGAAAGCTTTGTTAATAACTACAGTGTTTTATATGGACGCGTGTAAGTGCCCCTATTTGCGACAATTTGATTTGATCAATAATTTTTATAGTCTATTAGTATATTAGAATCACGAAACTCGAAAGATTTTTATTGTTATTTTTGTTTTGATTGAAATTTTATGTTGATTCAATCTTCTATAAAGATATTGTTCTGTTTGTCCTATACAACAACTTACGCAATATTTCCAATTTATTTTACATACCCATTCTGATTGTCCTAACAATTATATTTTACTTTTCAATTGTACATCTATGTAAAGAATTTAAATAAAATCTTGTTTATTAATAATAACTAATCTCCGAAATAGTTTAGTTTTAAATATTTTTTTCGACTAATTGGATAAACATTCCTAAAATAGTATTATTTCCTTAATTTTGTTTATAAAACTTAGCTTCACTTAAAATTATTGCTCTGTAAACTGAAGAGTTTATAGGAGTGCAACATTATCAAAAAAAAAAACTACTTCTTGAACCAAAATTAAAATACACTGTGATAAATTTTTTATTTGATAAGCCCGATTAGGTTTGTTTAATAAATATTGATATGTAATTAAATCACTTACTTTAGAAATGTGCATTTGAAAATTATCATCTCAGGGTACAAATAAGTTGAATTTAATTTTACTGACTTTGACTCTTTTAGGTCTGGTTTTTCACTTCCAGTTAATTTTATATGTCAGTTAATCACCTTGGAAACGCGACACTGTGTTTCCATAGTAGTCTTTCGACTGATAAAGTTAACTGGAGGTAAAAATACCAGACCTTAATAAATAAAATTCGATTAAAGGCAATAAATCATTTATTCCAATCCTTTTAACAGATTTCAAATTTTTAAAACGTGCAAATTATCTACGCACGTCGATATTTCAAAATAAATCCCTATTTTTAATAATTTAGACTGGAGTTATAAAACTCAAGTAAACGAGCGGACACCGCTGATAATTTGCGTGCGCATGTGTTACGTACAACCGACGAAATTACAATTAAATTACAAGAAAAAACAAGGTTTCTAATAAATTAATTATATTTCTAACATTATATGTTGTAGTTGTTGTTAAAGTTCGATTCTGGGTGAGTTTTCATTAACCTTGTCCCATGCCAAATCCAGCTGGTATTGTTTACAGATATTTCTTGAAATTTCTTTGTTGTTGAAACTACCTTGTGTCAGAAGTTGTTAGAACGGTGTCGCTAATCACTTGATCACTACACAGGTCTTCAATATTTGTTGAACTCGATAAGTATTATTTGAGGTTATCACGTAGTATTTTTGCTTCTACTTCGAATATCCACTTTATTCTTTATTCATTATTACTCTTTGTTTATGTTTGATGAGGATAACCACTCTCGAACTTCGATGTCGATGATTTAACGGTACTTCCGTCGCTTTCATGTTCCGACACACTTTATCGGAAGAATATTTTTGGCTTTAACCGACGTGGACTCAAGGGCACTCAAATTTGGACTCTGAAGAAGCACTTGTATTTATACCTTCGGTGTAAGACCTCTCTGATCATCAAAAGTTTCAAAATTTTATGCGAACATGCACGCCACCCATGGCTTTAATTGAAACTAAATTTTAAAATTCGAACGAAATGCCAAATATTTTTATACAAGGTTCTTAGGTTAATGCATAATTTATGTTTTTGTAAATATGGCCGTCATCTTTGGGAGTCCATCTTTAAAATCGTTTTTTCCAAATTTCGAAACAGGTGCAACTTCTAATCTAATCTAAGCATTGCAATCCATTCCTTGGGTTCAAAATCTCTTATAACATGTAATTCCCAGCATTTCTAATTTATTTTTATTAAGATTTCAGTTAAGTTTTTACTGAAGATGTTACGCCATGAAACTCAAAATGCAACATGGCGTCATGGGTTTAGAAAGATGTCTCTCAGTTACCTTTACCGATAACTAAAAGGTCCTATCACGCGTCAGATTCGAAGTATTATTGAGCGCCACCCACATCTTTTCTAAATGTACACATAGATTTACGAAATATCCGGGAAAACGTAAACACTTGAAAGGAAAAGTTTTAAAGAAAGCAGCATGAATTACGTGTGGGTTTCTATTAAAATGCAAGTTGATACACACGGTCGTGTTCTTTTGTATTAAACGCATCCTAAAAGATAAAAGCGGTACTGCGCACATTTAACTTCTTTAACAAGGATTATACCTAAATATTATTTACAGGTTCATAAAGTTCGCAAAACGAAGTGGGGTTGTGGTCTTTATTTAAAACAAAACATTAATTTAGCCTCAACTTGAAATTAAATACAACGTTATAATTCGTTTCATTTCGGACCCCAAAACTAACAAATAAAAAAAAACGCACAGGCGTCCTATCTTAATTTGGGCCTATTCTTAAATGCGCACCAAACACAATAAACGATAAGTCTTCGAAGTAAACAATCAATTTACTTACAGTTGTGTTGTTTTCTCCTGTTGAATCCAACACTTCGTTAGTCGTTACAATAAGTTGTTGACAGGAACAGATTAATTACGCCGAATAAATCGAAAAAAATGCCTTCAACGGTATTATATCTCTAAAATTGGGTCGCAAATAAAAGGAAAACTAGATGTCCACAAGTGTCGCGTTGCTTCAACCCCAGTCAAACGAAATTTTCCTTTAAGATCGGGCACCGTTTAGGTTCCTTGCACTGTTTCACAAATATTCTCATAGTTATCACTTTAATTGGTTGGTTACTTGAAGAACTTTCATATCCGAATTTGGTTATTAGCGATTGTTATAAATACAAACAACCGTTATTCTCCGCTACAGTTTTGGTACTTGTTTTAGTTACATAGTACCTCGTCGTTTTAATTTGCTTATCAACTACCGCCCAACTTACAGATCGATTTCTTAAATATATACATCCAAACTCAGAGAGGCTTCTCCCTCTCTTAACATCTACATAAGCAAAGAAGCTTACAAAAAAAATAAATGCAGTTCTCAGCATCTAACCGTGGGTGTAATTTTATTAACGAGTTTAGACAATTGTGAGACTTGACGTTTAAAAACAAAACAATTTTCACGCTTGTCATGAAACAAGCAAGGGGTTTATTGAGTAAGTGAAGCAAGGTGGTGTAATAAGGCTCAGACTTCTATAAAAAAAGTATGAGAAAGAGCAAGGAAATTATACTTCCGGCCGTGGAATCGAAACCAGATGTGTTTTTTAACGCAAACAAAATCTACTTAAAATACATTACAGCCTACTTAAAACAAATACTTCGATAAGTTCGAAAAAATTTACAGGTAAAAAAAATAATTTCCACCAAAAAGATGACAAACAAAACGAATTTTCACCACATTCACGCACTAAAAAGTTTAGATGTTTCACCTACACTAAATTCATTCAATACTTATAAAGCGTTTTACGAGGGTCACAGACATGGTATACAATGTTTCTATTATACCTCTACTTAACATGCAGATATATCCAACGATAGGGATTAGTATAGATTATAAGAACCCTAATTATGCATACATATCGTTTCAGGTTTGTTAAAAGACATGGAATTGAATTAACTATATGCTGGCAAACAAATTGACATGACTCACTTCAACCCAACTTCCATATATCAATCAGTGACATATGTGATTTGTGGTAAAATATGATAACTGACATAAAATAACAGAACATTGATGTCTGTTAAATAAAAAAATTAAGTTAAAGTAACAAATTTGTGAAGTTGCTAAAGTTGGCACCTTTGTGCAAATCGAAAAAAAATCGATGAGAATTTATCACTAATTTTGCACTGATTTGTACCCAAAAAATTCGAATTTGTATCCAAACAGAATCACTGTAATACAAATTTTTAAAGTAGGAGTGTTACCTTGAGCTCAAATAGCACCCCACTATGTTAAAATCAAATTTCAGCAACACAACTAAACATCTTGAATCATTAACTTGTAGCGCCGATGATTTTCGATAATCTCAATAAATAGTTAATAATCAATTTTTTGATATAATTTCATCACATATTTTAACAGTTTCGGCAAGAACCGGACAATTTTATATCTAATTTAGAATTAATTTATCCCCACGATGGTTTATTTATAATGTCACTAAACAAATTATAATCAATTTTAGTCCATATCTCATTACTAGTGTCTAGATTCATGTCTAAAGGCGGTTGTGGATTAGAATTTTTTCGTAATGTGTTCCCAACACGAGTAGTTAGCTTCTTCAGAGGTCCATCCACTTTTGGGTGACAAATATCTTCTCTGGAGTACAGTCGTTGGCTCGAAAGACGTTAGTCCGAAACCGTCGATCCGAAACTGACGTTCGCTTGAAAAGTTTCAAATTTCCAGTAGTATTCAACTATAATTTTATATGAAAACTACTTAAATTGATTAAAACAAATTTTACGTGGCATGAAAAAAGGTTTGTTTTTAAATTGCTATTTTGAGTGTAATTTAAAAAAAATTGTAATAACTGTAACCTACCAACCAACACCGTTCACATCCGAAAAGATAAAAACAACTTAAGTTGATTAAAACAAATTTAACGAAAAAAAGGCGATTTGTCCACAGAAGCATTTTCGGTGTATTTTCCACAGTAACATTTTCGGCGATTTGTCCACGGAAGCATTTTCGGCGATTTGTCCGGACCCCAAATTATTTAGGTACCTAGTAAGCTGTATAAGCTGTGTCCAAAATTTCAGCTTTGTATTGATTCAAACAGCAGCTAATTTAAAATGTTAGTGGTACCATTAGTCTGAGAGAAAAAAGAGGCGTAGAAAACTATTCAGCAAAAATAATCATGAAAAAATTGTAATTCGAAAAAAAAATAATATACAGGAATCACATTAAAAATAAGAGAGTTATTAATGAATTTGAGTAGAAGCGGCAACACCGTCAAAATAAAAATATTTTAGAAAGAAAGATAGTGCTTATATAGCGGTATCCAAATTTTCAGATCAATACCCCGTTTGTCATTATTGTCTATCATCGGCCATCAATGACTGTATACTGTTAAAACAATTACTGTAGCGCAATTGTCATCTCAGTAATAACATAACGGATCAAAAAATAGTTTAAACATAAGTTGTGTACAATGAAAAAACAAAACTTTTATTTTCAGAAAAAAATTTGTAATATGGGTGTTTTTGTAAATACTGCTGGGACAGGAAAATCAATCTAGGTTAACGACTTTACTGAAGTAAAATTAAATCAAATCTGCGGTATTATAAATAACACCAGGTTTCAGAAAAATCCGAGCAGTGGTTTTATTAATATCCTGGTAACAAAATAATTCTAACTAGTTAGAAAAAGTGAAACAAAAAGGGTACGACGAATAGTTGTAGGCTTTCGCCACCTTTGGTGAACTAATGTCTAGATTCAGGTCGTTCATTGGATTTTTTTTCCTAACGTTTCGCTAGCACGAGTCTTCTTCAGAGGTCCTTGCAGTTAGATGTAGACTGCACATCGAATATCGGAAGCGGACGAACCTCCAATTAAGCTGACCACTGGTGTTAGCGAAACGTTAAGAAGAAATTCCAATCCACGACGGCCTTTAGACTTGAATCTTGACGAAACTAGCCTAAAAAGGTTTAATTTTTTTAATAATATATGGAGTAAAAACTGATAATAATTTATTTATAAATAAACCATCGTTGTAAATTCTATAAATAGGATTGTCTACTTTTTTTTATTTGCGAATTTTTTAAATTGGTTTTTGCTGAAACAGTTAAAATTAGTCCGGAATTATATAAAAAAAATTATTATTACTAACTAATTATTATGATTATGAAAAAAACCACCGTGGGTACAAATTAGTTCGTAATTCAAGATGTTTAGTCGGTTGTTGATATTTGATTTTACATAGTGGGGGTGCTAGCTTGAACTCAAGATAGCATCCCCACTTTAAAAATTGGTAAATTTCTGTGTTATTTGGCCATAAAATAGATAAAATTTGGTTATAACTCCAACATATTATGATTACAAGACAAGACATCTATTGTTAATAAGGAAAAAACAACAAGATGGTAGATACTATAAGACCATTCTACTTTTTACTTTTCTATTTCTAACAAATTCATGCAAAATAATTACAGCATGTTATTCCAGAGGAGCAGAGGTGCTGTCGAGTAAATCAACGTACGAAAAGTATTGAATAACGTTCAAACCCAATACCATAAATAGTTCTTGCCACGATAGAGCAGAACATTACCAAATTTTTGAATTTCTATTCAGTACCAAACTCTAACAAAAATGATTCTTTCGATAGTTCTAAACGATTAAGTAAGTAAATCTGACACCTTAAAGTTTCATAAAATTATTCTAAGATAAGTGTGACCACATAAAACATTCAACTAAGTGATTTGGATAATCATCATGTCTTACTACCGGACAAGGGTATCCGGTAATGCGGTTATTTAAACATTTAATCAAATATTTTATAAAATCCTAAAACCTTACCTTTGACAAGAATACGTATCAAAGTCGTATAGCATACATTTCTATTAAGTGAACTTAAAACAACAAAATTTTAAGCGACTATTTTCAAAATTATTATGTGTATTTAAGTCTTACTAAAGATTGACTGCCGATCACATTTGCAAAATCTAACTCCTGATTTTATTAACTAATGTTTGGAAAAGTAGCATCTGTTTAATAGAGATCAGAATATAGTGTTTAACTTTAAAAAAAATAGAAATAAAACTCAATTCAACATTTTTCCTGCTATGTTGATAGATTATTTGAATATACTGCTATGAAAATAAACACACGTTCTAAAATTGATTATACAGTAAAGTTTAGTACTCAATTTAGTAATAATGCTTCAAGTATTAAATTGAACAAACACAGCTTTTAGAAATTCAGTATATGTATGAACCGAACATTATATTTGTTGATTCATAAAAACAAACGTTCTACCAATAACAAAATAATTTCCCATTATAATGAGTAATAAGTAAATCTGCAGGGATTTGTTAAGAAACTAATTAAAAGCCATAAAAGTTTTAAACATTTAAGCACATCCTGTCGGTGTTAACTTACGACGTAAAAGATTAATAAAGAAGCAGAAAACTAATGCTGAAATCTTTAATTATAAGCTTGTAGCTTTAATACTTTACAATTTTACATTGCTTGTTATAAATTGTGTTAACACATTTGAATATCCCCTTTGTAATTATTTAAATAACAATGTAAAATGTATCTAATATTACTAAACAAAGCATTTATTATGCATCAACATTTAAAAAATATCACCACTTTGAAGCACAAAACCAAAGATGCTTGTTAGCATCTTTGATTTTGCAGCCAACAAGAATCTATAAAGCATTGTCTTCAAGTTTTGAAGACGCTGGCAAACTTACACTCAGTACCTACTTGATCAAATTGTTATTAAATTATTTTTCCGTCGACCGTACATATGACTTACATTAATGTAATAGCAACATACGTCAAAGAAAATATTTAATACAAAAATATACAAAAAGTATCATTTCTGAAATTTTCGTTATAACTACTAAAATGGGAGATTTACACGTAGTAAATATTTACAAACCTCCTCCAATACCTTAGCCAGAAACTTTTAATGTCGTTTTTCCTCATCCATGTGTATACGTTGGTGACTTTAATTGTCACAACACATTATAGGGCTACAAAAACAACGATATCAATGGAATAACGTTACAAACATGGATGGAATTTCAAAACATACATTTAGTATACGATCCAAAAGACAACAAAACATTTTATTCCGGTCGATGGCAAAACGATTACAGCCCGGACCTGTGTTTAGTATCAATGGATCGTTACATAGTTCCATTACAATCAACACGTATGGTATTAAACGATTTTCCCAGAAGTCAACATAGACCTTCGCTAATACAAATTGGACTTCAAATTCCGTTTGTAGGATCTTTAGAAAAACTAAGATGGAATTTCAAAAAAGCTAATTGGATACACTATAGAACATCTCTCGATTCTATTCTTAGATGGATACCACCGGTTTCTGATAATTATTTTAAGTTCGTAGGTGCTGTTAAACGTGTAGCAAAAAAATCCATTCCACGTGGTTTTCGACAGAAATATGTCCCATGTTAGTCAACTGAAACAAACAGATTGTACAAATCATATCTAGAAAATCCAAATAAAGAAAATGGGGGAATGCTGTACTGTCATCTCTAAATAATAGAAGAAAAGAGAAATGGAATTCATTAATGGAAAATATGGATTTCGTACATTCAAGTCGTAAAGCTGGGCACTTTTAAATAAATTAGGTTCTACAAATCAATCTTCTAAAACAAATACAAAAATTTCTCCAAATTCTATTGCTTCTCGGTTGGTTAATGCTTCAAACTCAGTAAAAGTGGACAAATCGAGTATCACAAAGATGAAAAAGTGTCTACAAAAGAAAAGAAAATCTACACCTATCTCAGAAAATATATCCAGACCTTTTACTGTAGAGGAGCTAAAACATGCATTAAAAAAGACCAAATCAAAGAAAGCTGCTGGGTTTGATGAAATACATCCAGAATTTCTGAAAAATTTGGGAAATTATTCTTTGAAGTGGCTACTTATGTTTCTCAATGATATTTATAATACAGGTAAGTTACCAACAGATTTAAAGAAATGTAAAGTCGTGGCAATTTTAAAGAAAAATAAATGTCCTACAGACCCAACTTTTTATCGTACAATAAGGTAAATAAGAACATAAAATATAACAGCAGTAACGGTCTCCGGTTCGTTTCCACAGTCACAATTTGGATTAGAAATCGCACCCCATTTAAACAACAAAGAGTTGCATTTTGAATGGCCTGTTCTTATACGATTTACTTTTGACCAAATTTTTCTTTTTTGATCAAAGCTCGGGACTTTTATTGTTGGATCATCAATAAGATATTTATTGAAAACATCAACTCCAGACCATAATTTTTTCCACTCTTCAACTTCAGAAAAAGCCGTACTTAAAGAGTCTTGCAACCATATAGGACTTCGAGATTCAAGTCTTTTAGCAGGAGGGTTGTCAATGTCATTCCAAATTGGTAAGTTTTTGTTAAGTTGGCATTTATCCCATTCTCGTTTTAACGCAGCTTTTCGTCGAATGTTCGATGGAGTAATATTACAAAGAACAGGAAGTCAATCGAGAGGAGTAGATTTAATGGTTCCACTAATTATACGCATAGTGCAATTCAACTGGGTATCTATTTTTTTGTATGATAACTATTCATCCAGACAGGAGCACAATATTCTGTTGTAGAATAAACTAATGCCAATGCAGGTGTACGAAGTGTCTTTGCATCTGCTCCCCAAGTTGTTCCAGCTAATTTTTGAATGACATTGTTTCTTGTTTTCATTTTTGTTTGACTTTTCTAAATGATTTTTGTAAATTAAAAACGTATCTAAAGTTACTTCCAGATAAACTGGGTTAAAATTATGGTTTAACTTTGTATTATTAAAGATAGCATTAAATTTCTACTTTTTTCTCTATTAATTTATAGCAAAGCAAATTTTAAATCAACATTAATTTCAATTTGTTCAAACAAACGTTGAGACATTTTGTACTGTACACAACATTCCGATGATAACACTTAATAACATTTAAGGGTGTTCAGCTCATCTATTTTACAACTATTGTCTCACGCAGTTCTTTAATATTGTTTACTCATTGTTGAAAAGTTAAATGTAAGAGAAAATAATTACTATAAAAAAAGGAATGGCCCGATAAACATTCCGACTCCTAAAAAATATCTTTTGGAGGTGTAGTGGAATCACTTTAAGAAAATGTTTTTTTATCAATCAATCTTAAGCTAGTATGTCTCCAATAAAAATGTTGCAAAACCATTGCCACTATTGAACACATGTAGAATAATCAATCCTGTCTCCAATATGTTGGTGGACCACTTGTACACAGTAGCGATATGAATTAATATCTTTGTTTGGTATGATGTGACAAGTCATTATCGAAAGTTCAAGTTGTTTACAGACAACGTAGATATCTACTTGGGCTTCTTGCATCATTTATCAAACATTGTCAACCATTTGTGGTTCAGTCTTTGTAGGTGCATCACTATTTTGAATAAGCACCAATCTGTTCTCACAAAAAAGATTAATACACTTTGTTTCGCTGTGATGAAAACTATTGTATTTCGACGCAACAATTGGAATTCAGTACCTCAATTCTTCATCAGCTTAGTGACCTTAATTAAAATACTGTTGTCAAATAGTCATGCAAAGACGAAAAGACAAAGAATAATCAAGTGCAAAGCTCACAAAAAAGTAGAAACAATGGAGTTAGGATTTATGTTATACAATTCAAAAAATGTGGCGAGTTAACAAAACGGTACTTTCTAAAGGTGCGTTCACAATAGCATGTCTTCTCTAAAATTATTAAATTATATTTTTAATAAAATTACAAAGTACGGTCGACGGAAAAGTTGTGTAACTAACTCTCGAATTAAACGGCGATTAACAATCTCAAATATCAACGCGGTCGCTTCGCTCACGTGTTAAAATCGCCCTTATTAATACACTCGTTTGTTTAATAACTATTAATGTAGATGGCTTACGTGTTTAGTTTCATCCTTATGTAGCTAAAGAATTTTTTGGGTCTCTTTTCAGTTGGGGGAAAGGTACTAATAAATTTTCGCCTCCCGCGAATAATTTTTATGAACTCCCTACAAGTTTTTTTGCGAGAAATATTTAAATTGATATTATCTAATAGAAAAAGTTCTTCACCACTCAAAGACAACATCATCATAACTGGCGATCAACGTGATCACGTAAATAGGTACAAACCATTTCAACTAAGCGCTGACTGGTACAAGTAACAAGCACGTTTATTCGCCAGCGTTCAACGGGTTCTTACCCTAGACCTGAATCTACACGACACTAATTCACCAACAGGCCTAACCCAATTTTCTGCCGTAGTTTACAACTCACACTAAGTGGAGGTTGCAATTTTATTGACCTTTTTCTCCTGCATCTTGAGAAGGTAAAGTAAAAATTGGCATTCGAATAATTTCTTGATCAAGAAATTTCGGTTAGATTTTATTCTGTTTTTCAAAATTTAAAAATATTATTTGTACAAAAGCATAATAGGTAGCCTATGTTAAAGTAGCAATTGGATTGCAACATGATCATAATTTTAACAAATTCATTACCGAGAAAGATTTACAAAACAAGGTATAAAATTTTGTAAACTAAACTTATGAAGAAATAATAGGAAATAGAGGATTAAAGCCCGCCTTTTGGAATTTGACTTTTTCTCAAAAACGCTTGGGGAGAGGCTGTTTTATGAAACACTTGTTGCAGTGTTGCTCACGTCAATATTCTTAGAACTTTTAAGTGAAGATGTTGTTTATGTTGTTGTCAAAAGATGTAATATTTAAACTAGATTTTCAATAAATAAGAATTCAAAGTAAAGTGTTTTTATTTATCAAACAACAACAATAGGTTATGGGTTCCAGGCTACGCTTGTACCAGTGTTTGTGAGTTAGTGTTTGTGAATAATAACAATGGACTTTACAAAGCATATAAGACCACTCAGTTGTGAGGCCGACTGGCCTATGTGGAAAAGGAAGGTAAGAGACTTCCTTGATTACCACGAAGGTGTCCTGGATGTAATTAATGGAAAGCTTGAAAGACCAGATCCGTTGGATAGTTCAGCTTCGGAAGATAGAGTCAAGAAACATAAAGAAAAAAGTGATCTTTCCGAAAGGTTAACAGCTATGCTAAATCTATGAGAACAAGTGCTGTAACAGATACAGTGTATCAAAAAATTATGGACAAGGAGACACCCCATGAAGCTTGGGAAGCACTAAAGGTACAGTTTGAGGCTACCTCAAAAGATCAAGTGTTTAAAATATGTTCAGCTTTCTTTAAGTTCAGTTTGACACCAGCAGATGATGTGTCAACTCAGATTGCTAAATTAAAAAGCATGTGGTATGAAATTAACAATGGTTTAAAGGAGAATAAAAGAAAAGAGTTGTTTGTTAATGATAGTGTGCAAGATTTTAAGTATACTACCAAGTAGCTTCAGTTCTTTTCAATGAAGTTGGATGATGTTAACAGAGGGAGACAAGAAAACCTTCTACGAGTTAGTTACTTCAACTGTGTGCGTATAAAAGGAATTTTCTGAAGGTTGATAGCAGTAATTCAGTAGTTCAGGAGGCACTTGAGGTAAAGCATACTGCCAAGAAGACGCAAGGTAAACTATTTAAATCTAAAGTTAAGAAAGGGGATGTCTGTAATTACTGTAAAGCAAAAGACCACTGGATTTATCAGTGTCCAAAGTGGATTGCTGATGGGAAACCCAGACGATCAGAAACCGCATCAGTTGCAGGTGCAGCAATCCTTTTAATAGAAGCTGAAGCTTTCGCAGTTGAAGGGGATTCAGCTACCTTGTGGGTTGACATGGTGCTACAAAACACGTCAGTAATAGTCCAGATTATTATTCAGAGTTTTATAAGTTTGATAGTCCTTGTGGTATTAAAGGAGCAGGACAAGAAATTTTGCCAGCAGTAGGGGCAGGAAAGATTTTGGCCAAGTCAAGTGTCGATGGTCAGGACATAGTACTTTCAGATGTGTGGTATGTTCCTGGATTATCTAAAAATCTATTCTCAGTGCTCGCTGCTCACGATAAAAATCCTGATAGTTTATTCAAATCAAACGCTACAGATTGTTGGTTTTTGAATAAAGGTGAAGTGATAGTACAGGGGAAACGTTCCACTGGGGAAACTCTGTACAAGACAGAGATTCAGCCACAAAGAGTCAAAGTAGATGTAAATATTGTTGATCAGTCGTCAATGTTACAGTTATACCATGAGAAATGGGGTCACCAGGACAAACGTCACGTGAAGGCCGTGTTTCAGAGGGAAATGAGCATAAGTGCTCCTTTAGAGAAAAACCTATGCGAGCCATGTGTCTATGGAAAAGCACACCTTTTGGGCACAGAGAAAAGACAAGCAAGCCAGGCGAGCTTGTTTCAGGGGATGTATGTGGACCTTTTTAAAGAATCCTTTTGGAAAGAAGAGGTAATTTACCGAGGGAAGTTAGCCATAACTTTTCATCCATAGATTACGAGCGCGCACAGTACGCGCACGCAGTACGCTCGCTCACATTTTGATTGGGAAAGATAAATTTCTCGAACAGTTTATCAAGTTACTCCATAGTAAAGAGTAAAGTACAAACCACATCTAAATAATTGGAACAATACATATAATTTAAGCATTATATCATAATTTTAATGTACCAATTGCGCGTCTTCGCCTTATATATTTTATAAGTCAAGAAGTACATTTTTATTTCGATAATATTTTTCTATACGTAAATAGACCCTTAATCAACACAATATCAAATAATTGGAAGGGTGTTTTCGTTTAAAAAAATCATTCAAGTTCAAAGTTGAGCCATAACGTTTAATCGTATACCTGTTTCGCGTATTCGCCTTATATATTTTATAAGTCAAGAAGTACATTTTTATTTCGATAATATTTTTCTATACGTAAATAGACCCTTAATCAACACAATATCAAATAATTGGAAGGGTGTTTTCGTTTAAAAAAATCATTCAAGTTCAAAGTTGAGCCATAACGTTTAATCGTATACCTGTTTCGCGTATTCGCCTTATATATTTTATAAGTCAAGAAGTACATTTTTATTTCGATAATATTTTTCTATACGTAAATAGACCCTTAATCAACACAATATCAAATAATTGGAAGGGTGTTTTTCGTTTAAAAAAATCATTCAAGTTCAAAGTTGAGCCATAACGTTTAATCGTATACCTGTTTCGCGTATTCGCCTTATATATTTTATAAGTCAAGAAGTACATTTTTATTTCGATAATATTTTTCTATACGTAAATAGACCCTTAATCAACACAATATCAAATAATTGGAAGGGTGTTTTCGTTTAAAAAAATATTCAAGTTCAAAGTTGAGCCATAACGTTTAATCGTATACCTGTTTCGCGTATTCGCCTTATATATTTTATAAGTCAAGAAGTACATTTTTATTTCGATAATATTTTTCTATACGTAAATAGACCCTTAATCAACACAATATCAAATAATTGGAAGGGTGTTTTTCGTTTAAAAAAATTATTCAAGTTCAAAGTTGAGCCATAACGTTTAATCGTATACCTGTTTCGCGTATTCGCCTTATATATTTTATAAGTCAAGAAGTACATTTTTATTTCGATAATATTTTTCTATACGTAAATAGACCCTTAATCAACACAATATCAAATAATTGGAAGGGTGTTTTCGTTTAAAAAAATTATTCAAGTTCAAAGTTGAGCCATAACGTTTAATCGTATACCTGTTTCGCGTATTCGCCTTATATATTTTATAAGTCAAGAAGTACATTTTTATTTCGATAATATTTTTCTATACGTAAATAGACCCTTAATCAACACAATATCAAATAATTGGAAGGGTGTTTTCGTTTAAAAAAATTATTCAAGTTCAAAGTTGAGCCATATAGTAATAGACAAATATCTCTAATCAGTCGATAATTCCTTTTCATTACAATATATTGTATTCAATACTTTTGTACCTTATTTTCATTATCTTTTCATTCATTAGTATTAGTTGTAGACAGGTATGTTATTTGGATAAAACCAATTAGCTATTGTTAACGTTAATACTTCCTTAGTAATTAGTGTGCATACTTATCAAAACAAAGCACTACAATATTGAAGCGAATACTTTAGGGCTGTACAGTATACCCTGCGGCATAGCAAAACTTGTAATATTGTTTAAATGCAAGTACCTATGTGCATTAAAATGTTTATGTTCTTAGTATTGATTGATCTGTGCGTTAGTGCGAACCTATTGTATTTTGTTGTGTGTTTAATTGAAGCCCAGCTCCATATTTTAGTTCAAACGTGAGTACTTATTGATATGAATAGCAACTATTTCTAATTAGTACATATAAACCTTTTTATTTTGTACTATTTTACTGTTTACGTTTTGGTCTTTTTAGTAGTTAGTAGCATCGTTTATTAAGTAGTAGTAGTGTTAGTAGTAGTTTGTTATTCGTTATTAGTTGTTAGGTATTATTTGTAGTAGTAGTTAATAGGTTCTTATTAGTAAGTATTGTTTACTCGCTTAGTTTTGAAATGGGGGATAAAACCTATATTTTAGGTAATTATTTTGCGTCATTATCTCTGACGCCTCTTAAAATAATACGATTGAAAGTAAAAGATGATATAACAGCTCAATCAGCATTACTTTGTTTTGGGAAAGATGATCCGAAGTCGAAGTATTTTATTTTGAGTTATATTAAACGAAATCTTTCAAAAATACGTCAATACCTTTCTAACGAACCTTTAATTTCTAATAGTGCGCTAAATATTGTCAATGAGGGTGAAGCCGTTTCGGTTTCATATAAAAATGAATCGATAAATATTGATGGTACTACCCCTGATATGAACGTTCAAATAACACATAATACAAATGAAGATAATTGTGCCAATCGTATCGACGAGAATGGAAGTGACACCAGTGATGGTAATTTTAGTTTAAATGAAACTTTGGATGTGTCCAATAAATTAAATGATGTAAATCAAAGCGTCGAAAAACATTTTCATAACACCACGACTGGTAATATTATTTTACCCTTGAATACTAAAAATATTTATCCTAATGTTATAAAGAATAATACTTCTTTTGATGATGCATACTTTGAAGGTTCTATCTTATTAGACGAAAAAACTCTCAAAAACTTAATATCGAAAGAAGAGGGAAAAGTGAAATTTATTAGTGGTATATATGCACCCGTCCTAGCAAAAGCTCTTTTAAAGATTAATAACACTTGTACTTTTAACGTTAAAACCGTAAACTACCTGAAAAATACTATTGTAGTGTATGGTTACTGTGCACATGAAAATTGCAAGAAATTTAAGTTCCAATGCAATTTTGTAAATAATAATTTAAGAATACTAGTTTATAGCACTTCACTAAATTATTGTCATGAAGAGCAGTTAACTAGACACGTGAAAGGCGTAGAGCGTAAAATTATTGGCCAAAAGTTGTATAAATCAACCATTCTAAAAGTTCGTCAAGATGATATTAAATCTAGTATAACCAATTTATCTTTGACGAAAAATCTGAAAAACATTAAATCCATAGAAGCATATAAAAGATCAAGAAAGAGTACGAAGGTAGACATGACAGGCATAGAGATGATTTCCTTGACATGCTTCTGATGCAAACGGAAAATAAGCATTATATTTTCTCTGTAAGCATTCCCTTTTGTGTTTTCATTTTCAGTAAAGAACAATTAAACTTTATAAAATATGATTCCAATCGATCTACAGAATTATCAAACTTATATATAGACGCTACAGGATCTGTGGTAAGAAAACCTTACATTGGCTCAAAAAGAATTTTATATTACTGCGGTGTGATCGAAAGTACTAATGCTAGAATTTTACCGATTCTAGAAATGATTTCAAGTCGACATAATACAGGAAGAATCGGATCTTGGTTGTTAGAATTTAAATTCTACTACAAAAAAATTTAAACAGATGGCCTGCTTTTAGAACAGTAACCACAGACTTTAGTTTAGCAATTATTAATGCAATTACTGAATCATGGAATTGCATGTCTCTGCAAAGGTATTGCGACATATTTTTCGAAAAAGTCTTTGACTGTAATATTAATTTAAGTAATGTTATTATTTTAAAACTATGTTGTTCCCATATGATGAAATTATTAGCAAGGGATGTTAATAAATATTTCCAGAACAATAATGCACGGCGTTTTCTCAAGGAAGTTTTAGCGTGCCTCTGTAACTTGTCCAGTTTTAATGACATCGAGAGCACGTTAACTAATCTTTTCACATTAACCAATCAAACGCAAGAAAATACACTTTTTAAAGATTCTAAATTGTCTTTGCTTACATTGCTAATAAATAATAAAAAAAATAACTGTTTAGAAAATACTGAGGTCCAAGAAAGTGAAGTAGAGAACGAAAGTTCATTTTATTTGCAAAATAACATGAAGGACAGTTCATTTTATTTACAAAATAAATTTTATTTGCACTTTGCAAAAATTTTAATGAAAATAGAAAACATAAAAACGTTCACGACGATGCATTAATAGAAAATATGTTTTACTATAATAAACAATTTTCTAAATATATATTAAAACATTATGTTCCTTACCTCCCCTGTGGACGGCGCTTCACAGTTTTAAAAGAAGTTCCAACGCCCTTGTAGAGAACTGGTTCAACATTTTAAAAACAATTTAATGCAAGGGAAACTCCACCAAAAATGTTCACGTTTTGTACGAATTGTACGGGATTACGTCATTGCGGAACACAGGGAGCATAAATATGACATTAAAAGGTCGTTGTGCCACTAAAAGCGCAAGATAAAGGAAGAAGTTGAAGAATGGCAATCCCGAAAAACAAAAACACACGTACTTCAAAAACAAACGTTATCTAAAATGTTTAAGGAAGAAAACATCAATAAAGTACCCAATATCTCGGCAACAATTACAAGTAATACCATAGTAAATGACGATTTCTATAAAAACAAACAAGACCCGTTAGTAAAAAATTAAAACGGGACTATGTTATTGCCAAATTCGAAGACGAAACAATAGTTTTTCGACCTATGATTGTTTAAATAATCATGACAGAAGACAGGATATGTGGTTGAACAATTTAATTATAGATTCATTTTACGATTAATTCAAAATAATGAGTATAAAATTTTTTACAATTTGAGACATATTTAATAATGAAAAAGCAAGGACACGCCTACAAAACAAAAGAAACACTGAAACTCTTCATTTTCCCCATTTTAGAAGGTGATCATTGGATTTTAATCTTTGTAGACCTTACCAAACGGATATTTCAACTATTGGATCCTATGGGTAATACTCATAGGAACGCCAATAAATTTTACAACCGTTTAAAACCATATCTACAAAAATACTGTAACAATTTTACCTTAGTAGTTGACAAAAATTACCTCGACAAGATGATGCGTTTAATTGTGGAGTCTATATATGTTACTACGCAGAATGTATTATGAAATCCAGTAAGTTTTCTAATACATTTGCTCCAGACGAATATCGTAAATATATGAAACATATAATTATAACTAATAGTGACTGTATCAAAATTGTTGCTTTTACTGTGGAGGTAACAATAATGAAGTTTTATGTCAACGGTGCGCAAGGTACAGCCATCTGACATGCCTTGACGAGGTTTTAAGTCCCCACATTTGTGAATTATGCAAATAATTCCTAACATAGGCAACAAGAAAAAGCTTCCTTCAAAACACCCTCTACGAAATCAAAGTCATAGCTGAACTTTGAAATGCAAGTACTCCCTTCAACAAAAAGACACCCCTCTACTCTAGGTTGGGCTGATAATAGCATATCAGTCTCGTATGCATAAAAAAGTATGGAAAACAGGCATACTTTTTCAGTCATAAGATATTTTCAGTGAAGACATCATAGAACGAATTCAAAGTCATAGCTGGACTTTGAAATGCAAGTACTCCCTTCAACAAAAAGACACCCCTCTACTCTAGGTTGGGCTGATAATAGCATATCAGTCTCGTATGCATAAAAAGTATGGAAAACAGGCATACTTTTTCAGTCATAAGATATTTTCAGTGAAGACATCATAGAACGAATTCAAAGTCATAGCTGGACTTTGAAATGCAAGTACTCCCTTCAACAAAAAGACACCCCTCTACTCTAGGTTGGGCTGATAATAGCATATCAGTCTCGTATGCATAAAAAGTATGGAAAACAGGCATACTTTTTCAGTCATAAGATATTTTCAGTGAAGACATCATAGAACGAATTCAAAGTCATAGCTGGACTTTGAAATGCAAGTACTCCCTTCAAGCTGGACTTTGAACTTGAATGATTTTTTAAACGAAAAACACCCTTCCAATTATTTGATATTGTGTTGATTAAGGGTCTATTTACGTATAGAAAAAATATTATCGAAATAAAAATGTACTTCTTGACTTATAAAATATATAAGGCGAATACGCGAAACAGGTATACGATTAAACGTTATGGCTCAACTTTGAACTTGAATAATTTTTTTAAACGAAAAACACCCTTCCAATTATTTGATATTGTGTTGATTAAGGGTCTATTTACGTATAGAAAAATATTATCGAAATAAAAATGTACTTCTTGACTTATAAAATATATAAGGCGAATACGCGAAACAGGTATACGATTAAACGTTATGGCTCAACTTTGAACTTGAATAATTTTTTTAAACGAAAAACACCCTTCCAATTATTTGATATTGTGTTGATTAAGGGTCTATTTACGTATAGAAAAATATTATCGAAATAAAAATGTACTTCTTGACTTATAAAATATATAAGGCGAATACGCGAAACAGGTATACGATTAAACGTTATGGCTCAACTTTGAACTTGAATGATTTTTTTAAACGAAAAACACCCTTCCAATTATTTGATATTGTGTTGATTAAGGGTCTATTTACGTATAGAAAAAATATTATCGAAATAAAAATGTACTTCTTGACTTATAAAATATATAAGGCGAATACGCGAAACAGGTATACGATTAAACGTTATGGCTCAACTTTGAACTTGAATAATTTTTTTAAACGAAAAACACCCTTCCAATTATTTGATATTGTGTTGATTAAGGGTCTATTTACGTATAGAAAAATATTATCGAAATAAAAATGTACTTCTTGACTTATAAAATATATAAGGCGAATACGCGAAACAGGTATACGATTAAACGTTATGGCTCAACTTTGAACTTGAATGATTTTTTTAAACGAAAAACACCCTTCCAATTATTTGATATTGTGTTGATTAAGGGTCTATTTACGTATAGAAAAATATTATCGAAAAAAAAATGTACTTCTTGACTTATAAAATATATAAGGCGAAGACGTGCAATTGGTACATTTAAATTATGATATAATGCTTAAATTATATGTATTGTTCCAATTATTTAGATGTGGTTTGTACTTTACTCTTTACTATGGAGTAACTTGATAAACTGTTCGAGAAATTTATCTTTCCCAATCAAAATGTGAGCGAGCGTACTGCGTGCGCGTACTGTGCGCGCTCGTAATCTATGGATGAAAAGTTATGGCTAACTTCCCCTCGGTGCCTAGAATAAAGCATTTGCGAATTATTGGGTCCATCTGCTATGCTCATATTCCAGCCCAAAAACGCCGAAAAATAATTAAAAGGCTATAAAAGGCTTTTTAATCGGCTATGATGGTGATGAAAGATACAGGATCTGGATAAAAGAAGAAAGCAGGGTACTCTTGACCAGAGATGTTACTTTCAATGAAATTCCAGGACAGTGTGAAGAACGCATAGAATTGCAATTAAAGGATGTAGAACATTCAAATAAGGAAAAGAAAAGCACTCAAGAAACAGATAAAATGTTGCCAGAAACAAAAGAGATTTTGGAGTCTTCTGAAGAAAGTAGTTCAGATTCTGAATTTAAACTTTCAGAGAATCTCGATGAGTCGCTGAAGTCCCTCTCCAGATTTTAAGAGATCGCTCCAGTTTAAAGAAGCCAAAGACTTATGATGATTATGTAATGATAAGTGAAGACATCATGACTGAAACGGGCACTCCAAATTCATACTGTGAAGCAGTCAGTGAGAAATACAGTTTCCATTGGAAGCAGGCGATGAATCAAGAGTTACAGTCTTTAGAAGAAAATGGTACATAGGAGTTAACCACCTTACCAGAAGGAGCAAAAGCCATACCATGCAAGTGGGTCTATAGAGTTAAGAACCATCCAGATGGTAGTGTTGATAAGTACAAAGCAAGGCTTGTCATAAAGGGATACAGCCAGCGACAAGGTGTTGACTTCTTTGAAACATTTAGTCCTGTTGCAAAACTGAGTACAATTCGTAGTATTCTCAGTATTGCTGCCCAGGAAAATATGTACCTACTCCAATTTGATGTCTCCACAGCATTTTTGTACGGTGAACTAGAAGAGACAATATTTATGCAGCAGCCTGAAGGGTACAAAGACAGTTCTGGAAAGGTTTGTAGGATGAAACGTAGCCTTTATGGATTACGTCAGGCTCCTAGATGTTGGTCCAAGCGTTTCAGCACATTCCTTCAGCAAGCCGGTTTCAAGATAAGTGAAGCAGACCCCTGCTTACACATCAGACAGAGAGGAGACATAAAATTAATAGTAGCTCTCTACGTAGATGATGGGCTTGTGATGAGTTCTCATAAGCAAGAAGCTGATAACTTTGTAAAGGAGTTAGAAGCAGAATTCAAAGTCACAGCAAAGCAAGCATCATATTTTCTTGGACTTGAGATTGAACGTTCAGAAGACGGATCAGTCAGGATTTGCCAGCAAGCATACGCTAAAAAAATTTTAGAGAGATTTGGCTTTCAAGGCTGCAAGCCAGTGTCTACCCCAATGATTAGAGAACCAAGTAATGAGATCAAGGAAAGTGAAAAAAGAACAAAATTTCCTTACAGGCAAGCAGTTGGAGCATTGATGTATCTCATGGTGGGAACTCGACCTGATCTAGCATTCAGCGTGAGCTTTCTTTCCAGAACTTTAGACTCTCCAAGTTCTGAAGACGTAAGCAGACTAAAGCGAGTTTTGAGATACATTGCAGGCACTACTGAGCTTGGTATAGTGTATCGGCCAAACAAAAATAAAAACTTGAATGTTACAGTGATTCAGATTTTGGAGGGTGTGATAAGACTGGTAGGTCAACATCCGGTGTAGTGATTACCCATGGGGATGCAGCTATTTCTTAGATGAATCAGAGGCAAGCAATGACTGCCACATCCACCACAGAAGCAGAACTAGTAGCTGCTAATGATGCAGTTAAAGAAGTGATTTGGATTAATCGACTTTTTAAGAGTATGGGAAGATTACAAGAAGAGATGCCGATTCTCAAAGTGGATAATCTTGCTACAGTCAGATTAGCCCAAAACCCGGAATTCCATCGGCGTACAAAACATATCAAGGTGAAATACTTTTTTATTAGAGAAAAAGTTTTGGAAAATGAAATTAAAGTTACTCATATTCCAACAACACAACAAGTAGCAGATATTATGACGAAGCCCCTACCTGGTCCAAGAATGAAAACACTCAGTCGGGATCTTGGACTATACTCAAAATTTCTAGAATAAGGGAAAGTGTTGCAGTGTTGCTCACGTCAATATTCTTAGAACTTTTTAAGTGAAGTTGGCTAGATGTTGTTTATGTTGTTGTCAAAAAGTTTGTCAAAAGCTTGAGCTAATTTTTTATAATTTGCATTTTAAGATGGAATATTTAAACTAGATTTTCATTAAATAATAATTCAAAGTAAAGTGTTTTTATTTATCAAACAACAACAATAACATTAACAATCGAATATAAAATTTTCAGAAGTGCTTCTGATGTAGCGTAAAGTAAATATACCTAAACTTATAATTTTTCAAAACACGTCAATAGTTTCAGAAATATTTTTAGAAATACATATTATGAAACGCCCTTTTGGTTAAGGAATTATAACTAAATTCCAATCAAATGTTCACTATAATAAAATACTATTTATTGTTAAAATATCACTAGATTGTCGTGACACGATAATTACTCATCGAATCAAAATGTTGTGTATAACTAAATTGCAGAAAAATTTATTTGAAAAAAATACTTTTGTAAAAAGTTGAAACCTTAGCGCCTGGTCAGCCTAGACTAACTTCAGATTTCTACAATTTTTATTTCAATTGAAATTCTCTTCTCTAAAGTGCATTTCCTCACTATCGTCTCTACTACTACTAAAGCAGCTGAAGCTACGATCATCATATGTCTATCAGAAAGAAATAATTTGCGATATTGCTACGGCATGTATCGGGAGGAAAAGTTTTCTGATGAAGATACAATCCACCTTTTCAAAATTCTCAGCTAAAGAATTAAATTAAGTACTTGTGTTCATTGAAAAGTCTTCAATCAACCGTACTTGTAAAATTCTATTGAATCGGGTGAAATAGAGTCGATTTCCACCTCTAATTGTTCAGTCATAATACTAAAAGATGGATAGACTTAACAAACTTGATCAAAAATATCAATTGGTATGTATCTATCTATAGTTCTCCTCAGGAGCAAAAACGTGTGATTTGCCATAGGTTCATTATTGGGCTATTTAACAAAATGATAAGCCTCTTTTACGACATAACGCACAGACAAATATTTACATCAGGTTCTAGTAAAGATTGCTCAAGCGTTTCATTACAGTTTTTCGTTTCTACTACTTCATGTAATTTTGGTAAAGTACGTTTTTTTATGACATTTGAATTTGATGAAGTACCCTGTTCACTCACAACGTCATCTTCTAAAGGTTGAGACGATTCATTATTATTCGTCAATTCATTTGTAATATTTCTATAAACAATGATAGTTTCATACTACTTATTAATGTAGAATTAGAACATTTTATTTTGTTCAATAAATACAAAACCAGTAATAAAAAATAATATAAAGATAATACACGTACCTAAATTCAAGTATATCAATTATAAAACAAAGGTGCTATTCATGAAGTGCTAAACTAAAACAGAGAGAAAATATTATGGTTTCAACCAATGATTTCACGCGGTAAAACGGAACGTAGTTTTGGTATTCGGAGAAAATCACCTAAAAATTACAGGCACAAGTGCTATTTTCTTGACAACATTTTTTACTACGATTTACATTACTCTTATTGACAATAATAAACGTTCATTAATAACAGTTGCATTTTACTTTTAGAATATTCTCAAAAGACTTAACGTCGCCTAGATAACAATATCTCAAACATGTTACAAGCACTAACAAATTGAGCCACTGGTTTTGTCTCAATTACAATAAGAAAGTTGTCACTCACAACGTCGACTATTTGTTTATTTTTAAACAAATTGCAAACTTTACGCGCTTAATTATTAACAGTCATGTTAATAAAAGATTGATTTATACTTGGCATAAATTTGAAGGTAAACCATTACGTTATACACGATTTTAACTAACGTTACGCCTTATGGTAAAATAACATGTAAGTTTGCCCCTCAAGTTCAAGTAGAAAAATAATAAAATCTTAATTAACAAAATAAATTATTTCAATTTAAAGCAAACCAATTTCAATGGTGCCATGAAAAAGAAAAAGTGTAATATAATGCAAGTTAAATTTTTATAAATTTAATACTTAACATTATATTGAAATTGAAAAAAAAACGAAAAAATCTATAAAAAGTCGACTATCGTATAAGTACAAATAAAAAAATACGCAATGAAATTTTAACAAACGGCACAACACATCAATTAAAAACAGAAAAAAGTCAAAGGTATTGCTCAAATTGAGCGCCACCATTTGTAGACAAATTCACCATTTCAAAATTATTTGCATTAAATTGAAATTAATTTATTGTTAACTAAGTTTTTATTATTTTTCTATTTGAACTTAAACGAATGTTTATTTAGTATTATCTGATTATATTCAGTGAACAAAATGCTTTCATACACATTTAAAAAAACAATTAGCTATAGCACAGGATTAACCGTGAAAGAAAAAGTTTTTTAGGCATCACTCTGTATAGTGCAATCCTATAGGTACTATAAGAACAATAAATATTTAGAAATTAAGTGGTAACAATTTTTCTGGTATTTGTCAGGAATAAATATAGAATGTCATTATATTGAAACACCTTTTGATGCAAAATGTAAAGATTACAGATAAAGCTGCATTACGAAGGAGGAAAACACGGCAAAGCAATAAAATCCCGTAATAATTGTAGAAAAAAGGGTGTAGGTTATATAAAATGGAACGCGAAATAACAGAGATTGAGAGACAATTTCGAGTCGATTCAACAGGTTACAAGATCTACAGAACACATACACATCGTATAAATGCAAAGGTGTGTCAAGACGTAATTCATTTATACAGAATAAGTGTGTTTTACCACGATATGTAATATTAATCGTAAACATTATACCTATACAGTTTTCAGATTATTGGTTCTTGTACATGTTTTAGGTGAATTATAATTAAAAATGCATCATTAGAAGAATGCCTTTTTAATTGCAGCGCGTTTTTCCGCATATTTTTGTACCTCTTTGTATAACACCGTTTTCAAAATTAAACACTCGGAATTGATCGATTTCGTCCGATTAAGGATAGATGAACATAACCTCAAAGCGAGTTGGAAGATAAAAGTTATGCGGCAAACGGATTAACGATTTAAATGATTTAGGCTTTTACGTTGTGATTATTCGAAGCGTTAAAACCGAGGGGCGTGTGTAACAAATTGGAATACAAACATTCAACAAACTTATTTTGTAAAGGTAAATGGAGGTTACTTACACGACCATGCCGTAGGCTCCTTCGCCGATGTAAGACAAATTTGTGTATCGGGGCCCTGCCTCAAATGTCTGTCCTCTTACAATTTCAACGTTTGGATTGGCACTCGATGTACTTGTAGCCTCCGCCATTTTCAGGGAGTTTGCTGATACGACTTTCCTTCGCAACACTCTCGCGCAAACTGAAGCATCAAACCACTAACTCTGTATTGATAAGTTTCGCGTTTGAAAATCGCGTTCGCATTCGCTATTGCCAACTAACACACCAATTACAGCTCAATAACACTAACTCGTTTATTCCGATTTAAATTAAATTTGATAAAAACATCTAATGATTAAAAAGAATTAATAATCGTGATAACTTACAAAACAATTGCTCGAAAACTTAGACGCGACATCTAACAATCAATATTTGAAACACATCCGAGTCAGCAACCACTTGTCACACGAACGTTGTTATTTCAACAGATTAATAAAAAGTATTAAATAAGAATAAATAATGAACGCGCCCCCGACATTCGAATCCTTTTTACTTTACGAAGGAGAAAAGAAGTAAGTGGTCTTTAATCACGCTTTAATACAAACCAATTTAACCTCAATTTACAGGATCATTCGAGAACAAGACACCAAAGTAACTAATGCGGCAATATTTACTGTTAACAAAGAAGATCACACTTTAGGAAACATGATAAGAAAGTAAGTAGATTATCAACCCTTGTGCAAGCATCTTGATGCACAATATTGCTTAGATTAAGTTTCGGATTATTAAACTGTGCTCCAACAGAATCATAATCTTTATAACGTTTGCCTTAAATTAATTTTCCATGTTATTTGGCACATTAGAACTAACAAATCAATCAAATAATGATTATATAAGAGGTAATAAAACATTTTTTAAGAAATCGAAAGTGTTTTTTTGTTACACGATAAATTGAATTTTCACTGTTCACACTTGTAACGATTGATAGTAACTTTAACCAATAAGACATTAACAGGCTCTAGTCAGAATGTATACTACACTGCTCACTGTAGGACCACAATCCAATTGCTAGATTATCATAAAATTCTGTGACATGGTACAACATACTTACGCAATACGAGAAATAAAAAGTTTTTCAATCCTGTCCTCACTATACCTCATAGGAATGAATCTCTTGGATATTTGATGTTAATTGTTTTAAATCTTCCACTTCTGTCTACACAATTTTAATAACTGACTACTTTATCTCACTGTAAATATGCAGTATGAATTCATCGAGGGGCACATTTGAACGATTTTGAAAATTTGGTCATAAGCATTTGTTTTTTTTAGAATAATTGATAACTTTAGCCTACAAGAAAATTTTGGATATTTTTTCCAATTTTTTTAAATATACCTTTTATCTAATTTTTACAGTTTTAAAATATATGTTTTTGGCTAAAAGTGTAATTTTTTAATTTAAATTGAAAATAAAAATAAACATACGAGGGTGGTCTGAAAAGTTTCCGGCCTAACAAAGATACAAGACATTTTTCTTAAAATTTATATTTATTTTTCTATATATTTTCCTTGTAACTCTTCACACTTCTCCAAGCGATGATCCCATGTCTTTAATCCGTTCAAATAGTACTCGGCGTGTTTTTCTGCAAAATAATTGTTCACAAAGGTGATTGCCTCCTCATTTGAATAAAACCTCTGTCCTCCGAGCGCAATTTTTACTAAAAGTAGTCGGTTGTGGCAACATCTGGTGAGTAAGGTGGATGGTCAAGCAGTGGATTTGTATGGCAACAACAGAATTCTCTTTTTCTGCAAATGTGACTGTTTTTCCCCCAATTTCTGACTACAGCTCGTCAAATAATGATGCGAATATGCTCGTCTGTTTTGGTCTAACGTGAGCAAACGCGGAACCCAACGTGCGAACAGCTTTCTCATGCCTAAACCTTGATTGAACGTATGCCAAACACGTTCTTTTGATCTCACTTTAATTCGATGCACTATTTAATGAACTTCAACGATGTTTTCGTCAGTAGTTGCAGTTTTTGGAGGTCTCGAACGTTCATCGTCTACCAAGCTCTCTTAAAGCCACGTTTAAATTCAGCTGCCCAAATTTTTACTGAAACTTTGGAGAGTACCTACATTCCCTAGCTTTAATTGACGAGTGCTGTCATCTTCAGGTTGCGGCCGGAAACTTTTCAGACCACCCTCGTATGATTACAAAAATAGACCAAACAACATCTTAAAAAAATATTTGCTTTGGTAACCATCAAATCGTAGGTTAAATTTGAAATATCTATTCAGTCTTGACGTTTTACTATAGTAAAATTCACGAAACAAAATATCTATCTCGTTTTGACAAGTGCACGTGAATGCCGTATTTACACGATGATCATAATCGCGAAACGAATCTCACGGTAACAGAAATAAAATGATACATAATATTCAGCAGTCTACTTGCGTTGTCCTTCAATTAGCCAATAGCGAAGCAACGTGAACAATGCACGTGATTGTAGAACTCCGTAGGTTGGTGATTGCTACTATAATTTGTATTAGTTTGAGCAGTTTTGAAACAACATCTGTCCGCTTATGCAACTGAAATTTAATCACTTGAGGAAAAACGTAGCCAGTGACCTTTTTTTCTTAAAATTGTCATTTCTGAATTGTAGAGTATAAAATCTGGTGGTTTTTTGTTGAAAATATTACAAGAAGAAAATCACCCTTTACAATTTCTTCATCATACAACAGCGGAAGCTTGTTATCATATTCCTCTTTTCCAATGCAAATATCTGAATCAGAAGACAAAAACTTATGAAATAAGATGGTAATTATGCGACGCTTTCCAAACCGAAAATTTTAGCACTCCTTTTTTTTACTTTTTCCTACGAATTATTACGTTATAATGAAGCAAAAATATATCAAGAAAACCACCCTTCCGATTTTTATAAAACTTTGTACATGGACCTTATTTATAATTCCGCAGATCTGATTAGATTTTGGGTATATACTATGTAGGCAAAATGGCCGTTAACCTACACAGATTTTCGAACTTTTAAAATATTTCAAAAATATTGGTTTTACACATTTTGTTTCAAATAAAAGTTTATAATTTAATTATACTTTGTTTTAACTATTTTTTGATCCGATAAGTAATTACTGAGATAATCACGTGACAATAATTGTTATAACAATATCTGCACCAATATCAATTTTACAAAAAAAGAGGAGAAAAGTGTTGAAATCATTCTGTTGTCTATAGCTTTGTTTGAACCATTTTCTAAAACGCAATTTTATTTTCGCTTATCGGAGCGATGTTGAGTTCTGCGGTAAACGCTTGTTTTATTCTTCTCTGTAGTGTTAGAATAGACATATATTTTTCCTCTAAATGTTCTTGTTTTAGTTTTGAGATCAGCCTTTGGGTAAAGGTTGATGTCAACTATGTAGTTTAACGGATTTTTTTACTTTCCGGTTCTTCTCGACGATTTGAAATGTGTGTGGTAACCTTGATGAACTGACATTTATTTTTGATGTTTCCTCCAACGGATCAGGTTCCTTAAAGTCACGGTGACTGTCATATAAGATGGGGATATATCATTTTCACCAAAAGTAAACCTGTCTATTGTCAAAGTAATGTTCAACTGAAAACGTTAATGATATTGCCAAGGGAGAACGTTTCGATCTAAAGTCCATATGAAAGTCTAAGTATCTGTTTTGTACCCTTTTGGTGCCATTACTACTGATTCAAAAATGTTTGTATTCCAATTTCATCGAGCTTATTCTCTCTTTGTATACTTCTATTCTCTGGCTTTCTGTAGGACAAACCTTGATGTCTTCTTATTAAAGAATACATCAATTTATCCCTGGCAATTTAATGTTTTGTCCAAGATAAAGTAATATTTGTCTTTCTCAATTGTGTAACATTCTCGTAGGTTAATGTTCTAGTATTTTTTACCTAAGATAAAAAGGAATATCTGAAGATTTTGTTAAATAAACTAAATAAAAGTTTTTTTCTTCTGCTTCAATGAACACGAGACGGATAACACATTTTGATTGTTTTAAGCTCTTTAGTTATCGTCAACAGACTCTTCCCGAATCATTATTTTTTTGTAGGACTTTATCATCGACTTTACCTTAGTTACATAATTTTTGTCGGTGAAATGTAAGCTAACTAATTCTATAGGAATTTTAGGTTATCAGTGACAGTTGTCACGTATTATTTTATAAGAACTGTACTTAGGGTTGAAACCTCATACTAAATATAACTACCTATAGACAAGTAACGTGCACCTTTATTTTGAAGTCGCCATGATAGAAAGAGAGGTGCAAGGACTGAGCTATCACTGTCACGTGACGCTTAGAAAAATAACAAACACTACTTCAATTCAGCATATGAAAAGGTTAAATTCATGCTCGGGCCTGTCATTGTTAACCTAAAATACATGTCAACTATCACTGTTAACCTATAAAATACATGACATCTTGTCTTGTATAACGCATTTCAACGCTTTCGCCAAAATGGCGTCTGTGGGGCAAACAAACCTTTGTTTTCATTGGAATGTGTAATTTCTGTTGATTTTTTGTACTCTTAATGGTTGTTTTATTAAGTTAGTTATAGAATCTGTGAAAGAGTATTTTAACTCAATTTATGTTTAAAATTACAAATAATAGGGATTCTAAAATTAATTAAACGTATAAACTATAGTAAAATCTTATAACTCAATGATAAAATTCATCTAATTATACGTAAATTTGCCATACAGTGGCCATTTTTAAAGGTCTTTGACAGCTATCTGACAGCGCATTGAAATGCCTTATATCTTCCATTTCCACTTACAAATTTCCACTCGTCATGTGATATTTTAGTGTCGTCCTTCAGTGCTCTCTTTTTAGCATTCCGGCTTTATTTTTCGGTATAAAGCGATATTAGCGTTACTCGTCTAGGTACTTATATTTAGTCTGAGGATGAAACGTATTTTTTACGCGTCACGTGACAATGATAGCTCCATCCTTCCACCTCTCCTACTGACCTGACGCGACTTCAAAACAAAACCAACAAATTAGATTAGGTAATGAAGTATCGCAAACAAACGTTAAGCGTACGTACTTGAAAAGGAAAGAGAATTGTTTCCTCTATTTTAGCGTGTCAAAGGAAAATTCTTCGCATGCTCAAGAAGAGTAATCGGCAATGTCTGTCAAAAATACAATTAAAAATTCCAAAAACTGAACATGGAAAATAAAAGAATTCATAACTTTTGAACCATACATTTCCTGAACAAAATCTCTGTACTCGGGAAAAGATTTCCTATCAGTTGATAATGGTATAATATAGGGTCATTCCATGTGAACTCAACAAAAAAAATTATGTTCCCGGTTCACTATTTTAGAAATTAATGAAATTTGTTTCTTTCCATAATTATTAATTTTTTTTCATTTTGGCTAGTTTTGGTCTTGACGCACCATAAATTCGACAATTATTTTAATATCTAAGAACCTATTTAAGATAAAATAATTAAATTTGTTAGATTAACATATTTTTTCATGTAGTATTAAAAAAATTAAACCTCATGTCTCTATCTATCACCGTTTCGGAGATATGCCCTATGTGTAGGGGTCTATTCTAGTCCCGGAAGTTCCATGTGGGCACAAAATTTTAGTACTAACTATAACATATTTAGAAAGTAGAAAATATGAGGAAACTTGATTTAAAACTTTCAAACTGGCTCTTTGTCTCTTTATCTGTTTAAAAAAATCTTCAATTTACCACAAAATGCATGCAAAAAATTCGGAAAAAAACAATGTCAAATTACGAAAAAACTCATAAGAAAATTCCATTAATTTTGCGCTTTGACCTTGTTTTTCTCCTAATTTTGTGCGGTGACCCCTTGTTTTTATTTCAGATTTGAATTCTGCATATCAAAGTTAGGTTGTATGCCCGTTTTCATACGTGTACAAATTTTAAGTATTAAAATTTCGCTTCCCTTGAGCCTATGGGAGAGAAAATTCGAGGCAGGAACTCACTCTAACTTGTAACGCGTTGTAGCACGCATGGGCAGTATTTCATGACAGAACAAGTTTGGGTTCGAACCTGGTTTATTGAAAATTTGCAAGATTGTACGTTTCGTAATAAATATGGAAGAAAATACTGGCCAGGAATCTGTCAGTCGCCTAAATGCTGTTAAAGATTGGTTAACTGTTTTGTGCCCAAGCAACATATCCTGACAACAGTTGAACCTCCATCCACCACGACTGGAAGAACCTACAGTCTACAGAATAACATTATTAGTCTTATAGAAAATAAATTTCGTGCCATTTCCTAATACTGTGTCATGTCTAAAACTTATTCTGAGAACATTTGAGAATGATTGTTTAAATATCGTAGCCTAAAACTAGCCATGTAATTTATAGCATAGGCCCTACCGGTAGCTCAAAAAACAGATAAAGAGACCAAAAGCCAGTTTAGAAGTTTTAAATCAAGTTTCCTTATACTTTCTACTTTCTAAATATGTTATAGTTAGTACTAAAATTTTGTGCCCACATGGGACTTCCACATAGGGCATATCTCCGAAACGGTAATAGATAGAGACATAAGGTTTAATTTTTGGATTCCACATGAAAAATATGTTAATCTACCAAATTTAATTATTTTATCTTAAATAGCTTCTTAGATATTAAAATAATTGTCGAATTTATGGTGCGTCGAGACCAAAATTAGGCAAAATGAAAAAAATTATTAATTATGGAAAGAAACAACATTTACGTCTGACGTTTTCGGAAATGATATATTTTGTATACTTCTACTACCGTACCAAATTTCGTTAATTTCTGAGGTTGTTGAACCGGTAACCATTTGTTGACTTGATATGGAATGACCCTATAGGGCAAAAAACATGTACCTAAAACAAAGTTGAGCCTTTTTTTCTTCAATATACTATAAAATATGATTAATTCCAGCTTCAACAGCAGCATTTCAAATACGAGGCGTACTTTTTTAATTAATTACCATTTTGAAATCAAAAATAACGAGTAGATTTTTCAATAATTTTGTTTTTACATAAAAGCCTGTACTTTAAACTATTATTCTACATAATTCTCACCAATATTGAGGCACTTATCGTATCGTTCAACTAGCTTTAGAATTCCGTCGTCATGGAACACATGATAGAATTCTGCCGCTTGTCTTGACAACCACTCCAACACAGCCGTTTTGACTTCGTCATCATCATCGTGGCGCTCGCCGCCCAAGTGTTTCTTCAAATGAAGGAACATATGATAGTCACTGGGCGCTATATCTAGACTGTCGGGAGGATGATCAAGTTGTTCCCAACCAAATTGACACATTTAGCCAGCATGCCACGTCTTTTATTTTGGATAATACCATTCCTTTACGTACTTGATAGTAAGGTCGCTTTCACCTTTATCAATACGACTCTGCATTTCATTTCTAAGACAAGTTATGTAATCTCTTTGCACAGGGGTTATATCATTGGTTAATTTAACTTCTAGAAGTCGGTATGTTTTGTTTATGTTTCAGAATTTCAATGGCATCATAAGCGTTTTTAAATATTATTTTAATTGGGCGGCATTTACCAATTACTGGCTTTCCGAGCCTTATGATTTAACCTTTTCTATATTCTCGTTAATAGGTAGAGCATCAAGTACTGATTTTATTTGAGAATCATGTTTAATTTTCTCTACAGCTAGAGCTGCTGTTGATTGTTCAACATTGTACGCAATGAGATTACAGGCTATCGAGTTGCGATCCGTGATTTCACTAATCAATTTTTCGTTGAGTTCAAGGGTAATTAACTCCATACTCGATACTCAGTTGCTTATGTTTTTTTAACTCAAAAATCCCATGTGAAAGTTTAGAGATCATTGATTTTAATTCTGCCAATTCGTTATTTTTATCAGTGCATTCTTTACAGCTTATCAGTTCCAAGAACACTGCTACAGACGCTGCAATTTTTTACTCAGGCCAAACTACTGGATGGATGGTTTGTTATGAATTTTGAATACTACACTACATTAAGAAAATCACTAAAAGGCGGAACACAAAAATATGTAGTCACGTTTACATTCAGTAATTTTGGTTAACAGTCTTTTTCTTTAACAGATGTAGTAGTCACATACGTGTTCATCATATCCCCTTTTTTCTTAAGGTATTTAAATGATTTTCCCTTTTTTTTGTGGCATGCTGAAAAGATGTGTCTAAATCGTATATAAACAATAATTTTGAAAGTGGTTATTAGTATATGAAAAAATCATAAATGTCAACAAATTTTAATTTCTATGAAAGGTAAAAATCGGCAATGCCCCAATAGGGCTTACCTAATTTGTTTTGAAAAGTATAAGTATAAACTTTCAACGGTTAAATATTTCCATGAAAGGATACAAATAAATGAAACATAATTGAAATCTGTCAACATAAAATATTAATAATAATAAAAATATTATAGAAAAGAAGAAGTTTGATATACTGTTGGACCACGTCTTAATGATCGGCAACTGTGAAAAATATCCAGTTTGTATCTCGATTTACATTTGTTTACAGCCAACTTCTTAAAGATCCAAATGTACTTTTCGCCGGATACAAATTGCCCCATCCTTTGGAACACAAATTTGTGTTGCGTATTCAAACGACTTCTGATTATTCACCTCAGGAAGCTTTCATGCATGCTGTCTCTGATTTGATCTCCGAATTGTCACTGTTTGAGGAACGATTTAAGGTAATGATTGATATTTTTTGCATCATCAATAATTAGGCCTTTGCAGGAAGCGATTAAAGAGAAAAAAGAAGGTTTAGATTAAGTAGTAGTTTTTTCAGTGTAGTTTATATAATTTTATTATTTCTATTTTTATTAATTATATGTTTACATGGAACGTTTGTACTATGGAAATTAAAGAATGAAATGAATGTTGATTTTTGACGATTTCCTAAACCCGAAGAAAATAGTTTACCGCTGAACGAGCATACCGTGACATATGGTTTTGCCACACATTCAAGCTTGAAAAATTCAACCAAATGCAAAATTACGTATGATTGTTATTAACGAATGTTTTTCAAATGTTCTAAGAAAATTTGAAAACTAATGTTTTACTAAATGTTCGAAAGTTATAACCGTGTTAATTTATAACAAATTTATAGATATATTTGAATAAAAATTGTATTGAGCAAAGAACTAGAAGAATTTGTGCATTCGTTAACTAGAATAATAAGGTATATTTACCCTATTTTATAAGTGTCAATCACACCCTTCCCTTCAACAATAGCGTAAATATTCATTTTTTTTTTGCGTTTAAGAAACATACAGGAATAATCTAATTATATTTAAAAAGATTCGTTTTTTCCATACAATTGTGCCCATCAAACACTCTTCTTATTTTGTGTTTGGATCAAGAAAATTCTGTGACCATTCGTCGTTTAAATCTGTTATCCGTAACTTCTCCGTTCAAACAATTCAGTAAATCCATATTCACTGTTCTTTCATTGCCGTTAGTTAAAATGTTCAGATGCATTGTTGGTTGCATAACTTCTCTTCCACAATTTTGATTATTATTTTATTATTCGAAGAACCGACGCGACCGCAAAACGATTGCGTTACATTCTTCTGCACTACATGAATGGTCGACATGCAAGTAATTCAGTTCGTAGTGCGTTAATAAACGGACATTCATAATCCTAATAGACCCGATCAGTGGTGACGTCAAATTAAACCGCTAAAATCAAAATTCGGTACTTGGCAAAATTGTGGTCGAAAAGTGAACCTTAAGTACATGGACTTAAGGGTGATAATAAAATAGGTCAATAAAAAGTGGTTGGTTTTCCAATATACACACATAAATAAGGGAAATCGTTTTCATATTCACTAATTCTGAACCTTTATCTTTCATCTAGTATCAATATTACATTTTCAAATAGCATATTTTTATTATAAATTAAAATTAACTTATATACTACAAATACATGCGCAAAAACCAGCTGGCGGGAACAGTAATGTTAGAAATACGCACCGGGTTAACCTTATACTTTGTAATTGCTGGTTTCCTTTGTTGTTCCTGGCGTTACTCTTGTTTCTTTTATTAGCTTATTGACTCGTTTACTTCATTAGTTTGATCTTTATAATACGTAATTTATAGTTTAATTTAATAGTACTTCATAGTAATTAGGTTATGGTTAACCCGGTGCGTATTTCTAAAATTACTGTTCCCGCCAGCTGATTTCTGCGCATGTATTTGTAGTATAAAAATTAATTTTAATTTATAATAAAAATATGCTATTTGAAAATGTAATATTGATACTAGATGAAAGATAAAGGTTCAGAATTAGTGAATATGACAACGATTTCTCTTATTTATGCGTATATATTGGAAAACCAACCAACTTCTATTGATCTATTTGAATATAACCCTTAAGTCCTTGTACTTAAGGTTCACTTTTCGTCCACAATTTTGCAAAGTACCGAATTTTGAATTTAGCGGTTTGTACGTGACGTCACACTAATCGGGTCTATTGAAAATATATCGACTATTTTATATATGTTTAACTAATTCAATTAAACCTTATCTTTTCACGACGTTGCTTTTTAATTGTGAACAGCCGTTTCTATTTCGCTTAAGGGCCCCCTAGACGCTCAATTATATTGCGCAATATGATATTGGGCAATATTATATTGCGCAATATTTTTTACCTACACGATTCAATTTTTTGTACAATATCCACATCCGGTAGTTCGAAAACAGAAAGCACTGAAAGCAGTTGATTTAAAATGCCTAATAAAAAAAAAGCTTGTTTTGCAATTATTGCTTTATATTTTGCTTCTATAAAAGAACGGAAACGGCGGCGTTGGTCTAAAGATTGGTACATTAAACGAAGCGAATTTACAAGCGAGAATTTACTGTGCGATTTAAAATTGAGTGAATCAAAAGATTATCAAAATTATTTACGTATGAATAACGACACATTTAATGAGTTGATGGAAATAATATCACCAGTAATTTAAAACAAAATACAGTGATGAGAAATGCTATTTCGCCTACAGAGCGGATAAGAACAACCCTTCGATTTTTAGCAACAGGTCGAAGTTTTGAGGGTTTAAAATTCAGTACTGCAATAGCACCACAAACTATTAGTGGTATTATTTTGGAAACATGTGAGGCTATCATAACAAAATTGCAAGAATATATCCAGGTAAGAAATTTTTTTTATTTTATCAGTAAAAAACTAAATAAAGTTATTCTAAATTAAATTAACACTTTTATTCCACGGAGTAATTTGAAAAATATGTTGCAACACTGTCAGACGAATTTGAAAGTGAAAACTGCTCCGGTTGCCCACTTGGAAAAGTTGATTGCGGTGATGGCAGAGGTGTATTTACAAATCTCCAATTATTGCTTTGTTGTAGCTGCTGATGTGGCTGTCGAAAATATGTCGATGTATTTGGAGGTTCATTATTGATCTTAACGGAGTGTCTATGTAAAGTACCTAATTGCCCTTCATACAAAATTTCATTGATGGCTTTTTTGCATAAATTTGTTGCTCCGCATTCATCTTTTTAATTCATTCCCCCATGTTATTCCAATATTTTCATATTCATCGGAGCTTTTAAATATTCACATGCCAAATTAAGTAATTCCTTTTGAGAGGTATTTGCTTGTTTCTTAGCTGGCGGTAGCTCTATAGTTGGTTTCGCTTTTGCTTAACATTTACATGTTCCTCCTAAAACAAAAATAACACACTATTACAGTCTATCAAAAATTTTAAAAACAATGAAATAATCTGCCATTTTCACAGATGATATTTAAAATACTGATTTATGCAGTAGCTGCTTTAAATGAAATACAATTTCACTAATATGATAATTTCTATATTTTTAGCTTCCAAAAAATTTTGAAGAATGGGTTACAGTTGCCAATGGATTTGAAAGCAGATGGAATTTTCCACATTGCGTGGGTGCCATAGACGGCAAGCACATTGCCATACAAAAGCCGAAAGGATCTGGATCTGAATACTACAACTATAAACAGTTTTTTAGTGTTGTATTAATGGCAATCGTCGATTCAAATTATGAATTTATTATGGTCGATGTTGGAGCTAATGGACGCATGTCAGATGGAGCCGTAATTACAAATACGAAGTTTGGGCAGTTACTGGAAAACCAAGAACTAAATCTCCTCCTCCAAAAATATTAGGAAACAGTAATTATGAATTTCCGTTTGTTTTTGTAGGAGATGAGGCATTTGCACTAAAAGATAATTTTATGAAACCCTTTCCTCAAAGAAATTTAACACAAGAAGAAAGGGCCTTTAATTATAGATTGTCGCGTGCCCGACGTATAGTGGAAAATACATTCGGCATATTAGTGTCTCGTTTTAGATTACTTTTTGACGACAATTAATTTATCCCCTGAAAAAGCACAGAGAATAGTCTTAGCTTGCTGTTATCTTCATAACTTTTAAGACGGAAAATAAAGGGTCAGTATACAGACATGTCGAAAGACAACAATTCTGACAGCACTGAAAATATTAATATAGAACAAATTCAGTTACATTCTCTACAGCCCATACGGGGACGAAACACATCAGTATCTGCAAAAACATCAGACAACAGTTCTGTGATTACTTCAATAACGAGGAAAAGTCGCTTGGCAGGACAATGTTATTTAAAATTGATACAATATAATGTAATAAAAAATAAATAGGACTTAGTCTTTAAATTACCTACCTGTAATGAATTTTGTTGATCCTTGTCCACATTGCCTTCTTCCTCACTTTGGGATGTTATTGTAGAACATCCCTCCACAGGTATTCTGGTCAAAAAAATCTAATTCCTTAAAATACCATAACGAAGGTACATAAATATCATCAGTGCCAGTTCCAGATCTGCAGGATGCTTTTACCTTTTTAAGTTCTTTTCTATAATTAGTTCTTAAACTATTTATTTTCTTTTTACAATTTCCCTGTCTGCATTAGGGTCAACTTCTTTATATTTTTCAATTAACACCTTATATGCATTATTTTTCAGGTTTCTATCACTATATTCTACGCTTCTTATTTTCCATAACGCTGGATATTCACGATATAGTTGCAAAAATTTTGTAATAAATTCATGATCTTCATTGCGCCTCGCCATGGTGACGTCTTAAATGAACTGACAACATAAAATATTGTGCAGTCTTGTCCCTACACGCGCAAATGATGTAATATTGCGCAATTAAATTTCAGACAAGCTCAATCTTAATTCAATACTTGCGCAATCAACACAATACTCTCTTCAGACGCACAATAACATTGTACAAACTACAATATTGCGCAATATAATTGAGCGTCTAGGGGACCCATTACGGTTGCCGTTGCGCACTTGGCTGCACTTATAAGGTGTAAACAGGTATGACTATTACGTTCATGATGTCCAATTATTGTTTATATATCAAATGAAAGTTATTTTTTCTATTTATGATGATATACGGTTGCCTTAGTCAATCTGGCCGCAAATAAGAGTTACTGGCTGTTAAATATGCTAAATACCAAGGGTAGAGTGAAAGAGAGTTAGCGCGCAACATCACTCGTTAGACGAGGATAGCAATTGCCTGCTGTTATATACAACAATTTTGTTTCTCAGCATATTATACCAACGTCAGGTGTACCTCAAGTTCTGTCATTGGACCACTCATCACTCGTCAGACTAGGATAGCAATTGCTAACTATAAGACGAAGCCATGCGCACATGTTTATTTTGTTCAACAGAAAAAAATATTATTTACAACAAAAAAACAATTTTAAAGTAGTGTAACGAAATCAAAATTAAAAAAAACATAATCCAATAAAATGATAACAAAACATTTCATACATATGTAAATAAATAAAAGTAAGCATATGTCTATTCAAAATTAATACTACAACAACTGGAAAGGAAATTCTGTTAAAAATACGACATATATGTTAATGATTGGTGCCTTCAGTAACATATTCGTTTTACAAGAAGGATTATAAAGATTAAATTAAGTGTTAAATGGTAAGAAGGTATGTGAAAGTTAATAGTAAAATAAAGAGTTGATATGATTGTTAAGTAGTTTATGGAGGAATTTAAGACCAAACAGCTCTCTGCGTATCTGTAAAGACTCATCTATGTAACAAAAGTGCTGCAGAAAAGCCTCTTACCGCCCGGATAAGCATTATCAATTCTGTATGTCAAATACTTTAAAAAAATTTCTTTGCGCAGACTCCAGTTACACTATTTGATATTTGTTCACAGCGAACCAAATTAAAATTCCGTACTCAAGCTTAGATTTAATCAAAGAAAAATAAAGAATCTTCAACAAATAAATATTAGTAAAGGATTTAGAATTGCGCATAATGAACCCAACAGTTTTGGTAGATTTTGTACACATTTGACTTACATGATTAACGAAAGTGTATTTGGAATCAAAATAAATACCCAGATCTTTTATTTCAAAACAGCGCTCTAATGAGATTGAATCAATAGCATAAGAAAAAGTAATGAAAAGAAATTTTCTAGAATAGGTTAAAATTTTACATTTCTTGTTAACATATAGCACGTTATTGAAGTTTATTAAAATTGTACAGTAAATCGATACAATCCTCAATTGTAGAAAATGAAGTCATCAGCAAACAAAATGTTCTTGCATGTTAAGTTAAGAGATAAATCGTTAATAAATAGCAAAAATAAGAGTGATCCAATGACAGAACTTGAGGAACTCCCGACATTGGTATAATGGTTGAGAAACAAAATTGTTGTATATAACACCAGGCAATTGCTATCCTCGTCTAACGAGTGATGTTGCGCGTTAACTCTCTTTCACTCTGCCCTTGATATTTAGCATCTTTAACAGCCAGCAACCCCTATTTGTGGCAAGATTTACTAAGACAACCATATATCATCATGAACGTAAAAATGTAACAAAGTCATACCTTTTACACCTGCCTCGATGAGGTGCGGCCAAATGCGCAACGGCAACAGTAAGTTTTCAAAGTCTCTTCAAACAGTGCTGTGAAGTGGATGACATTTTCTTTAAAAAACAAGTGAATTAATTTTTTCCAAAAATCAATTAATAATTAAAAATACCAGCGGCAACATTTTTATAGGCACCCTGATAAATTATTCTATTGATTATTAGGTTTTTAGCAAATACTCGATGAACGTACTAATTTTGCAGTTTGTAGTTTTTACCGCTGTTATGCCAAAAGCTATAAAACTCTATTTTAAAACTAAAACTGGGTAAAATTTTGTTTGGATTAGTTGAATAATGATTGTTTTATGTTTTGGAACATTATTTCAGAATATAAATAAAAAAATATACCCTAAAAAAATTAATATTTTATCAGTGCTTTATTAAAAAGTTTTATTCCTTAAAATAATCTCAATTGTTTCAATTAATGAATTCTAATTTAATTTTGCAACATTTCAATCCTTAAAAATCAACCCCTATTATGGCTCAATTTAAAAAATAATTTACTCTACAAAAATGGAATAATTTAGGTATTACAATATTTTAATTTAAGAATGTTGTTACTTAAAATATTAATTTCACTTTTCAACTATTTAACCTTTAAAAACTACCCCATATGGACTTCCTTGAATTGGACGCAACCGACAATAATGCACTTGCCAGAATAGGTTCTTCTCTTATCACTGTTTCCGATTATCGTGCTGAATATTATTTACTGCACCGTCTACGCAACGGCATTGAAGGGGGAAATACTATCAGCACTCTCGGAACCGTAACTGATAACTGCAAGATGTTGTTTTTTACTATCACAGTCTCTTTTTCTGAATTGTTATCAGTTAATGTAAATTAATTTTTGTTTGCAGATGTACATGCTTTATGTAGGTATGTATGACAAACAAATGTCAGGTGTGGTTTCCTCCAAACATTAATCTATTCAGTACCTATTTGCTCTAGGACCCCTTCTTGATAGATGTGGAAAACAAAAACAACATCGTTGAAATTCTCGACGTTATGTGAGGCCTTTATCAAGTGTCCCATAGAAAACAATGACATAGGCGTTTGTTATGTTAAATTCAAAATTAATTAATATCTTTTTCTGGCACAATATACACCAATATTACCATATTTTATTAGGTAGATAAATGAGAACAAATTTATGTGGTAATACAAGTGTTTAAAGCGTATTTTAATAATAAAAAAACAGTAATGTTTTTATAATGATTGACCCAAAAAACCCGGATTTGATCCTTATTGTTGTAATTTTTTTATTAATACATTTATTAATAATATTAATAGTATTTTATAAAATGAATTTAATCTTTTTCAAAACGTTAAATACGCTACAAAATTGTATTATAATGATAATTAAGTTAATAAAAAATACTCAATAGGAATCGAACCCTAGTTAGAAAACACAAAATCATTACTAGGCAACAAGCTAACCAATTCGTCCACGAAAGCCGGTTATAAAATGAAAATCCATTCAGTTAATAAATAAAAAACCACAAAAAATAACTTCTTTTACTTATTTTTTAGTAAAATACGCTTTGAATACTCATTATTAATCTCATCGATATGCTTAATTTTATCTATCCAACATGATTGTTATATTGTGTTCAAATTGTACCAGAAAAAAGACAAACGTACATTTTTTATTCAACATAGTAAATGCCTTTTTCGTGGAACACACGGTATATAGTATAATGGTTTAAACACTTTATGCTACAGACATGTCTAAATGTCGCGCTCTACCAATCGTGTCCCATTGACGCTCGAGTCCCTGTTACGTATTTTAGAAAAAAATTTATTGCTTTTATGATAGAAAGTTCTTCTATATAAATTTTATTGGTTTTTTAAGACTATAAAACGGTATCTTTATATCTGTTTCGTTCATAAATAGAGGCTTCAAACGGCCATATCTTACGTGAAGGAAAATGTTTAGAATTTTAAATAGTTACAATTTAAGTCTCTCACATTTTTGAGTATCTCCAGCAGTTTTGAGTTATTTGGAAGAAGGGTATTTTTACAAAATTACAGAAATCCGTTTTTACTTTTAGCTCCATTTTTTAATTAAGCATTTTAAACAGACCACGTTTTTAGAATATATTAATAATAAATAATAAGAATGGCAAAATTTCAATTAAGGTTGTTTTCCGTGATTTTTTCGATAAAAAATTATATTATAGACCAATATTATTTTCACCATAACTCGCTCAATTTTTATGTTAAAAACTTTTATTATTTTTAAAGAAAGATCTTATTAAATACTTAAATAAATCTACTTAATTACTAGAACCGGGCATAGATTTCTAGCTCATTGACTTTGAATCTCTTAAATTGAGCGTTTGACGAACAAGAGCTATTCTTTAACAAGCGTAGCTCGGTTTGTATTGGTCATACAGCAATTATAAAAAAAAAGTGTTTTGTTTATTTTTTATAAGCTATAATTTTACCTTTTTTTCGATAACATAAAGTTATTCGCAAAAAAACTGATTCTTTCCGTCATAAATAACTCGGAAAATATCAATTTCAAGAAAACTTGTATATATAGGACATTTTTTGTTTAGAATTAGATTTTCCATCAATTCTTGTAGTCAAATTAAAAAAAAATATCCACTCCCAAGATAGTGGCAACCACCCCCAAGGTAAAAGAACTCCTCGGCATAATATAAATTTTAATTCTTGGGAAATTTCCTACTTACTCTCAAAATTTCAAGTAAATCTATGCATTTTGAAAGAATTTCTCGTAAAACAACTTCATTTGCTGGACTATATTCATACAAGGAGTTACTATTGTTCTGTGTTCGATTATTGATAGATAAATAAAAGTTCGTAGGTATTTAAATCAAACATGATTTATATATGACCACACTTCCCTCGCACCGCCCTAAAATTATGCTAAATTAGTTTTTTTAATTAAAGGCGTAACGCTATTGATGCATTCAATAATTAAACAATCTGGTAGCTTTTATTGTATTTATTATTTACAGTCATAAATTTCATTTATTTAAAAGTATGTCAAATACATAGGTAATGTCTGTATAAATAAGTATGATGATAAAGCACACCCTACGGGTATTGCAGCATTGCTAATTTAGCGTCCTTTCGAGAATAATTTAACAATTAACAAAAATATATTCTTTATCTGTGTGGTGAAAGCAAATTGATTAATTTCCTACCTACTTACCTAAATTTTTATACAAATATCACGTTATATCTAATTACTACTATTATAGTACCTAAAATAAATACTATCATTTGCGTAGACCTTCAATTAGAATTGTATGGTACATCTTAAAACGTTTGGTCTTCTTTGCAGTCTTCTGTACAATGGCCGAAAACTAAGAAAATTATTAATTTTTGAAATATTTTTCACACAATTCGTGTAACTTACTTTCGCATATTTCGCAGTAACTTCTATTCGATTCTGTTGCTCTTGGGCGCCGAGAATAACTAGGTGAACCGATGCCATCTACACCGCTAGCCTGTAAAGGGCAGTCTTCTGTTTCGTGGTCGTCAAATAATTCGCATATATCACAATAAACTCTAGGGGGTCGTTGGTGCGCATGAGGCAATCCAATTCTATTACAATTAACAAATAAAGACAAATCTGAGAACGCATATATTACTTACAATTTTAATTCATCGGCCGCTGATGGACTGTAACCAGATTCTAAAAGTTCTATTCTAGCTTGCTGCTCTTGACTTTTTCTTTGCATATCTACAATGATTGAGTTGAGAAATTGAATTTGTCCCTCGGCCATTTCCTTGTCTTCAATTAATCTACGATCACCTCCCAATCCCACATCGTCGTTGTCCGTTTGAATGGCTAACTGTTGAATTAAAACCGCGTTCATGCATTTCGATAAAGCAGATTGTGTGTAAGTGAAGGCTTCATGCAGAACCTTCAGGAATAGTGTTTGTAGTCTATTCTTAGATTTCGAATTGAAATGAGATTTGGATTTTAAAAGATTCAACATAGGTAAAGGCAGATTGAGAGAAGAGCTCGGCATTTCGTTACTATTTTGTCCAAGTGGGGAAGGATAATCTATAAGAGAAGGATAACCTCCCTTATTAATTCCGCCTAATATACCATTAAATCGTCCCGGAATTTTATAAACCCTACCAGGGTTCATTAATTTGAAGTTTAATTGCTTGATAATAATTTTTTGTCGTTCTAATTGACTAACACATTGGGGTAACGATCGAACAGGTATTATGTTATCGATAAATGAACCGTCACCGAAATTGTCTCGCATGCAAGTTCTAAGACTATTCGTCAAATCTCTTATTTCTAACCGAAGAATAGCAACTTCTTGAGTGGTGGGAGTGCTATCACCATCAGGGAAGATTCCACCGGGTACTATTTGAGGCAGTTCTTTAAGGATTATTTGTGGCGGTCTCGGAACAAATACTTCTTTAACGATCACTCTCGGTGGTTGGTCACCAGGGCCTCCGACAACTATGGTTCTGGGTGGTTGTGGAACCAAAACTTTTTGCACAATAACTTGAGGTCTTGGGCATTCAACGTATTCTTTAATGGGAACCGGAACGTACTTCACTTCAACTCTTGGCTGTACAACCGGTACTTCCTTAATAATAATTTTCGGTGGTTGAGGAACTTCTTTCAATATTGTCCTAGGAGGTTGTATGATAGGAACCGGTCTAACTATTACTTCAGGAGTTCGACAACTCACATCCGATCCAACTGGTATTTTTTTAATAATAATCTTCGGAGGCATAACTACAGGTATATTTTTCACAATAATTTTGGAGGTTGGTTTATCGGAACATTATGTATAATGACTTTAGGTACACATTCACCTCGAGAATCAATTGGAACAACAACTTCTTTAATTAAACTATCTGGTGACCCGGGAATAACATCTTTGTTAGGAGTATCACTAGGAACGTAAACGTATTTAGGTACTTGTTGAACAATGACGCGTGGAGGAAGAGTAATGGGAACTTGTTTAATAATTATCCGTGGTGACTGCGGCACCTCTACCTTATCAACAATAACCTGAGGTGTCGGACATTCAACATTTGGCCCGACTATTACTGGAACTTTCTTTAAAATTACTTGAGGAGCTTGTGGCACAGGAATTTGTTTTATTATAATTCTCGGAGGTTGACTGATCGGTACTTCTTTAATAACCGTTCGAGTTTGTATTATAGGTATTCTTTGTGTAATTATTTGTGGAGGAGGGCAGGGATTTTCTTGTCCAAACGGAACACGTACAATTTTGACAATTTCTCTAGGAGGAGCCGTGAGAGGAATTGTCTTTACAATAATCTTTGGTGGTTGTATTACTGGTACTTGTTGAATTACATACTTTGGAACTGCACAATAATTTTGAGTTGAACTTGAAAGGGGAACTGGGACTTCTTTTATAATAGTTTTTGGTGGATATGCAGCTTCGCAAAGTTCCTTTTGAAACACGGGAACTTTCTTTATCACAATTCTGGGAGGTTGCGAGACTGAAACTTCTTTGACCACTATCTGTGGAATCGGAACTTCTCTAACAATATTCCGAGGTGGTTGAAGAATAGGAATTCTTTGAACAATAACATTTGGCAAGGGGCAATTTTGTCCAACAGGTATAGGAATGTAACGTACTTTGAATTCGGTAGGAGGACAAGATGATCCAATCGGAACGAGCACCTTCTGAATTATAATTTTCGGTATTTGAGTAACAGGAACATGTTTGATCACTATTCTTGGAGGTTGTGGAGCGATAGGAACACATCCTGACGGAATTGGCACTGGAACTTCTTTAATTAAAGTCTGTGGTTGTTGATATATAGGCACATATTTCACTTCAGGCGTTGGACAAGGTTGAGAAAAGTCAGGATTAGGAGGTGCGATAGGAAGTTGAGGTGTAATGTTTACGCAAGGGCGACGCTGATTGTAACACTCCATTTGTAAAAGATTCAATTTATTTACGAGATTTTGTATTTCCATCTTGAGTATATTTACTTCATACTGCTGAGACGGCGATGGAACGAAACCTGATTGGTCGACAATGTTAGGGCGACTATTCAAGTGCATTAGCAAATTTTGAATTTCTTGTTTCAAAATATTTATATGTTTGTTGTCCTGAAGACTTTGTAGATATATTGGTACTCGTTTAATAACAAAATTTGGAGAAGGGCATTCGCCTCTAAGTGATTTGATCTGAATTATCTTACTTATCTGTACCAAAAGATTCTGGACTTGATTCTTCAAAATTGCTAATTGTTGTTCTTGTTCGGGAGATGGATACATTGTTGCATTCTCCAACTGATGCAACAGATTCTGTATTTGTAACTTCAATTCAGTGGCTTCCTCTAAGTTCATCTGAGATGGAACAACCGTTGGAATAATGCGCGTAGGCTGATGGAGATTACAAACACTTAGTTGTTGTAACAAGTTTTGAATTTGTTCTTGCAACAATACAATTTGATCTTCATTTTTATTTATTGGAGAAGGTATGTGCCGTGAAATTTGGATCGCATTGTTTAGTTGTACTGTAAGCTGTTGTATTTGGGCTCGCAATGAGTTTATTTCAATTTGTTGTTGTATTGAGGGCTGAGCAACAGGCACTAGAATAGGTTTTTCTTGTGGTTCACATTGTTGAGGTACTGGAATTGAAATTATTCTTGGTGGCGATTGTTGTGAAATAGGAATCTGTTGAATAACAGTTCGTATGTGCGGGGGTACACTGACAGGTACCGTTTTTATAATAGTCCTAATTGGACCAGGTACTGGTCGGGAAATTATTCGAATTGGTGACGGTTGAGGAACATAAACTGTTTTAGTTACAATTTGTGGTGGTTGAATAATTGGCTGTTGAGATGGTTGGGGCACAGGTATTGGTCGAATAATAAATCTTGGGGGAGATGGTTGAGAAACAAACACTGGTTTAATAATTACCCTTGGAGGTGAGGGTTGCGGAACAGGTACTGGTTGTATAACAGATTGTTGTGGAACTGGCACCGGGCGAATAATTATTTTAGGAGGAGACGGTTGAGATATGTAAATTGGTTTAATGATAGTTTTCGGAGGATACTGTTGCGGAACGGGAACTGGCTGAGGAACAAACACCGGTCTAATAACTGTTCTTCCAGGAGTTATTTCAGGAACAGGTACCGGTCGAACAATTATTCTTGGTGGTGTCGGCTGAGGTATAGGAACTGTTTTTATAATAATCCTAGGAAGAGACGGTTTTGGAATCGGAACGGGAACGAGAACTGGTACTGTGTTAGTTGTGGACGGTTGCGGAACAGGTATAAATCGTAATATAGGTTTCGGTGAAGGTTGAGGTATGTACACTGTTTTGACAACAGTTCTTGTTGGAGACGGCTGTGGAACTGGTATCGGTCTAATTATTATTCTCGGAGGAGACGGTTGTGGGACAGGTATCCGGTGAACAATTACTTGTGGTTCAGAAGGTTGCGGAACAGGTACAGGAATCGGTCGAACAATTACTTGGGGCGGAGAAGTTTGTTGAATAGGTATCGGAACTGGTCTAACTACTACTTCTGGACGTATTATTATTCTTGGCGGAGACGGTTGTGAAATCGGTACCGGTACAGGAACTGGTCGAAGTACTATTTGTGATTGCGAGGGTTGTAAAACTGGTACAGGTACTGAAACTGGACGGAAAAGTACTTCCGGTTGAGATGGTTGTGGAACGGGTACCGTTACTGGTCGAACAACTACTTGTGGTTTAGAGGGTTGGAAAACTGGCACAGGTACTGGAACCGGTCGAACGACTACTTCTGGTTTGGATGGTTGTAAAACAGGGACAGGCTGCATAATAAGTCTCGGTAGAGACGGTTGTGCGATTGGCACTGGTACTGGAACTGGTCGAATTATAACTCTCGGTGAAGAGGGTACCGGTACATTAACTGGCCGAACTACTACTTCAGGTTGAGATGGTTGTGGTACAGGCACTGGTTTAATTATTATTCGAGGTGGTGACGGTTGTGATACGGGTACCGTTCGAATAATCACTTGTGAGTGTGGTACTGGTACTGGAATCGGTCGAACTACAACTTCTGGTTGAGATGGTTGTGGGACAGGTATTGGTCGTATTATGATTCTGGGCGGAGACGGTTGTGGTATTGGTACAGGTCGAATTAATATTTTCGGCGCAGATGGTTGTATAACAGGTACAGGCCGAACAACTACTTGTGGCGTCGATTGCTGAATGACTGGCACTGGTCGTACTATTATTCTTGGGGGAGACGGTTGTGGAACAGGTATCGGAATAGGCCTAACAACTTCTTTTACATACTGTTGTAGAACAGGAACTGGTCGTATTATAATTCTTGGTACATATACAGGTCGAACAATAACTTGTGGCGGAGATGGTTGTGATACAGGGATGGGACGAACAATTACTTGTGGGGCAGACGGTAGTGAAATAGGTACTGGTATTGGTCGTTCTATTATTCGTGATGGTGAAAGTTGTGGAATTGGCACTGGTCGAATTATAATTCTTGCTTCACTCGGTTGTGATACTGGTATTGGACGGACAATTACTTGTGGAGGTGAAGGTTGGGGAACCGGTACTGGCCGTATTATGATCCTCGGTGGAATCGGTTGCGGTACAGGTATTGGTTGTACAATTACTTGCGGTGGAGATGGTTGTGGAATAGGTACTGGCCGTATTATAATTTGTGGTGGTGACCGTTGTGTTATAGGTATTGGTCGAATAATTAAACGTGGGGGAGAAGGTTGTGGAACTGGTACCGGTACAGGCACCGGGCGAACCACTACTCTTTGTAAAGATGGTTGTAAAACAGGTACTGGCCGTATTATTATTCTAGGCGCTGACGGTTGAGGTACGGGTATCTGTCGAATAATTACTTGTGGCGGAGATGGTTGAACCACAGGTACTGGTCGTATTATTAATCTTGGTGGCGACGGTTGTGGAATAGGTACTGTTCTTACAATGTACCTCGGTGGAGATGGTTGTGGAACAGGTACTGGTCGAAGAATAACTTGTGGCGGAGTTGGTTGAAGTACTGGTACTGGCCGTATTATAATTCGTGGTGGAGAACGTACATTTGTTTGTGGTTGGAAAACAGGTACTGGGCGAACGATTACTTGCGGTGGAGTGGGCACCGGCCTAATTATGATTCTAGAAGGAGATGATACAGGAATGGGTCGAACAATAATTCTCGTCGGACTAGATACAGGTTCACATGGTATGTTCAGAGATCCAGGCGACACACCGATACTTATCAATTGTTTTAGTAGGTACAAAACTTTACTCTTTAAATCATTTATGTCGGTCAACTGGTTAATATTCACATGGTATGGCCATTGCTTTTCGCATTGTCCTCGAATTAAAGTTATTTGTTGACGAACGTTGTTTAATTCAACAACAAGTTGATTCACCTGAGCTCTTAAAGAATTTATAATGATGACATATTGTTGTTGGTCGTTCGATGGTTGAACATTTGGTAACGGCACGGGAACTACAATTCTTTGTGGTATGCATGAAGTTTCGGGCAACTCACAACGTTTGTTGTTTAATTGATACAGAAGGTACTGAATCTTTGGTTAAGGTAATCAATTTCTTGATAATTTGGTCCAGGTTGTGAGGAAATAGGTATTGCACTGGGAACAAGAACTGGAATATGTCGTATAAGAACCTTTGGCGGAGGACATTGATTCATAACATTTTCATTAATCCAGTCGTCAGAAGTTGGTGGTGCAGGCCAATTGTCGTCAACTGATGGAGGTGATGGAATTACAACAGGGATCTGTGGCTGAATTGGACATTTAGGATACCGAATAGCATTATTCAATTCTTGTTTTAGTTCATACAATTGTAATTTCAACGCGTTGATTTCAATTGAATCCGGAGTTGGAATTACCCATGGTGGAGTCGACTGCACTTCTGGAGTAGGTGTCGGTTGCAATCTGCACAAACGCAATTGTGTGAAAAGATTTTGAATTTGATTCTTCAATGTTTGGTCTTCAACATGTAGTACTTTTGGCGGTGGGCACTGTTTATTGACAATTGGTCCAGGTAGTGATGAACATTGAGGATTCAATATGAGGTAATTCAGTTGTTGCGTTAGTTTATATATCTGCAACTTCAACATGTATATTTCGTTATTGACATCCGTTGACGGTGTTGCAATAATTGGTAACGGAACATCGGATTTAGGTCTTGGGTATAATTTATGGAATCTTAATTGCATCAGAAGATTATGTATTTGATTTTTCAAGATGTTGATTTCAATAAGTTCTTTATTAGACGCTAATTGCGGCACTGGAACTTTCTGTAAAATTATCCTTGGAGGAGGACATTGATTTTCAAATGATGGTACTTGAGGTATTGGAATTATTCTCGGAGGCGGACACATGTTGGGTCTCGTTTTCGGGGAGCAGTTGTTTAATTCTTGCTTCAATTTAAATATTTGCAGTTTTAATATATTGATTTCGTTGAAGTCGGGAGTAGAAGAAGTCGTAGCAATTGTAGGGGATGGATATTGACGTTCAGGTCTATACATTCTGCACAAGCGTAGTTGGTTGAAAAAGATTTTCAATTAAACTGTTGAACTGATTGGTATTTTGTGGTTGAAGGGATGATACGGGAACGGGTATCCTTTGAATCGCCACTCTTGGAGGAGGACATTCTGGATTAAGGATAGGGGGATGCTGAAGTCTAGCATAATTCAATTCCTGCGTTAATTTAAATATTTGTGCTTTCAACATATTGATTTCGGCAAAGTTTCGAGAGTCTGGTGTTATAATTGTAGGCGCAGGAGACGGCGACGCTACGGGTGTAGTTGTCGGGTATAATTTATACATACGTAGCTGAGTCAAAAGATTCTGAATTTGGTTTTTCAATATGTTGATTTGAGTTTCTTGCTCGAATGATGGAGTTTGGGGACACTGTTGATTAAAGATCGGTTCTAGCTGAGGTGAACATTGTGGGTGCAACTTCGCGTTGTTTAATTCTTGCGTTAATTTATGTATTTTCAATCTAAGAAAATTGATTTCAGAAGGATTCGCAGGCCTTTCCGGTCCAGGTCTTTGATACGACTTGTAGAATCGTAACTGAATCAATAGATTTTGTATCTGATTCTTCAAGAATGTAATTTCGTTTTGTAGTTCAGGAGACGGTCTAAACCTATTGTTACAGTTTTGGCTGAGCGTGTTCAGTTGTACCAAGAGTTCTTGTACTTTGTATCTCAGGTAGACGTTTTCTTGTTCCGATTTATCTGATTGTGGGTAAATTGAAGATCTTGAACTACCATCCCATTCTGGATAAATTCCACCGTTTTGTGTTTTTGAAAAGCGACATAAATTTAGTTCTCTAATAAGATTATCGACTTGCATTTTAAGTCTTGCTGCCTCAATAGAATTTGGCCCTTGCGGAATATCGAAGTCTTTATTATTGTTAAGTTGTACCAAGAGGTTTTGTATTTGCGCCCTTAGCATGTTAATTTTAGCAAGATCAGATAACTGGACATTGTTTAATTGTTGCAACATGCCTTGAATAATTGTTGTTAAAGAATTAATTCGTACTTGTTGTTGCACTAATGCATTTGAGCATTTTTCATAGTCGTCAAGAGGATATGGCCCGTTTGATAAGTCTACGTCACTATCTAACTGAGCTAAGAACTGCGTAATGGTTAATCTTAAAAGGCTTAAATATTCGACTGGCGAGATAACGGGATTGTTTAACAGTGGCAGATTATTTCGAATGATACTTCGTAGAACGTGCAGTTTGTTGATTTGCTGAGTTATTACGTCTTCGCATTGAGTGCTTTGTCCTGAGACAATAATATTTCTATTAACCTCAATTATAAGCCTTTCAAATTTCGTCCTAGATACTGCCGCTTTCACCCTGTCCGGTAATGGGTTGACATTAATTAATTGGAGTATGTCTCGTGAAACAGATTCTAAATTACTGAGCAAAGTCTTGTGTTGAATAACTACGTTCATACATTCGTTAGGAATTTGATTCGAATGTAAACAACGGTTCTTTAAATTTTCAATTATCGATAAAAGGTATCCAATGCTGGGTTGTTCGTTTCCAATCAAATCAGTTGGTATCAAATCTTGTCTGCCGCAAGATGAAATATGTTCCTTCAAAATATTTATCTGAACCTCTTGATTCCGAATGACTTCTAAATGCTTCTTGCACATTTGCTCGTCTTGGTTGGGATTAATAGTAGGTGGTATAATTGTTGGGTTCGTTTGGGCCATTTTACATACGCGTAATTGATGAGCAAGGTTTTGAATTTGTAATTTAAGTTGATTTAACGGCCATGTTGGATTCAGTTCCGGTACATGCGAAATACTTGGAACAGGTAAAGGTTTCTGGACGTAAACGACCTTTGGAGGAAGCGGAATGGGTACTTTTTGATATATAACTTGTGGAGCAGGACATTTGAAATGTTCATTTACATATCTGGGAACATCTTTAATGGCTATACGCGGTACGTAGACAGGAACTTTTTGTACTATTACTTGAGCCGGTGCACATTTTGGAGATGTTTGATCGAATACTGGCTGGTGCCTAATATAATCAGGATATATTTGTTCACACGATTGAGGAACGTACCGGATAACCGGCACGTTCCTTATCAACACTCGTGGAGGTTCACAGTATGCCGGTTGGAGAGATGAAACCTCGGAATCGGGACGGACCGGGCATTTTGCGTTAAACAAATTCCTGCAATTATCTTGAATTGAAACGATCTGAACTTTAAGATTTTGAATGTGTTCATCTTTCAGACGTATCAATTGAATAGTTTTTTCCAACTCAATTTGAGCTTCATTCGGGGATTCCGAAATGAAATCGTCGACCGTATTCGACTGAAGAAGCTTGCATTGAGTGGGTAATGAGTTATAAATAGTTTGCATCTTTCTTATATAATTATTTTGAACTGTAATTTCAACCTGTTTTTTGTGCAAACTCAATAACGCGTACGATATTATTTTTTCAAATTTAAATTTGTCCTGTTCGATCGAACCTTGCAATGCGGTCAAGTATTGTTTGAGCTGAATGAATTCGCGCAACAACTTTTGAATATTCGGACCGTCGCCGTTTGAAACGGCGCGTTCCAATTTATTAATCAAATAAACGTTCAATCTTTGCGACCCGACAAATCGTTGCAAGAGTTGTGTGTACGAATGTTTGAGATTTACTAATTGTATTTGTAGGAATGTGTTTATTGTTGGTGTGTGTCCTGGTAATTTGCTTACGGTATTCGTTTTCGGTCCGCACGACTGTTGAGCCTAAGGAAAAATACGTGTTACAATTTACAGATCATAGTTCTCCACATTAAAAAAAAATGAATTTTACAAAACAAATTTTAAAATAAAAAGTTGTAGCATATGTAATTTATCTAATCTGATTTATCTCTATGAGGGTTTTCGATTATTGGGAAATAACTATCAGAATATTTTTTTCCAAAAACATTTTTGAAGCAGTTCGTAAAATATGAAAATTGGTGGACCTGATTTTAACAGAACCTGTGTTTTTTAAAGTATTTCAAAAAACAAAAAATACCTTGATCTATGTGTATCGTATAACCAGCACATTAAATATTAAACAATTATGTGTGAAAGGTCCTTTTAAATAAATCGTGTAAAATCGTAAAAATATAAAATCGAGTGTAACAATGTAACTTAAATCGAATTTTCATTATTAAACGAGTCTTGTTGATAACAATGCTAGGCAAGCAAAAACACGAACATTTAGAACAAAAAAAGTAAAATCGTATGCGTTCGTCTATTTTAGTTGAAGATGTATGATGTACGTGTGTGCAGTTAAGTTTTATCAAAACGTACAGCTAGAGGTATCGTAAAAAAATTCTAAAGTAGAGCTACATACCACCTCGAATTTGTTGATGCTTATTTATTAAACAAATTTAGGATATATACTAAGTATGAAAAGCACTCACACTACTCCAGTCGCTCTGTTTTTTTTTTTTTTTTTTTTTTTTTTTTTTTTTTTTTTTTTTTTTTTTTTTTTTTTTTTTTTTTTTTTTTTTTTTTTTTTTTTTTTTTTTTTTTTTTTTTTTTTTTTTTTTTTTTTTTATTTTTTTTTTTTTTTTTTTTTTTTTTTTTTTTTTTTTTTTTTTTTTTTTTTTTTTTTTTTTTTTTTTTTTTTTTTTTTTTTTTTTTTTTTTTTTTTTTTTTTTTTTTTTTTTTTTTTTTTTTTTTTTTTTTTTTTTTTTTGAAAAAGAAAGAAAAGAAAGGAGGGGGAAGGGGGGGGAAAGGGGGGAAGAGGGGGGGGGAAAGAAGAGATTAGGGTGGGGGGGTGGGGTAGGAAAGGGTGAGAAGTAAAGTGGTGAGTGGGGGTTTGGGGGGGGGGGTGGGTGGGGGGGGGGGGGGGGGGTGGTTGTGTGGTTCGCCTAAGCTTGAATAAAATTTGAGTTTGAGATTTCAAATAATAACCTAAAAATCTGAAATATCTGAAAGCTGATATTGACCCAAGAAAGTGTTTAAAATCAATATCTCAAAAAGAATAACTTTTAAGATTTAAAATAAAAAATAAATGTTTCCATTTAAAATATCAAAGTTGACAAGTGGTCAATGAAAGTGGGAGTTTTTTTTTATTATATTTTTTATAAGTTTTATTTTAGTTTTTAAAGGTAGGAATTATTTATAAAAAATTTATTAATTTATTATAATAAAATTTTTTTTTTTAAAGGTTAATTTTTTATATATTATATTTTTTTTAATTTTTTTTTTTTTTTTTTTTTTTTTTTATTTTTTTTTGACAATATTCTAAATAAGACAATTGTTAATATATACTGTGGAAAAAACCATACAGAAGCGCTTAAAGTCAGAATTAAAAAAAAACTAAAAGAGTTAGAAGAGCAAAGTAGGTTTAGAGATCCGGCAGATTTCCGTTGATAATTTATTCAACCTAAAATAAGTTATTGCAACATGAAAGAGTTGATTACAATCAACAATGGTAGTCAAGTCGCACTCTCAGTAATAATGAAAAAAAATCGATCGTAAATCTATCAAATTTTCAGAACACCATGTATTTGATTCATGTTTTTTTGAGAATTCATCCAGTAACTCCATGAATGTGTATTAAAACTAACTCACTAAGTGTTCAAAATTAATATGTGCTTGTAAAAATGCTAAACGTTCAAAAATAACACACTTCAAAGAAAAATTATAGAAAATGTATAATTAATACCATAAAAATATTATTAAATAAAGGTCATATGATTCGAAAGTTATGATGATATTAATCTGCATTTTGCCAATTCCCAATTTTGGGGAGTGCATTAATTTTATAAATCTATTTAAAATTTTACACAATGAAGTCACATTACGACTGCATATAATTAAAACTTTAAGGGAGAGTCATCGGTATTACCAGGGTTATTAGTCTCAAAACAATACTGGCGAAAAGGGAGTGACCTGGCCGCTATTCTTTCACTGAGTTCCTCCCGAAGTCTTTGAAAATGTGAGAAGAGCTGTAAAAGTGCGGTGTACTATTGTATGAAAGTTGATGGAATTGAATTTTGAACATTTAATTTGATAATTCAAATTTTGGAATCACTCAGATAGTCATAAAGAGAGGGGTAACTCGACTCCTTTTTTTTAATTTTTGAGATGGGGGCTGTCGGGGACAGGGTGTAACGTTTCAAGATCAAATTTGACATTAAAGATATCTCCACCCGAGTGATATCTCCATAAAAATAAAAATTGCTTTGTTTTGGATTTTGCTCAAAACAAAATAGTAAAGAAATTATTCGGAGTGGCTCGTTTAAGTTAGAATGCACTGTATTTGAAAATCAGAAAATAACTATTACACCCATTTTCTTTTTAAAATAAAATAATTTGACAGTATACATGGCAAATCGTGGTTTGTATAATGAGATCTATATGAATAGCACCTCCTCCTCAAGAAAGAGATAAATCAGATACCGATTGCATCGGATAATAAAATATACTAGAAATCAAGATTTTTTCACTGGAATTGTAAGAAATAATACGATTTGTAGATCAAAGCAGGATATATCATTGTCATAAGATAAAGAACATATTCTAACATATTCAAAATCAAATCCACTATGGCATTTCTTCAAGTATTTCCCAAAGGAATTGATTACTGCAATTGTCCAACACTTATTCAATTCAAGTAACAGAAAATTCAATACAAAAATTTTTGAATTTGGTCTTGGTGGAAGTGAAAAACAAAAACAACTCAATTTCCGACTTTCGTCCCTTATGCGAGGGCTTTATTAAGGCTCTTAAACAAAATGACTTGAGTTGAACAACTCTTTGAGTTGTTTTTGTTTTCGATCTCAATCAAGAAGGGGTTTCAGACAAATCAAAATATTCATTCATCAAAGAAATTGATCAATTGATGAAATCGCTAGTTTGATAAGTAAGATTGAGTTATCATTATCAGATCTTGGTCAAATTTATATGTGATGATAAGTAGGTATCCTTTTATAATGAAAAAGTCTTTAAAATCGATCAGTGTAGTAAAGAATTATTGATGAACATAAATAACAAAATTCCTATGAATGAAATCCATCTTTTGTTTTTGAAGTCGGTTAAAAAAAGATTCTCTAAATAAAGCGCTTCCTCGTAAGTTTTTATAAGAAGGAAATGTAAGTCGATAATTCAAAATAAATCCCACTGGTGAAAATATACAGTTTTGGTACGTTATGGTAACGAGCGCGTTTTAAAAATCGTCGAAGTGCTTGTGAACCTATCCCATTGCAATTATTGTTGGACAGTTCAGAGTTTGGCTACAGAATAAATAATACGCTAGAAGCGAAACTTAGTTTTTTGAGCTTAGTTGTTTTAGCGGTAATTTTAAATGATTTAAATAATTTCTTGTAGGTTAACACAAAATAATACTTACTACTTGCAGTTATTTAAATACAAGCATTTAGTACAATACTAAATTTTACACAGAATTCATAAAATAGTTCTTTTTTGACATATAAGTTATACAGGTTTAAATGTAAGGTTGACAAGTAATCTACCAAACAATGGCTACTTTAGTACTAAATTTTTGTTCACGCAGATAAGTGGGAGTTTCGCTTCTCAAGCGCAGCATATTATACGCTTGTGTTCGCGGATTCGGGTACCCAATAGGGAAGAAATCTGTATTATTCATTTTACGACCAAAAGCCACTCTTTATAAAAAGTTCTGCTTTGTGAGAAAATGCTAGGAAAGTAGGAAAATGCTTCAAAGGATAAGTACCATTATTTATTATTTTTTACAAAATTATAAAAAAATTACTTATAAACTAACGTTAAGACTGAATACTAATTTTGAAATAAAAATTCGAATTTTAAAAAATAAAATAATAAAAATAATATTAAGTTAGCGGAAAAGTGTGTCGAGTTGGGAGGTAGTTATGTAGAATAATTTTTAAAATTCGAAGTTATTTCAAAATTTGTATTTAGAATTTACTTTAGTTTATAAAAAACCTTGTTTTCTAAAATTTTTGTAAAAAATAATAAATAAAAGTACTTATACCTTGAAGTATTTTCCTACTTTCCTAATTTATTAACACCCTGTACATGTGATCTAAAGGTTTCTTATCGTGAATTCATTTTCTCAAAAAGCAGAACTTTTTATAAAGAATGACTTTTGGTCGTAAAATGAATATTAAAATTTTTTTCCCTATTAGGTACCCCAATCCGCGGACAAACTGTATATTCTGTGTTTTGACTGCCAAACAAACTCAGTATTCACGGGTTCACAATCGGAAAAAAGGCTAGCAGCAGTTTATTGCAAGGTTGTCATGTTTGCATATAACTTTCTTTTTCTACTACCCACACTTCTAATTAGATTAAAAATCTTAACCTTTTTTCTTGTAAAACCAACCAAAATTTGTACATTAATAATAATATATATAACTATGTAAGCAATAACTGATTCAAAATGCAAGAAAGTATGTTGACCACTTATCATAATAAGTAAGGTAACTTTAATAGCAAGTGTGTCTGTTTCTCCCCTCTTGGAAGGGAATGAAACGCGAAAGTTTGCTTTTATGATCTTTTAGATGCACTAACTGATTTGTGTGCGACTGTTTTATTATTGCAAAAAAAAATAATTTAGCAAAAATACTGAATTTTGAAAGAAATAAATATAAATAAAATATATTCCAGATTTGGGAACTGGGGTGATAGTTATTGATATTAATAAAAGCAAAGTAAATAGTCGAAACATTACCGAATACAAATCCTAGAGAACCCACAAATATTAAGTTATTGAGTTTCCCTGAAAAGTATGTGGTAAGGTAACAATTCTACAAGTGTTTCTTTTTGAAATCGGTAACAATTAAGGTAAATCAAAAACCCGCTTTAGATAAATAAAATATTGAAAGAAGTTGTTTAAGGAAAAGTCGGTATTTAATAATATCTGGCAAAATAATTAAACAAATAAAAAATAAGACACAAAGATTTAGATTTTTTAAAATTCTGCTAAAATTACAAATTATGTTCTTTATAAGAACTTTATTTTCGTGGATATGATCATCTAACTCTAAACCCCGTCATTTATGTGGACATCGTGGCGCAAGCTTAAGACTAAAGTTTAAAAAAAAAGTTTAACTTACCGACAAGAGTTCGTTTTGCAGAGAAAGTATTTCTTCTTTCTGCGTCTCGACTTGCTTCTGGGTGGCTTCGCACTTAAGTTGCGTATTTTCAAGAACCTCTTGCAGCTCGGAGATCTTTCGAGTGTGTTCGTTGTTAGTAGTAAGTTGAATATTTTTGGCAAGTTCCAAGAGAGAGTAACATTTATCAGCTTCGCCCGATTTCTTTGCCTCTGCGTCTAACCGAGCAATTAAATCTTGTTTTTGGGTTTCTGTTATTTGAATTTGTTGGATCAGCTGTAGATGCAGTGACTTCTGCATACGCAATTCTTGTGCCGTTCTTTCGCCCAGTTCGGCCTTTTCTGATAAAATAGCCACTTGATTCAATAAGTCGGTACACTGTTGATTGTGAATGGCGCATTGTTTATTAGTTTCTATTTGTGAGAGTTGCAAGTTGTCCTTCTCCACTTGTAATTGATTGACTAATTTTAGAGTATTTTCTAATTGCACCGTTAATTCCGAAATGCGATAATCTTTTTCGGCAATGTTTACGTTACGATTATGACAATCCCGTTTCAGTAACTCCAATTCGGTTAAGTATTGTTGCACCAGCGCGCTCTTCTCCGACAAATCAAACTGAAGTTTCTTAATTTGTTCGTCAGATAATCGACGCAATTCCTCTTCGTTTATTTGCGAATTAGCCATGAAATGTTTTAATTTAGCATCACTTTCTATTAACTCTTGAGATTTCTGCGCAACAGCATTCTTAGCGTCGACATTTTCGGCAGCCAGTTCGTTGATTTTATATTGACAGCCGTCGATTGTCTTTTGCAATTCTGTCGTTGTTCGATCCAGTTGTTCTTTAAGATAGCGTACGCTTTCGGTGTGATCGCCTGCGGAAACCTTCAAAGCGAAGTCTTTCTCTTCTACCAATCTCTGCAACTGGTTCACTTTAACCATTAAATCGTCACGTATTTTGATCGCTTCGCCGTTTGCCGATTCGCATCTCTGTCGAAGCATATCTTCAGATTCTTGTGAAATTCTCAATTTCTCTCTCAAGTTAAACTCTAACCTTCATAATCCTCCGTTACTTTTTGTAATTTTAATTGCAATTGTTGTTCGTTGCTCTGTTGCATTTGCAGCTTCTGAAGAAGTTCGTTTCTAACGGTGGTTATCATCAATTCTTTTCAATTACTGCCGCATTCATCTTTTGTAATTCCGCGCTGTAATCTCCACTGGAAGCAATAACGTTTTGCAACTCAGACTCCAACCTGGCTTTTTGTTCTTGTAATTCTAACACAATTTGTTCAGTGCTGGCTAATGTTCGTTGCAAATCTCCGACAGTCAGTTGCAGAACACTTATTCGTTCAGTATAATTCAACATCGACCTTTCTTCGCTCTCTGAACGTTTCTTGAATGATTCCAACTCCAATTTCAGTTTTTCGATGATACCGTTTTTAATGCATATATCATCTTCCAATTTGGTGGTCACAATTGAACACTTGCTTATCTCTTCGTTCTTTTGTTGCAATTCCGCGGCCATTGCCATTAGTTCAGATTCTTTAATAGCAATTTGTCGAGTGTGTCTTTCGTGCACATCTACACTGTTTCGTTCTATGTCTGCTTTAGCCTCGCTCAAATCAGATTTGAGTTTTTCTATTTCTTCAAGATGTATAGCGATCGATTTGGAAGCTTCTTCTAATTTCGATTTTTGTTTGAAATTTCAATTGCGGATGTTTTCTCAACTTGCTCTTTCTCCACAACTTTTTCCTTAAGAATCCTCTTAAGGTAATCAATTTCTTTATTGTAACTTTCCTCGGATTCTTGTTTGGATCTTTGGTATCGTTCGATGTCGACCGCTTTGGCTTTGACCTCGATGTCTGAAGTTTCTAATAGAGTCTTTAATCTACGAATTTCGTCGTCCTTATTTTGCAGTTCGGCATCTTTAGCAGTCAGCGTTAACTTTAATTCCTCTAGTTCGGCTCTTAAGGAAGATTCCGTATTAGAACTTATTTTCATTTTATTCGAAATAGTAGCCGTTTGCTCTTGAAACAGAGTTTTTGTTCGTAAAGTTCAGTTTTAAGCATAGCAACTTCATTCTGATATTTATCGCAATTCTGTAAGTGTACAGCCGACTCTTTCCTCGATTCTTCTAATTGCTTTTCTAAATCAGAAGATGTTGATTGACTGGATGTAATTCCTAAGCTTACTCCATCAATTACTTTGGAACTTTCGATCTTGATATTTTGAGATTTGGTTTGACGTGTAACAACTGAAGACACTTCTAAACATAATTGCTCGGTTAAGTGATTGTAAAAACATTGGTGTAGTTGACTTACCACTAGAAACAGAGTCTTGACTTCCGACGTCGCGTTTGGTTCTTAACTGGTGAAGGTCGGATTTCAAAGAATCAATTTCTTCGCGAGACTTTACTAATTCCTCTTCGGCTTCGAAAAGTTTGCTAGATTCTTGTTCGAGATTTTCAACTTTTTTCCTTTCGGCAGCTAGACGCTCTTCCAGATCGTTTATTCGGTGGATATTAGATTGATTACTAACCTTTTAAGAAAAGTTCAACAATGTTGAGTGACACGTAATTAAGGAAAACTTACCTCAATATCACCTTTAGTGATTGCCGCTTCTTCAAACTTAAACTGTAGATCTTCACTTTTTCTCTTTTCATCTTCGAGCTGAGATAGTAATGATCCTCTATCCACGTTTAAGTGAGATAGTACTGTAGAGTATTCTTTAAGTTTCGATTCGCATTCCACTCGGTACTACAACAATAGATTCGTTACGGTTGCGCCGCCTTCGTTTATTGCAAAATGTTTACTTTGTTGGATTTTATTCCGTGGCGAATTTTAATCAATTACCTTCTATTAAACATCGAATTTTAATGAGTTGCGTAATTTATTATACATAAATAGAGATTAATTATATAGTTTAAACCTTCTGCTATTGTTAACACGCGAATAGTTTTTTAAAATTTCGTAAATAGAATATTTTTCGTATTCATTGTTGTAATAAATGACCAGAATAAACCTATGAACCGATCGAATTCTATTGTACATTTAATTAATCAACAAAAGTTAATTATACGCATTTTGTGCAAGACGCTTTTAATTATAAATAAGCGACTGCTTTACGACTTCGGTATCGAATAATTATAGAATACGGGGTTGTAAGTACATTATAATTTATAATAATGATTGCAGTATTTGGAAAATTTTTAAAAAAATAAGAAATAGGTACTTACGTGTTCGTACTCTGCTTGAAGGGTAGCCAATGTTTGTTCAGCATTGTCGGCTTGATTAGCTGCTCTGGTAAATTCGGCCCTTTCTAAATCCCGTTCTTTCAATAGTTGTTCAATATGTAGCTGCTTTTCCCGCAATACGTCCTGTCCCAGTAATAAAAAACACACTTTAAAAACAAGTTCTCCTGTAGTCCTCATTTCACGTCACAACCACGAACTACCGCAACATTACAAAATTTATAAGAAAAAAAATTGATCTTAAGCTTAACACCAATAACGATCGGAAACCAGGATTGAGTGCAAAGTTTAAGATCTGTCGCTTTGAGCAGCCAGATCAAAACTAAAAAGAAATGAGCATTGTGCTTGCTAAGATTAAGTAGAGTAGGAGTCGACGCTTATCAATGTGTGAAATTATAATTATTGCACTTAATAGGTTTTACGTAAAAAAAGAAACAATTTCGAGGAGTGGGAAATAGTATTCAAATGTTGCATTTTGTTGCAATATTGCACCACACAAAGAAATATCTAAATTCTTTAATTTGAATATTTAGCTCAAACTCATTGTAACATCTTCTGCATATGACAATTGCTTTATGCTTCAATGTGACCATTACGTAATTGTTACAGTGTAATCACATTTTTGTTATAATGTACCTTTTAGTCTTTAAAGTGTTGAAGAACGAGGAGTGTGTCACAAGGATCCGTAGAAACGCCGTTTTTGTTTACTTTTAACTTGTTGCCATAACAATTAACAATTACTCAATTTTCATATGTCAATCATGCATCAAATCAATTTCGTTATAACGATAGTAAATTTTCAGTCGCATTAAATGTTAATAAATTACAAACGCCCTTCGTTTTTCTTTTCAATTATTTTTATTTTCTTTTAAAATAATTTTTACATGTCAACTGATTGAAATTAATTGTCAAACAAAAGCGTTTGACATATGTGGTTGTAAATCATACTATATACGGTATACTTGTATTACAACTAGAAAAAAGTGGTTAATTGCTGTGCTGGCGTTGAATAAGCTTATCTATCATTACTGATAATAATTAATATAGTACTAAAATCATACTCAAATCGGCGTCAATGCTTAACTTAACGGTGCAATTCAATTGAAAATTAATTAATACGAGAACGTTAATTTTTCCACTTAATTTTCGAAAATGGTGAAACCGCGAATCATCAGCAACAGACATATCTTATGCAAGTATCATTTACTGCGATGTTTTCAAAAGTTCATTGGAAATTTATGTTTTTAAATTATCAACCTACCAGCATATTGCAGTGACAGGATCATGCTTGCGAAGAATAATTAAAAAAGTGAAAACTGTATTGTAATTGTATTAGAAACGCTCGCCACAACGCCTACAAATCCTCAGCAGCAACTTCGGTGTATCTTCAATTAACACTAAGAAACATCTATCAAACGCAAATTTGATTGGGCGAAAATTTATCAATTGATGTTCACAGTGTATTAGTAAACATCATCAATTTAACTGAATATGTAGACTTGCACAAATTCATTACTTTTCGTATTTCCTTTAAGAAATGAACAAGAAAAAACTTTCAGAAGATTTTTTTTTTATTTTTAACTAGGCGTCGTATGCTCGAATTTGTTATCAAACAATTAATCCTGAGCGAGGGTTTTCATCCATTTTTAACTAATGACATTTTAAAGTTTATGATACACTTTATTAGAATTCAATTACTTTTTTCGTATAAACATCAATATAAACCTACGTGTACATTTTTTCAAAATTATAAATTGTTACGGTTCAGATTGGAACACAATGCAACACTGAGTGGAGTTATGGATAAAGGAGCGATGGTAGTATTTATTCCAATTAGATGGTAATAAAAAACATAAGCTTAATTTCAATTACATTAAAAACATTAATAGTTAAAAACTAATTACAATCAAATACTTAGTAAATTTAATACAATAATAACGTAATGTTGTCGGTAGTTTGTGGTGATGATGTTTCGTTTACAATCCCTTGAAAGTTACCTGTAAAGCAGTACGTGTAAGAAAATTGGTCACCGATGGCTTAGTAGTTATTTTCTGTTAATAAAAAAAAAACAGATTTCCATTTAGCAAGAGTATCGCAACGATTTGAGTTGACGTGCAACATTCGCTTAATAAAAATAAATAAATCGGAACAAACACAAATTAATTTAAATTAAATTATACAACGACTAAACAATTATAATTTTTAAATTACAACACTAAGACAAATAAAAAAGCATGCGACAACGGAACTTATCTGATTTAGCTTTGGGTGTTTCAGTGAGGCTTACAAAATTTGTTTAAAAACCAAGAACAAACGTCATTCAACCTACCTGAGGAGTTAAAGAATTCACTCCTAGTCTTACCCGACGTGCGCCAGAAGTTGCGCTAGCAAGAGATGATGTCATCGAAGTGAAAGACGTCATCGACTCTTTCGAACCGGACCGTTTCATTCCTGACGGTGGTAGTTTAGCCCCAGAATGCAAAACGCAATTTCCTGGCTTATATTTTAAAGGTGATTTACTGACTTTTGTTACTGGTGCAAAAAGTCCAAATTGCGGTTTGCATTCGAAATATCTGAAATTTTCATTTGAAGACGTGTTCGAATGCTTCGACGGTAGTACCTGATCCCTTCGACGGAACCGTCGTTTTTGCCACGTGGTTCGTCCAGTTCGACACCACACCATTCTCCAGGAGCGAAATTGGTTGTGCCCATAAAACGCAATGTGCCTACTTTCGATCCTTGACTGGATTTTATAATAACGCGGTCTCCAATTTTAAAATCTACTACGTGCGTGGTGGACGCTAAACTTGTATTTGAGGTGCCTGAAGAATAAGAATTTATTGCAATTTTTGGAAATGCACGTATGCTTAATGTTGTACTTCTACAAAGCAACTTTAGCGTTTCTAAGTACCAACTACAAAGATCTCAATACATCTAATGTGAAACTCTGAACATCAAAAAAAGCTGCAACATTAACTACAGCGTGTGATTTTCTGATCAAAACTGACCTTAAACTAAAACTTCGCAGAGTTTGACAACCGTTATTTAACATTATCTTTGACACATATTTCAAGATTCTGTGAGTTAATTATATATTCTAGGAATTTTTTAGTTTCCGCATTTTCCTTAATACAAATTATAAACGCCTTCTCGGAAAGTTTTAAAACTATGTTCTACTGTCTAAATTCCATAACGTGTACAAAAAGAAATACAAAACAATGTATTGGATATATATGAAAAAATTTACAGTTTATTATTGATAAATTTTTTTCATTTCTACACTTTAAAAAAAAATGCTAAATCAAAACAAAAACTATGGCAAGAAATTAATGAAAAGATTTTGATGCATCGGGTTAGTTCTTGACTAATGGAAGTGAAAATTAAAGCCGAACCGATAAAATTGTAAGCTAATTTATTGTGACGAAGTTGAACACAATTTATAACTAGTTTCGACTTATAATAAAGGAGAGTCGTCATCAGAAACTTATTTAGTTTTTACGAATTTCTTGGTTTCAGATGTCTGATTATGACTCTCCTTTATTATAAGAGTCGAAACTAATTCTGAATTTTCGTCATAATAAATTATCTTTCTCCGTTGACTTGAATATGTTCCTCAAATTGTATGCAATATTAGTACAAACAACAATGTGTTCTTTTTAATGAATTAAGAAATATGGGATGCAATTATTCAAAACTTTATAATTCAACCAACACATACACAAATATAGTATAATTTGGCGTTCCCGAATCTTCCTCAATCATTGTTTAGACATTCTGTGTCATTTAACCCAAAATTCCTAGTTCCGAAATGCGAAATTTCGTTGGTCGCAATTCAGCAAAACAAGGAACAACTGTTCCTCGTCAATCGTTAATCGAGATATCATAGGAATACTGAAATGCAGTTGTTCACAAAAGGCTATCAATGTTACTGCGTCATTTAATCCAAAATTTCTAGTCCGGAAATAAGAAGCTTCAAATCCAATAGTGTTAAAACTAGTAGTCCGCAAATAAACAACCTCAATTTCGAAGAAAGTGGTCGCATTGAATCCATTTTCTTTTCAAAACAGAAAATACTAACCATAAAAATAAGTTACGAACGACTTAGAAAAATCGTCAGCAATTTCAATATTTATAAAACTATTTCTAGTCTAAAGTTGCTCAGTAGATGTACCAACAATAAAGTATTTGAACCATACTCAGAGACGGCGATTTTCTTAAACTTCTGGTACTTCCCGTAGGCGACAGTGGGCTCTGTCCGCGTGGTTTTGTACCATTATTGAATGGAGTCGAAGATGTGTGATGCGTGAACGACATTTGTGTAAAACTTTCATCGGCTCCTGGTAAAGGTGTTCTTGTTAAACGCGTCAAACGCGAAAATACGCCACGTTTTGCTTCGCATTGAAAATATCGAATTCCGCCAACGGAACCGTCGTTTTTACCTACAGTATGAATTAATTAACAAATTAAAATTTTACAACTTTGTGCCTCTTACCAATAGGTGCGTCCAAAACAATTCCTGCCCATTCGCCTGGTGCAAATTGGGTCTCGCCAATGTATGCAATTTGACCAGGTTTGTTACCTCCAACCCATACTTTATCGCCAATTATAAAACTATCGGTATCCTCAGTTAAAACGCTGTTATCTGCGTTAAAAGTATAGTTGTTTAGATTACCGTCATACATTCGTAGCAAACAATTTCGAAACTCATATTCAGTGAAATAAAGGAAAGCTTAATAGTACCTGAATGCCGAACAAGACCAGCTTCGTTAAGGCGATGAGGGTGCATTTCCCAAATGGTGTCCATAGAGCCAACTAGCAGGAAAAAGCACACATGTACATGCAAGTGCAAACAAAAAAGCAACTTAAAGCTTTACAAACAAACGCTCTTAGATAATCAAACTGCGTTATTTTATTTTAAACGCAGTAAAACATCTAAAACTGTGCGCCTAACTAACTTTTCTATGACGTGGAGAACCAACAATACTCACGTCGCTTTCTTATGCGTTCAAAAGGACTCCAAATATCGTCCCTCTCTTCTTTATGAAATGTACATGCAATTCATAAGCACAATAATTACATTCACAAACATAATCCCATAATGAAGGAAAAAGAGCAAGTAAAGCACCTAAGTTTGAAAAATCGAAAGCCAAAAAGATTTTTTTGATTGTTTAGGTGATTTACCTTTAAAAATCATTTAAAATATAAATTACCCGCCAATGTTTGTCTTCCAAAATCTTCGGCGATACTCTTAAGCCCACAAACATCTAAAGTGCAAGAAAAGAAAAATAGCGCTAGCGATACTTACTTGTTCCTAAATAATTATTGCAATCGTGTACTACATATAATATATAATTAATATAAAAACACCGCGTAGTATAATTAGTTTAAAACTGCGATACACGTTTATGAAACACGAAAAAAGTAGCTCAATACGGGTGCACATTCCAATCAAAGTTTAATTTAGGCATTTAACACTTCAGTTAACGCTAATATAATTGCACACAATGCCAGTAATTTAAATATTAAAGTACATAGTTTCGTTCGAAATTCAATACTAATTGAAATTATTGTTTGAAGTAATCTAACAGTTAACAATTAAAGTAATAGTAAACGTAAGACCCGGTTTCATAACAATTCATTTCATAGCAATCCAGTATTCACCTGATGACGATTGCAGATAGTATAGCAAATGAAACGTTGTGTATATTATTTTAAAAATAAAAACAATAAAAGTTCAGCAGGATGTTATTATTTCGCATCAAACAACATTGTTTAATTCATTCAAACGAATTAAATAGATTAACTGGATATCAGATGAGAAATGTATTTTATTATGTGGAAATTGTGTTTAGCCACAGCTTACTAATTAAATTTAGTGATTTGCAGTTCACATTAATAGAGATTTGAAAATGCAATTTTAGAGAGAAAAAATCCTGCACAAAATAGCATACGCAACTTGCGCGTAAACAGTATTCGATAATTCGTGCCAAACGGGCACTCATTCCGAAAGATTATGTTTCCGCACATGTTACGTAAATAACTATTTTTTTTCATTTTCATGTTTACGAATTTTTGATTCACCCGTACTAAATCTATCCCGCATCGCAAGCATTTAAGCACTTTAATAAACTCGCACTGTATGAAATTCATTTGTACGTAATAGTTATTTATGATACAAGTGTGTGAAGTACATGAGTGCAACGAGTGCACAAAAGTACTTCACACACAAGTGTTATACAAAATTTTATCTACGATTCAATATTCATTATCTGGAGATTGGTAAAGAAATTGCTCAATATGTTCTAAAGTGAAAATTTTAGATTTTTTGGTTTGTAATCTTCCGAACATCGTTTAAGAAATTTAATTAATTTAGAAAATTTACTTAGATCGATATTATGTTTTAATTAAAATGTTGCCGTTAACATCGAACACTTTTAGCTACGCACCAAATCAGAAAGTCATCATAGCATTTATTGTAAATTTTTTGACTTTTTTGGGTAGCAAATTCATCGTTGCGTTTAATGCGGTTTCTACTATCTCTGGAGGTGTATTGTTCACTTCGTCAGACATGCTGGACATTTAATTCAGTAAATACTTATAATCAATTATTTATAATAATGTACTTAGATACACTAACAATTGAACAAAGATTGGGTTTTAACTCAAAATCAAGCAACTCCGTTTAAAATGCATACTTTTTTATACATAAGTAGATAAAAAATATTTTGAAAATATTCTTACAAGATTCAAATTAATTGCCCAAAGGTGGAACATTCATTTGCTTAATTATGGTCTACTAACTCTAAGGGGCAGTCTTTCAATCTCTGATTATGGTTAACTTTCGTTAATTTCCAACAATTATCACCTTAACAATAAATCTATAATTTAAGTTCACCAATGATTGAAAAACGGGCCGTAATTCTTCAAAATAAAATACGACTTAAATTGTTAAATTTTGGAATCGTCACCTCGAAGCTAAAAATAGGGACATTTTCTGTTAACCAACCCAATAATCGAATCTAGTCTGTGTTACTATTCTGTTTTATCAAATCTGTATCGGAATGTTAAAAATTTTATAGTATGAATTTTTCGCATCATTTTTCATCTGTAAAAGGTGTAAGTAAATCAAAATATATTCTTATAATTTATGTTCTAAATGGGTACCTTTTTGTGCATTTTAATTTTGCAGTCTGATATTTAAAATATTAGCGAAAACATTAGAATATTCATTAAAAAAGGAAGGAAATTGAACCCACTCAAAATCTAAATCGACATTGATGATACAAAAAGTATAAATTATAAAGAATATAATTATAAAACATGCTGACCTTCAAATTATTAAAACACATAATCCTAATTTATGAGACATCTACATTGTTTGAAGATTTGGTTGTGAATATCTATTTAAAATAGTTTGTCAAATCCTTCAATCAGCCTTTATGATGCGAGAGGTGTACAAAAACTATATTCTGTATGTTTTGCGCCCCTTTCATTTATTTTGTAAGGCAGAAAAAAATCGCATGGTGTAAGGCCTGGTGAGCAAGCCGGTCCGACCCATTTCGACCAATCCACCTGTTTGGAAAAATATAATCCAAGAACTCCCGCGCTTGATTGCTTATTCTTTTAAAACGAAATATCTCTTTTAGTTTTGAGTTAATTAAAAAATGTTATTTGAAAAAGTTGTTTATTTTAAGAAGTTCTATACACAGTTAAAAAAAAGCATCAACTCCAAAATCACCCTATTAAGTTAAGTTGATCTATACTGAACTAATGAATCTGTCTTACGTTGTGCATTTATTTTCAGAACAGCCTATACATATTCTTATAAAGCGTTTCCAGTTTATCTTGGTAATCTTATGAAGTTTAAGAAATGTAAAAAAATTCAAAAGCATCTATACCGTTTTTTTACAATTACAATTTGAAATTCAATTATGAAAGCGTGTTCCGTTTTAAGGATGCAAAGAGAAAAGGTTTATAATTTTTTTAGAAATTATCACTTTACGTCGAACTTCAGCCTTAACCGACAGGTGATAATTGCAGGTTACATTTTAGAATCGTTGTTGTTCACGCACGTGTTGATTTTTAACAGAACATAAACGGCAATTATTTATTTGTTTATTACTTCTGACGGTACCATCAATTTTTATTAGCCTCTCTTGGTATGAATATCGCAGATTTTGTACATTAACTCTATACTTAATTCAAATGTATCTTCGTTAGACAATTATAATCTTTCATCAAAATCAGTACCCAGAAGCCTTACGACCAGCGAAGAGGAAAACGATAAATTACACATGCATGAAAATTTGTACAACTCGAATTATGTGCTATACTATTTCTACGCTTACAAATAGAAAAACCATCAAAAACATATAATATTTCAGTAAGTCCGAATGGTCACTATTGATAAATTAAAACTGTCAATTCGGTCTCGAACCTGTTGAGTCAAAATTGGGTATATGAACATTTTGATATAAGAAACTTATGGCCGGAAACGCATAGTTCATACTTTATTTTAAAAAACGTACATTTCATAAAATCCATATTATTTATTGTAAAAACGATTTAGGTTCCATGGAAATACATTACCGCAACATAAGAAAACACCTTATAGATTACAGCAATTGTTCAAAATTGCGACTACCAGTCTCAATTCAGACATGACACAGGCGCAGAAAATTTTGTTCAACTGTTTCTATTTTCTAATATTCCTGAGAGGTTGGAGACACATATATACAGAATGGCGCAAGCTTCTGACAGTGGAGGATGAAAATATATTTTTCAAAACTTGTCACAATTAGTACAGTTACTGAGTGCACATTTTAAAAATATTTTCGATTATACCTGGTGTTCCACATCCCATTTCAGCCAGTTTAAGGCAATATAAGGGTAAATATATTATTAGTGTTCAAGAAAAATTCAGAACACTCTGTATTTAGGTATATAGGGAACTTTTATGAAAGCACACCTTATTTTTTACAGGCAATCAAAAATGCAATAAAATACAGGGAGTTCCATAAGAAAAAATATGATGCGCAATACTTTTCGGGACATACTGTATATTTCAACATAATTTTAAAATGTAAAAATTATTAACCTGCATGCTGCATACTACTAAAATGACAATACTTGTAAAACTTTTACTGTTTCGCTATAAACCTCAGTCCCGTTGGTGGTGATTCACCCGTAGGTATACAGGGTGATCTGCGTAGAGCGTGCATTAAAAGTTAGTTAACTTGTAGAAAAATCAGAAATTTGGTACATGACCATAATCATTTTTGTTCTACCTAAAATATTTTCAGACCTTCAGCTATACAGGGTGTGCCAAAAGTTATTATTTTCTTATTTTAAATACAAACCTATAATTTCTTTTACATGGGTCGACTGGCCATATAATTCTGAGCTTATATATACTAAATTACGTTATCTTATCCTTGGCCGTTTTTGATATATGTCGTTTTTCCAAAAAAATTGTGCTTTGTTATAGATAACGAAAAAATTTGAATCTCGCAAATCAGTTGAGATTCTAAAATTATATTTAAGGAACAGTTCGTTGAAAATCCAGGCTTACTCTTGATGTGCTACTAAAGATTCCATTTTGTCCCATATGGGCCCAGATAATTTTTAAACAACACAATCAAAAATGATCAAAAAGTCAATTTTTTCAAATAGCATCTTTTGCTTTTCTGTACGTCATTTGAGAGGAATTGGGTATAGAAAATTTTCAATTTTCTTTCAAATGATGTAAAAAAAAGCAGAAGGTGCCATTTGAAAAAATTGATTTTTTGATCATTTTTGTTTGTAATAACTGCCCCATCAATTTAATTTTATAATCTCAACAGATTTGCGAGATAAATTTTTCGTTAACTACTACAAAGACCATTTTTTGAAAAATAATGAACATGTCAAAAACAGTCAAGAATTAGATAACATAATTTAGGTTATACATATACAGGGTGGTCACTTTCAAAAAGCTCACCATTGGGATATTCTAAGCGGTGGGAGATACAACATCGGTTAAATTAGAGAAAAGTCGCACATTTTAACCACTTTTAAGAATTAAAGAAAAGTAAGATATTCCCACTCATTCTGAAGTTATGACAAAAACTTATTATTTATTAATAAAAATCAATTGGCCATGGCAAGCGGAATGCAGAATTTATTTACATCAGGTAACTTTAAAAAAACGAAAATATTACAAAAGCTGCTCAAAATGTCCACCTTCTTGCTGGATACAGAGTCCTGTTCTTTTCTTCATATTTAAAATTGCTCTACTTAATCCCAATGGTAAGCTTCTTGAAAGTGACCACCCTGTATACTCAAAATTATATGGACAATCGACCCATACAAAAAGAGTTAGAGGTTTGTATTTAAAATAAGAAAGTTGATAGCAACTTTTGGCACACCCTGTATAGCTGAAGTTCTGAAAATATTTTAGGTAGAACAAAAATGTTCAATTATGGCCGCATACCAAATTTCAAGTTTTTGATTTATCTGCAAGTTAAAAATGTTTAATGCACGCTCTACGTAGATCACCCTGTATACATAAAAAGGCAATACATTTTTTATCATTTACAAAAGGAATTCTTCTTTTCGCGATGATAGCATTTTCAACACTCAATGGTTGCTATTTTTTTGTGTTTTTAAGAATAAAAAATTAATTTGAATATGTATTTATACTTTTCAGAATAAAAAAAAAATAATTGGTAGTTTTTTATCCTTTAAATAGAAATTAACGAATTCATAATTTGTTTGAATTTTTTACAAATAAAAAAGTAATTTGTTCTATTTTTCGCGGTTTTTAATTCTAAAAAAATTATTTCTTCATTTAATTTTATTCTGATTTTGAGTGCTTTTCATTTTTGTATTGAGCAAAAGTTCCTCAAGTGTTTTGAAATTTTGTCCCCCTTTTTTTTTCTTACAGACGGTAAATTCAGGTTTGATAATGTTTTTGATATTCAGTTTTTTCCTTTTTGTGTACATTCACACAAAAAAGACATTTTGAAATTTATTGTTTGTTAATAAAATTTGTCCACAATAAAAACACATACTTTATTTTAGATTTTGACATTAAAAATGTTTTAAACTTCATACGTGATCAAATTTTAAATGTCCTATTTGAAACGTATTTAAAATGGCTATAGGTATGTATTTTTTAAAAAACTGTGTCAGACTAAAATATTATAAAAACTAAGAATGTTTATCTATTTTGAATTAAATTTTACTTTGCAATAATATGACCATTTACCAAAAATCAACAAGCAATCTAAATTATCTTATAAGTTTTTTAACAACTTTTTTCGGTGTTTTGAGAAATAACTTATTGGTTTTTTTGGTAACAAAATAAAATTGACAGATTCAACGTATCAAGTATATACTATTTTTTGTCAATTTTCATGTTGACAGAAGCACAAATTGATGACAAAATCAAATTTCGAATAACGGTCAGTTCCATAATCAATTTAAAGGAACCTTTAATATTCAAGTCGCACTTGCAATTAATTTATTTGTCTTTTTTATAAAAGCTTGCTTTGGCTAAAGTCACTTTAAATTATGAAATCGAATGAAAATGCTATATGAAGGTACTGGTCACACTTTATGTTATGTTAAACTTATATCAGAAAGTAAATATATTTTCTACCACTTTTGTTGAATTAACTAAACTGAAAAACGTCATAAATATTTTAAATTGTGAGGTACAAAATAACAACTCAAAACATGAAAAAGACAAGTAAATTTGTTAACAAAAATTTCATGTAAAAGTCCTTAACATTGCGAACCTGATTGTATTTTCACAACGGCGACATGTGCGGTATTAATATATGGAGAAGAAATTGTTCGATTACTTGCCAGCGATACCTCAAAAGAAGCAAATTTGTTGGAATGATTTTAATATTCCGGATCTATCGATATGCTATTGTTAGAAATTACAAACTTGTTTATCTGAATAGTAGGTAGCGTCATTTCATTTAACACTTATAATATAGTATACCGTTGGTGGGAGGTTTGTAGGTTGAACTTGGTTAAAATAGCAATAATTAAAACGAAAATTCAAGGTTGCGTCCTTTTGAACAGTTTTTAAAAAAATCTTTGAAGTAGAATTTATTAAGTATTCATTCCGTAAATGTAGGAGCAACATTTACATGGTAAAAGAAGTTCGGTTTCTGTACAAACGTTCAGATCACTTACTTCTAGGTAAAGTATTCCAAAAAAAATACTTTAGACAAATTATTAAATATTTTAATTTAAACGCTTGGTAACGAATATAATTTCATGCCAACTCCTTTGAAACGGTTTCAATTAAGTTATATAATTGAGAATGAAGGCGAAGCTTTAATTGATTAAAAAATTTTTTCGATAACACACCGATTGATGGAATTAATTGCAATCTTAATATTTGTTTAATAATCCACGCCCTTGAAAAGGCAAATTTGTGTGCATTCAATCAACCTTGAGCGTTTACATTTAATAACCAGCGAATTAATGAAAAAACTCAGCAAAAGAAAACTAACAACTTACATTGTTTGCACATATCATAGAAACAATGCAAAACAAGCAATAAACTGTTGCGTAAACTAATATAATGCTAATATATAGGAGCTACACGCCACCTTGCCATAAGCAAATAATATGGAAATTATTTTCATTACCCATGATATTTCCAGATCAGATTACAAACTATCAAAATTTATTGACAACAGTTATTGGGAAATAAGAAAAATAAAATTTATAATTATTTCATGTATTAAAATAATAATAATAATAATAATAATAATAATAATAATAATAATAATAATAATAATAATAATAATAATAATAATAATAATAATAATAATAATAATAATAATAATAATAATAATAATAATAAACGTCTTTATTCATCTCAAGGCGAAGTTCAGCTTAGTGGCAAAAATAACCACTATCTGATCTACCACCTTGATTTAAAAGAGATAATGAACAAATTAACATTACATTCTACTTATATATATTATACTACAAAAAAAATTGATTTCAGTTTGCAATAAAAAAAAAAGTAATATTACATTATGACGGAAAAAAAATTTGTGACAAATATTTTGCCCTAAAATTGAAAATTCACTTCTCAGCTGACTGAAGTAAATAATTTTCATTTGCCGTTTAAAACTAGACGAACTTAAATCCTTGAAGTGTTTAGGAACAGTATTATATAATTTATATATATTGTAACTAAATCCTCTCAAATAGAACAGTGTAATGGACCGGTGGTGTAAGAAGTCCTCTATTTCGAATATTTAAATTGTGTACGTCTGTTCGAAATGATAGTCCTTCAAATAAATACGAAGGTTTTTTATTTCGGAGGACATTGTGAAACAGACAAATGCTTTGAAGTAAGTAACAATTTTTCATATTTAACCAATTTACTTCAGATAGTTTGTGCGAGATACGATTATATTTGCGGATGCTAAAAATGTATTTAAGACAGGCATTTTGAACTCTTTGTATTCTATCTTGGTCAGAAACATCAATACACGGCCCATAAATTGGTTGACAATACGTAAATTAAGACATCACAATCGAGTTACACAGTAGGATCTTCAATCTTTTAGATAATACATGTCGATGTGAATACAGCAACTTTAGGTTAGCGTATGCTGTTTTAATATATTTTGAAACCTATTCTTTGTACCTAAAAGTATTATTCATGATTAATCCTAAATTTTTGCTTTATCCATTATCGGAAGCAGAGACCCGTTTAAATAAATACAGGGTTCGTCGGGAAAATTTAAAACTCCTGTATCTACATAAGTTTTATTTTAACCTAAATGTTTTTAAAGTTTTCTGTTCAGTTAGACTCGCCACTTTATTTTTTAAAAATAACACTTGATAACTGAAGTGGGTTTTCAGCGCTCCAATATCAACTATTCTGTGATGGCAGTTAGAACTCTTTCAATGTTTTCTAGTGTTCTAACACTTGTTGCTGCTCCTTTATGTTTTAAATTTAATGTGGACCCAGTTTCTTCAAACTTTGATATCCATAACTAGTAGTTGAAGTTAGCGTTAAATTATATTTAAATCTGAAAAGAGATCGATCCTTTACGAAAATTTACAGCGGACCAGTTACATCTTCAACTAAATATAAAATACGGAGAACCCGGCCGTTGTATACAAATACTACTTATTATTATTGACCTAAGCAACCAAATATGCAGGGAAGTATATTGTACTAATAAACTTAAAAAAAACATAATTCTTTGTCATGAACGGTTCTAATCATTTAAGAACATTAAATAAAAAGTATTAGAGATATAACGAAAGATCATAAATATACAGAACTCGTTAATTGGAATCATTACAATATTGCAAAAAAAAACTGATTGAAATTTATTTCATTCAGTCGACACTTACTTATATTAAGAAAATTAATAAAATTGCGAAAGAAAGGGAAGAAAATGAAGGGAAAAAATCGTTAAAACAGCAATAAATATCATCACTACTAATTAATAATAAATAGTCCTTCTACATTGTATTATCGTATTATTAATAGCGAATGAGCTACAATACGATATTTAGGTGTTTTAGCCGCCGACGGCTATTAATAAATTTTTTTTTTTTTTACTATAATGCGATGTAGAAGGATTATTAATTAGTAGTGATAATATTTGTTGCTGTTTTAATGATTTTTTCCTTCATTTTCTTCCCTTTCTTTCGCAATTTTATTAATTTTCTCAATATAAAGTAAGTGTCGACTGAATTAAATAAATTTCAGTCAGTTTTTTTTTGCAATATTGTAATGACTTCAATTAACGAGTTCTGTATATTTATGGTCTTTCGTATATGTCTCTAAGAGTTTTTTTTAATGTTCCTAAATGATTAGAGCCGTTCATAACAAAGAATTATGTTTTTTAAAGTAGTAGTTGTATACAACGGCCGGGTTCTCCATATTTTATATTTAGTTGACGATGTAGCTGGTCCGCTGTAAATTCACGCGAAGGATTAAAATCTTTTTCAGATTTAAATTTGATTTAACGCTAACTTCAACTACGTCCCGTAACTTAATTGCATAAATAGACGGTACCCACCCATGACGCGGAATATTAAACCGATTGCGAAATAACCTTCTCACGGTTGTCGCGGAGTCACCATTTTTACGATTTAACACAAAAAGCACGATGAGCACCTGACCACTGTTCCATGTTTACTAAATGGCGTTAAATGACTGAGAAGTTCTCAGTAAATTCAGCACCCTCACCCAAACGTCAAATGAATAATAAAACTTTTAAATTTTCCCGCTTCACTGACAATCCCTGTACAATACATTCTCACACATACTTTCTTAGATAATGCAACAAATCTAGTAAACGTAGTAACTAACAAATGTGGTTCAAGAATTAGAAGACAGACAGTGTAGGTATAACAGATATGCTTGAAATTAGATAATCCTTTAGAAAAAGTATTTACATACATATACGGGAATTATTTAAAGTTACGCCAGCTTTTAGCGTGACATAAAGAATTACAGCTAGCATAGTCTAGTTTTCTTTCAAATTTCATTATATAATTCGTTATTTAAACAATATGGTTCTATGGAAGACAAAAGACTATTTGTGAGACAATGTGATTAATTAAAACTCTAAAAGAAAGACCCAGACTTAGTTTTAGGAAACTAAAATTATACTTAAATTAAGCAGGAGATTTAATTCAAGTTTAATAAATCTACCAAATATGAAGTCCATATGTTTATGTATTTAGAAGGTTAAGGAGACAACACGTAGAAAAAGTTTTTTTGTTTAAGTTTTGTTTTACACTTTTTTGAGTAGTTTACAGTAATATGCTGAATAAATAAATATAAAGTTTTCCCCACTTTTATAGCAAATCACCTGATTTAGCCACTCTTGATTTTTATTTATGGGACAAAGTGAAAGACCTTGTCTTTGCCACGAAACCCACAAATAGAAAAGATATGATTTAACACATATGGGACGCTATTCTAGAGCCGAAGTGGAAACAAAATCATAGTCCTCATTTAATGTTGAAACGTTTAATGAGTTTCATCTCTACAGTGCGGACGTAAATAGCCCCCCCCCCACCCCGCTTCTAAATTCAAAACGGTTTGACATATCGATTTAAAACTTGGAGGGCATAAAATCCTATATTTGACATAAAAATTGATACCTCTAAGTTCCAATATGGCGGCTGGACGCCATTTTGAATTTTTGAAATGGAAAGGGGGGGTCGAGTAATACGTCGTTTGAAAGGTCTTTTCATCCTCACCCCTCACTACTGTCACCCCTGCCAAGGCAGTGTTTTGTCAAACTTATCATTGTTTATTACATTTCAAATGGAAAAAATAACTCTGACCCGACTTTTATGCGGGTGTTGTTACTTTTAACATCGGTTCAACGGTTGCCTAAAATTGACAAATGAAAAAACAACTTTATTAATTAACGATTTTCAAAATAAAATAATTGAAGACTTAACTTAAAGCAATGGTTATCTTAAACACTTAATTAATTCATTAACTAACCGAACAAAGAATCATTTTAACAAGTTTTCAAAATGTTGCCCCTCCACTTCCTGGCAATAAAACAGTCAATAAAAACTCATTCCTTACGTTTTGGTATATCTCTGGTGTTAAGTTAGCACAGACCTGCATAATTCGGTCTCTAAGTACTACCTGAATTGTTTCGGGTTGTGTGATGTACACCTTCGACTTCAGATATCCTCACAAGAAGAAATCGAGAGGACTCGAGTCTGGTGACCGAGCAGGCTATTCCAATAGACCACGTCGTCCAATCCACCATCCTTGGTATGACTGGTCCAACCACTCTCTTACTGGTCTAAAGAAATGAGGAGGCGCGCCATCCTCTTAAAAAATAACTAGATTTTGAAATTTGTTTTGGTTTTCAGTCACTATTTCACGTATACCGAGACCGATTACATTCTGAAACATCATCGATTTGCCTCTAGAAATATGGGCCCTACAATGTAGTTCCCCAATATTCCTGCCCACACATTTATTTTCTGGGGATTTTGCGTACGACCCTCTCGAAAAATGTGAAGGTTTACATCCGCCTAATATCGCACATTTTGGCGGGCGACATTTAAAAAAAAGTGCATTCATCGCTGAAACACATGCTTCTCGTGTATGTCGGATATTGAATTATTCTCTCAGATTTTTAGGTATTTATTTACCGTAGTTGTTGAAATATTACACTCTCTTCAAACTGTTACAGTATGCTGCTGAGGATTATTGACTACAGTTGCAACAATGTCAATTTGTTTTTCTTCCGAAATAAGTTTTCTTCCAGCCCCTTTTCTCTAAGTACACTTCCGGTTCTTTAAAACTTTTCAACCACTTCCCTTAGGTATTTTCGGCATATCGGCATATCGGGAAATCTGCCGTTGAAAATTCTTTCAGCCACATGTAAGTTATAGCCAGCCTCGGCATAGATAAGGATTGCTTCCGTTTTTTCCTCTAACGGCCTCACGCGCACCAATTTCGAAAAAAAAAGAAATGTAATGAAGTAATGACTTTATTAAAATTCAAATTCAATCACAACTGTTAATGTAATGTTACTACAGTAACGAAACATGAAATAAATTATTGAACCTTTCAAACAAACAAAACTGGTAAAAAGAGATTTTTTTCTTTCTTGTAGAAAGAGGTTTTTTCTATTCGCAAATATTCCGAAAATGTCTTTTATTACATTTTGAAAATGGTTAGTTTTTTTTTCATTCGTCAATTTTAGCAAACCGCTAAACCAATTTTAAAAAAGTAACAAGCACCCTCATAAAAGTCACGTCAGAGTTTTTTTCCCATTTGAAAACTAATAAACAATCACAAGTTTGACGAAACACCGCCTTGGCAGGGGTAACAGTAGAGAGAGGTGAGGATGAAAAGACCTTTCCAACGACGTATTACTCGACCCTCCTTTCCATTTAAAAAAAAATCTAAATGGCGCCCAACCGCCATCTTAAAACTTAGAGGTATCAATTTTATGTCAAAATGTAGGATTTTATGCCCTGCAACTTTCAAATCGATGTCTTAAACCGTTTTAAATTTAGAAGGGAGGGAGGGGACTATTTACGTCCGCACTGTATATTTTGTTTACAGATATTTTTGATTAATTTTTTTTGTTTCATAGATTACTTGATTTTCAAATTTAATAGGAAGATAGGGGTAATTTTCTACATTTTTGGTTTAAAAAAAGCAGCGGTTTTTTGGAGTTTTTTCGGTCTATCCAAATATGTAAAAAAGTATAAACTGTTGTATTTAAATTTTCTAAAAAATTGGGCAAAATATGTCAGTTGTTAACATAGCACTCTCTACCGGTGTTCGAAAAAAGTATCTAGTATTGATTTGCAGGTTTAAAGATGAAGCTAGGTTCACTAAAACCGGTTAATCCAAATTAGAATTATGAGCATGTTTCAAAATTGAAGTCTAAGCTTGCTTCCCCCACCACTTTATTTCACAAAAGTGAAAATTTTCACAACAAACTTTTTTGTTCAGAACACATTAAGAATAAAAACAGTGTTATCTATTGACATACGTTTTGGGAATATTTCTAGTTTTTTTGTTTTGAAGTGGCAATTGCGCCTCTTAGCGGTCAATCTGGAAACTTGAAAATAATTTCCAGTAGTTTATCATGACCACTTTTATTAAACATAATTTTTTCTCTAAAGTGTGCGGTTATTAGTTTCAAAGATACGACCGGTTACCTCTTTTAATGGAACACCCGGTACATAAACCAAACAAATTGTTAGCACACAGGAAAGTTTGTTGTCGTTTCGTTCACAATAAATGCTAGGGAATTATTTACCACCATATTTGTAAGGCTGATAACGAGTGGATGCCCAAAGAAAAGTTTAGTTTGATATTTGATCACATTTAGCATTCTCGCTGTTCTAAAAATAATCCCATGCTACTGAGCCTCGAAAACCACAAACGTCATTACCACTTACTATATAGGTACTTCAAAAACCCAAAAACATCGTTGTCATTTTATTAGCAATTACTATCAATTAACGGCAGTGTCTTCTTCTACAGCAATACAATGTCTTCATATTTCCTTTCGTCTGTGCAAACAATATTTTCCCTGGAAGAAATAAGGTTTCTAATCCAAAAAAAAACCATAGATGTCGAATACTAAAAGAAAAATGGCTCGCTGAGAAGCAATGGTACAAACTTTCAAAAATCTGACTATCAAAGGTGATATTAACAGCAGCGAAAGTGGTGCCTCTTCAGCAATGAGAAAAAAAAGTTCCAAGAAGTAACAACATAGGATACATTTGTAAACAACTGGATATTAGTTTAGTGGGTATTAAAAACATTTGTTGTTAAGGCCCTTAACAAATATTTGCCGTTTTGCGGAAATTGTCCCAAACTGAATTGTAACAATCCAATAACTCAGTTAATATCAAAAGATTTCGGGATTGAACGTGTCGAAATGATAACCGCAGTTGCCAACGTTTCGCACACAGAACTTCATCAAGACAATACCTTGATACCTACAAGCGGAATGATTACTTGTTTATTTATTTGAAGGAAAACAACAAAAAGTCAAATAATAACTTAAAACTCGAATTCGAAATCAAACTATTTGTATTACAATTCAAGTTAAGTTTTGTCTTCAAAGTAACCTATTCAAGGTAAAAAAAAGCATGGAATAATTGAATTAAACTGAAAAGATTGCAATGTTTATACAAAACGCCTATCTAGGACATCGAATTTCGAACAAGTGCATAGCAAAATTAAGAAACATTTCATATAAGGTACGTCTAAATAATAAAACCGTTCTTTTCGCAATCCTGCTCCTGCTCAACAAGGCTAAAAATAAAAAAAGAACGTTTACTGATCCATTGTAATAATTATTGCATTATTACATTATAATTATAAAGAAAAACAATTGTGAATTCATTATTAATTTAAAAAGGAGGTATGAACAAGTCAGTTGGGTAATGCAATAAATATTTCATCTCAGAACAATCATGAAATCTATAAAACAAGAATCTACTTAAATGAATTTATTCAAAATCTAAACCGTAACTGATACTGCAATTTACTTTAACAATCAATTTCTAATTTATAGTCCATAACTAGTTTTTACAGTTTTGCGATACAATTTCGGAAAATTAAGGAAAATTTAGTGTAAGGTCCAAAAATGCAATTGTACGGGTCAGTAGTAAAGTTGTGAAGGGGTACATACTGTATTCTATTAAGAAAACTATACTTGTTTTTTTCTGATAATTGGAAAATAACCGCTTATAATTTCACGATGACCATAAAAAAATTAGTTACCATCATAACTTTTAATAAGGTAGGACCTACCTATCAGAGCTCAAGTAATTAAATCCATTCCTAAATCATCAATCTTAGATTTCAAAAAAAATTGCTGTAGCAATTTATAATTTCACTTTTACTTAAGATTTAAGAATAATTACTTATTGCATCAATTGAAATCGCAATTTAATATAGTATATGACATTTGTGATAACTTGAGAAAATGATCAAATGTACTATGATTTATTTAGAAACAATAAAATTTTTATCATTTTATAAGTGAGATTCACAATCACAACGCAGATTTATGACTTTGTAGTCATATTGTGTTCACTATTTGATTAATAGTTAATTTTTCACCTTTTATGCCAATCATGGATTTAAGGCAAATACAATCATGTTTCTTTAAATGCAAAAAATCTTGTACGATATACAATACAACGCCTCCACCGGTGCGAGTGCTTGGAAAGCTACTAATACAAAAACAAGAGGAAATGCACATACAGGCTCTTTCATCGATGCGAGGGAGCTTCCTCATGGTCACATCGTATGAATCACGACAAACCAAACTCAAATTTTTTCTTATGAAACGCCTAATTTTTTATTAGAGAATTAGATTCTACTTATGTTTCTGAATAAAAAACCTATTAGGTGTTATACCTCTAAACCTGCGAGTTTTTGAGTTATTTGATTTTTTCGAAAAAAATCGACTGTTGCAATAGCATTTTGAAACCTCAATATGTCATTTGATAGATGGTTTAGAGAAACGTCATTACGATATAAGTAGTACCTTGGAAGATGCTAAGTAACCAGATCAAATGATAGTACTGAAGTATATAGAGTCTCCATAATTGCTTCTCAAGTTACGTGATGTTTAGATGTCCAAAAGTCAATTTTTCAAATAGAACACGCTGTATATTTTAATTCCGTTGGATGCAGAAGTTGTTTCTCTTCAATTTGGTACAGGGTCTGGTATACCTAAAATGAGTGATTTTTCAGAAAATCGCAGTTTTGTATCATTCGCCGCAATTCAATATGACATGCAAGCGTCAGTTTCCTTTTCAATTGTAACGTAAGATATTTTATCGTGTTTAAATTTTGTGCGTCTTTTAACATGATTTCCTAGAAAAATAACACTAGACATTTAGACATTTCAAAAAAACATTTTTGCGGTGCTCCCTACCGAAAACAAACAATAATTCTGTTTCTTGTCTGTTTACTTTCTGGTGGTCGCAAACATAATTGCAAGGAAATGCAGAATTGATATTTCAGGTTGAAGTTCTTTGTTCACCAGAAAATTTCATACTACAGAGAGAAAATTAAATGATGGACTTTCTCAACTAAATTTTAATGAAACAAAAAGTGATTATGTCAAAAAAACAAAGAATGCTGAAAATGAAAATGAGAAAATCAAGAATTGAAATTCAACAAAATTAAGAAAAGAAATATTGGTTCAACAGAGTAAGTGTAACAACTTGAAACTGTAGATTCTCTATGAAAAAAGTTTCCTCTGCAAAAATGTTTGTAAAAGATTTCGTTTTAAATCAAAATAATGAAATTTTTTTTTCTATAATAACTTAAATCACCTTGAACTATTTTCATCAGATATGGCACATTGTAAACACTCATTCTGTAGTATTATTAAATAGAAATGTTATTACCGAAATACCATTGTACTTCTCAATACTTTGATACCATGTATAATTGAGAACGAAATCTCACAAGGAATTTTTATTGTCGGAAAATAGTTTTCTCTTTTCATAAGGAATCTACAGTTACACGTTGCAACATAATAAATCATACAGTTCTGTTCTTGCATAAAATGTTCAGTCAAGTGGAAACATTAACCTTTTTCTTGATCAACTAAATCTACTTTTGATAGAAATATATAAACCTTCCTCAAATATTATAATATGTGGGGATTTTAATTTCAATTTTTATGAAATTCATGGATTCATGGATTTACTAGAGTAAGTGCGGTGTCAAGTTCACAGTTGGACAATATTTTTACAAATTTGGACCAAACGGATATAGTACGCGCTACTGTGTGGCCATTAACCATATCTGATCATTATGGTCAATTAGTAAATTTTAAAATAGGTAATTGTAACTGTAAACAAAATATAGTAAAAACGTTTTACTCAAACGACAATTTACGAAGATTCACCAGTTACTTAAGTTATGAGTCTTGGAATGCGGTGTATAGTGTTCTTGGTGTAGACAATAAGTATAATGAGTTCTCTAACATATTTCGGTAGTACTTTGATTTGGCATTTCCAAGTGTACTTTCTTCAGTAAAAACCAATCGACCAAAATGGATAACTAGTGAAATCAGAAGTTACTCAAAATATCTAAAAGATTTATATGTTTGGTACAAGACAACAAATTTAACGGAAGTACATTAAATTTACAAACAAGAAAAGAAGAAATACAAACAATGTTTAGTAACTTCGTGCAAATTTTTCAATGCAAATAAAATATCCAACACAAATAACAAAACCAAAGCAGCGTGGGATATCACCAACATCGAACGAAATACAACACAAAAAAACCTTCATCTACAGTTGAAAAATGACGAATCATTAGTTGCAAACCCAAAAAAAATTGCCGAATTATTCTTAAAGGAATTTACTATGCCACATACGCCGTTAAAAAATTACAATAGAAATAAAAAAAAAACATTTATCGTTCAATTTATTTTTATCCTGTAGACAATAGTGAAATTTTTAACATTTTGACAAGACTTCCGAACAAATACTCAACAGGCCTAGATGATATACCAGTATTTTTATTAAAATCTGTTGCAAAATTTATTAGTGAACCGTTGACAGATATTATTAATGAAAGCCTGTCTACAAACACTTTTCCATCTAAACTGAAAATAGCCAAAATAGTACCGATATTAAAAAAGGGGACAAAGAGAATGCTAGTAACTACCGACCAGTATCTCTGTTGCCCGCAGTTTCAAAAAGTATTTGAAAAGTTCTCTATCGCAGATTAATGGACCATTTGAAAAGAAATAATATCTTGGATAAACATCAATTTGGCTTTAGACCTGGAAAATCCACGGAAATGGCTGTTTTTAACTCGTTATCGTATATCATTGAAAAAATTGATAAAAATAGTAAAGTGGCTGGACTATATTTTGATCTCTCTAAGGCTTTTGATACCGTCGATCACAATCTTTTGTTAGAAGTATTGTGTGAATATGGAATTCGTGGTTGCACCATTACTTTTAATGGAATCATACTTAAAAAGTCGACAGCAACTCGTGTGCATAAATGAAGACGGCAACAAGTACTACTCAAAAGCTGCATTTTTAAAGCAAGGTGTTCCGCAAGGTTCTATTTTAGGACCTCTTTTATTTATTTTGTATGTTAACAATTTACCTAGTAATTTATCCACCGGACTTGTTTGTCAGTATGCGGATGACACGTCATCAATAATAATAGATGGATATGATTCCGATGAATTATCTAAAAACATGTACCAGAACTGTAGAAGAAATGGTAGAATGGTCTCATATGAACAACCTAACTCTAAATTCCACGAAGACAGGACTGATATGCTTCAGTAAAAGACCGTTTATAGAGTCACTGCTAGTGAGATTGGATAGGAAATCAATACCTGTGATAAAACACATTAAATTTTTAGGGCTTTTCATCGATACTGCACTAAGTTGGAACATCCATTTATTTAAACTCCAAGCAAAACTAAATAGTTTATGTAGCCTTGTTCGAAGAATTAGAGAAAAATGCTATTGAGTACAACAAAACTTTTTTATTTTGGACAAATACAGTCGTACATACACAATGGAATTTGTTTTTGGGGTTCATCTAAAAATGCCATACAAATATTTAAAGTACAAAAACGTATCATTAGATGTATTTTTCGACTGCATCCTACATATTCCTGCAAACCATATTTTAAAATGCACAATATCTTGACAGCTCCGTCTTTATATTTTAAATCATTAATGATGTTTTATAAAAAAATGTACAACTTTTTTCACAAAATTATGAAATGTATGGTTCAGAAATGAAAATGATAACTAGACAAAGTAAGAGCTTGAATATCCCAATTCATCATTCCACATTCTTTGAACGAGGACCGCTCTACATGGTCATAAGAGCATACAACATGTTACCGACTTCCGTAACATCGAAAAGTAAACTGGTTACATTTAAAAAACGCCTACACGAATGGGTATTGGAAAAGTGTTTCTACGATTTTAATTTTTAATATTAATACTTGGAGTAATTTTAATTTTAATTTCAATTCATATTTTAACCTGTCACTAAGTAAGTTTATTGTATTTGTATATTTGGTACCGTTTTATTATTGTGTTTTAATTTGTATATGATATTTTATGACTTTGCTATGTTGCTATAGAACGATTGTGTTGGTAAAAATAAAGGGGGAAAAAAAGTCAATTCAGAAACAACTCAAAAGTCCGCCCTTCCTAATCGCCATACGCCCGGAATCTGTTCGTGAAGTTATCTCTGACGTCATTTAGTATCCGACGATTGACACTTTGAAAAGGTAGTATTATTCGTTGCTTCATGTCTTCCGGTGTTGTTGGTTCATCGCGATAAACCAAATTTTTCACATATATCCGCAAGAAAAAATCTAACGGAGTCATATCCAGAGACATAGCTGGTCAATTCAAATTGTTCAGAAAATGTTAGACTGGAGCAAAATAGTGAAAAGGTGTGCCGTCATGCTGGAACCACATGTTCGTTTGCGTATGGAGGTCAACATTTTCCAACAGATTATTCATTTCAATGTTAAGAGAATCAAGGTATGTTGCCCCCGTCAAGCGCCCATCAAAAAAAATATGGCCCGATGACGTAATCCCCGACGATACCACCCTATACAATCAGTGACTATCGGTGGTGGTGATTTATGGCTCGGTCCAAGGAGGATTTAGATCTTGAATGATTTTTGTCTAACTCAAGCTTGATTGAAAATCATTATCATGTAATTGCTGGTCGAGGCGAATGTGATAGGAATTCTCCACACAGAAGTTACACTGGCATCTACTTGACTACTTATATATTGAAGACTTGCCTGTGGTGTCTCTTGTATAGTGATAACAAAACGGTCAATTCATTATATTATCCTGTTGTGCGCCGATTTACAACCACTTTCTTTGGATAAGCAACCATTATCAATTTCCTCGAATATCCTCTCAGCTTCATGAAAGCTTCAACACTAGGTTGTCTTTATTCAGATAGCGTACGGAATAAAACCAACAAACAATTTCAATTTGCTTCACCCAATGGATATTGAAAAAATTCATAATATTACAATCAATACTAGTCTTTAATTGTAATTAAACTAATCCAAGAAAAAATATGTACTTTGATGAACAAATAAAAAGAAAACTGACGCTTACATGTCGTAATATTGAAATTAGTTTTTACTTGTCAAAATCATGGCATACTATTGTTCTGCAGAGTCAGTGTTATATTGAAAATGCAATAAATGATAACAAAACTGTGATTTTCTCAAAACCACTTATTTTCGGTATACCGGTTTGGTTACCGAAAATGACAGTTTTGTTATTTTCATTTGTCATTTAATTGAATTCTGCATCCGACGGAATTAAAATATACAGAGTGTTCTATTTAAAAAAATCGACTTTTGGACATCTAAACATCACGTAACTTGAGAAGCAATTATGGACACTCTGTATACATCACTACTATCATTTTAATCTGGTTACTTAGCATCTTCCAAGGTACTACTTGTATCGTAATGACGTTTCTCTAAACTATCTATCAAATGACATATCGAGGTCTCAAAATGCTATTGCAACAGCCGATTCTTTTCGATAAAATAAAATAACTCAAAAACTCTCAGGTTTAGAGGTATAACACCGTATAGGTTTTTATTCAGAAAAATGAGCAGAATCTATTTCTGTAATAAAAAATTAGTTGTTTCATAACAAAAAATGTATAAACTAAGCAATGCGGATATGCTACTGTACAGAAATACTTGGCTTAATCGACACGAGTGTTATTGCATTCTAAGTTATCGCTTAGATAACGATTTGCATTTAAACATTCAATCGTCGTTACATTTATTGTTGGCATTGTTTAGTTTATACTATTTATACGTGTCCCTTATTACACGAGATGTCGTAGACACACATTTCAAAAATGTATGTTTAGCTTGTCGTAATTTTTGGGACACCCTGTATGTTCGCCAATATTTTCAAATCATGGACTCAATACATTCATTCGATACCCCTGCATGAGATTACAGACCGTATTGAAGGTGTACCTATGAGGAAGCTCCTTCGCATCGATGAAAGATACTGTATACTAATACATGTGTATTAATTCTTCTTGTTTATACACAGTTATGGAACACCCTGTGTAATTTTGTACAAAACTTAAATCTATATTGTAGGCTTTCGAAACTTCCCAAATTTTGGAATTTAAGAATTAGATTGCATCTATATTTCTTTGTTTATTTATGATTAGTTTGTGTAATTGTGAAAGAAAAGAATTTTTTAAATATTTTCATTTTAGAATAAGTCGATTCTATGTTCAACAAAACTAGCTGAGCCAAAAACCCGTTTTACACCAATCACATTAATAAGTTTTGTTTACAATTTTGTTCAAATTATGTAAGTTGAGAATAGGGTTCCCACGTATAGAGGTGCAGGTAAATTACCTACATAAGTTTTAAAAATATTTATGATTCAATCTATAAGTAAATGTAGGTACCGTTTTTGTCATAGATCAACCTCTTTTACACTACAAGTTCAATGAATTTCGATAATAATGGTGGTCAAATATCACACTTTCGTCAAAAATAAATACAAATCGCAGCTCGTATCAAGGATTTTTAAATGTCATAAATAACTGCAAAATTCCTTCAGTTTAAAAAATTTGTATTTTTATTGATACAACAGTGCGGTTACTTGTTTTAAAGTTAATATGTACAAAGAAAAAAAATTAAGAATGTATTTTGAGACCATCACCTCTGGAAATAATATAAAATTTTACTTTAAAACACTTGGGGTTTTTGGGGATTTTGACATTTAAAGTATTTGAAACAAATGACTTGAGTCTCTGGATTTATAACCTTTCTCGTAAAATTTGATACTAATTAATTAAATTGATAAATGTTTAGAGATCTTTCATAAACTTCATGAAAATCGAAATAGTCAAAAACAAAAAAACTTTTTTTAGTATGGTCTAGACGTTCTTAGATAAACAGTAACAAGAATTTTAATGCCAAAGTGTATTTTAATTAAAAATTTGAATAATAAAGAGTAAGACAAAAAGAAATTAATCACCAAAGCATTGAAATTATAGTGTATTGTATATTTTTAATTAAAATTTTAATACGATTTGGATTTGTTGTACTAAATAATCCGGTATTTGTATTTCAGAAATTACAAAACTGAAAAATCATTAAATGAAATTCCATTTTAATTGTTTAAAAAATTCCTGAGTGATCTCAAAAAAAAACTACATCGTGTCCAATTTTTAATCCTAGCAATAAGCAATGATTTCGAAGACTGAGAAGAAAAATTAAATTAATATCATTCCTTAGAATATAAATACAAATGCAAAGTATTAACTAATTGACCAATAAATTAAATAATGAAACTCTTGAATACAATAGAAAATATCAAAAAAGTAAAAATTAAAAAAAAAAACAATGCAAAATAATACTTTCCGCTTCATGGTATTTGAATGTTACCTTCGCAGCTATTCTACTAGAATAATATCAAATTATCAAATGTTATCAATACTATGTACTATTTAGTTGCCATTCATATTTATCTGGACTAATATTGCGTCGTTTGAACTAGTATTTGTCATTGCAAGTCAAGCAATCTGCGTTTTTCAAAATTAAAGAATACTATGCATATTAAAATACATGAATTCAAAAGCGTATGAGTGCTTGCAATGATTGTTGTCATATTATTCTTTTTACTCCACATCTCATGATATAAAATGAGGAGTTATGCGACGGTTTCCAAACCGAAAATTTTAGCATCATTTTTTTTCACTTTTCCGACGAATTAGAGTTAGTATACAGGGTGTTCGGTAGAAGGGTGAACACAGGAAAATGACAGGTAGGTGGGGTCTTCTCCTATGTGCTCAGCCCATAAAATTTGACCTAGGCCCTAATTTGGGTTTTACCCGATTTAAAAAAAAAGCCGACTTACGCCGCTTTCACACCTTTAAAATTTTTTATCGACAAGTCTGGCAACAATTATTTTTTTTTCTGATCTTGATACATAGTAGGTCCTACTTTTGTTTAATTTTTGTCAAACAATTAATTTTCTCCAAAAGTAGAGTTTCATCAAAATCGTCCAATTTAAAAAAAATAACGAATAACTCCAGTTATTCTTAAAAAAAAACAAAGTCGCATACCGTTAGAAAGGGAATACAGTAGAGATGTTTACATAAAATCTGAAGCCATCGATCTCTTCTAGTTTTTTTTTCATTGCAATGCAAAGTTCGTCTTCAAATAATTTTCTTACCTCTTTTTGTAGTTTATAAGTTCCTATTTTTGTTAACCGGCATTCTTATAAAAAAATATTGATTACTTGAAAACCTACTATGTATCAAGATCACAAAAAAAATAATAATTTTTGCCAGACTTGTCAATAAAAAGGAAACTTATGGAAGTTTAAAGGTGTGAAAGCGGCGAAAGTCGGCTTTTTTTTTTTAAAATCGGGTAATACCCAAAGTAGGGCCTAGGTCAAATTTTATGGGCTGAGCACATATGAGAAGACCCCACCTACCTGTCATTTTCCTGTGTTTACCCTTCTACCGAACACCCTGTATAATAAAGCAAAAAAAAATTATGTACGACGGCCGCCCGGTTCATCGTATGCGAACAAGATATCAAGAAAACCACATTTCCAATTTTTATAAAACTTTGTACATAGACCTTATTTATAATTCCGCAGATCTGATTAGATTTTGGTATGTAGCCAAAAGGGTCGTTATATTAGAATTTTTTAAATATTTAGAAAACTATATATTTTACACATTTTTGTTTCAAATAAAATTTGTTTATAATTTAATTATGCACAACTTTTGTTGAAACTATTTTTTGATCTGATAAGTAATTACTGAGATAACAATCACGTGAAAATAATTGTAACAATATCTCCACCAATATCAATTTTACAAAAAAAATTGAGGGAAAAAGGTTGTTGGAAATTCTATTGTCTATAGCTTTTGTTTGAACTATTTCTTTCTAACACGGAATTTTATTTCCGCTTATCGGAGCGATGTGGAGTTCTGCGGTAAACGCTTGTTTGACATTTGACACAATTTTATCATTAAAAAAACAAAAATTCATTGGGGAATTTGTGAAAATTAGAATTTATTTAATGAGTTATACATCAAAATTTTAAAACAGGCTAGATTTGAATACAAATCCGTTTGGCTTTGTTACCCCGATTCATTTACTTTAAAAAAACAGTGTTTGAAAACGCTTCGGAGTTATTAAAGTTTGTAATAAAAAAGAATTACTGCAATTGAACTTTAATTACCTTATTAGGTTAGCTTTTGAAATCCCCTTATAGCACAAGCATAAATTTAATTTAGGGGTTGCTTAATTATTTTTGTTGAGCTAACATACTATAGAATAGACTTACTCTAAATGAAAATGAAAACTTTCTTTCATAAATACACAAACGTATCATAAATAAATAAAAATGTATACGCGACCACCCTATACTCAGTATACTATTGGCGCGGAGTAATAAACCTGTCAGCATTATCGAATTTCCCGTATTGCAGTGGCGTAGGTACCTAATACATTTGGAAAATCATATTTTTAGTAGGTAAATATATTATAATAGTAAAATCTACCTTGATATGAATTATTATGTGGTTATATGTTATTTATTTTATTTGTATAGTAGATTACATTACAAATTTTACTTCTTACGTATTATATACCATTATTTTTGTATCTTGGTATAATACCCACATCTACGGCTATGATTCTCGTTTCGTCAGTACCTGGGCTGATGGCGACGTGTTTACACAGATTAAACTATTGTTCTCAGACCCTAGATGGATCGATATGCTGCAAGAGCGGCACAATGACAAGAAAATAAAGAATTATTTCAAGCAATTATGATTTATTACTCCGCGCCAATAGTACACAGACTTTAGTCGTATTCCTGGAACATCCCCAATCATTACAGCTTTGGTTTTGACAAAAATACGCAGTAACTTTACTTACTCTTTTAAATGACAATTACGACGAGATTGTGAAGATTCTCATGTTATAATTAAAGTCGCGAAGAAATACCTCTCTTCTATTAATGACATCAAATTCTACATTTAAAAAAAATGAAAGAACATATTTTCGTACCTCTTTGGTAGATTTACAATAGTTATGTGTAAAATTAAAATTAAAAAAATAGATTAAAAAAAATGCGAATTAATTAATTAATTTTATTGTTAATAACACAATACGCGAGTATAGCAAATGGTGTCTAATTATTTAGGGCGCCGTAAAATTAAAATAAACTCTATTTGAAATGTTGTTTAATGAACATCCATATTACACTGACGATAGACGAAATACCGAAACAAAAAAGTATTTCACGTCGTATTTCACACGCCGTCGAATGTAAATAATACAATAAATTTTAAATGACGACCAAATAACAACATTAAGTTTTCGATTAACTTCGATCAATTAATTATTTTTGTGTACAAGTAATCAACCTTTTCATTAGATTTAAACCACAGCAAACGACACCCGGGAGAAGTTAACTATAACTTGACAGTCACAGATTTAGAAAACTTTAACATCGAACCAAATCTAAACCTGTGTCTTATACAATTCATAATTTCGCGAACACGCACAATTTTTTAATGAGCGAGATCTTGGATTTGATAATTAAAAGTTTCAATTTTGTTTCTCTGCTTTCAATGATCTGCAACAATCTACTTTTCACGTAATAAATTGTTGCGTACTTAAAAATCATTGTACATTACAGCAAATTGGCCATGAAAACTAATAGGTTATGTTGTCATGACTTCAAACTAAATAACAGATTGAGCTGTCGATTTTGCGTTATTAATTATAAAGTGGTCAGTTTCTCACTAAAATCAATCTGTATCTACATAAGATGTATGTATAGATACATATTGTCGCCTTAATTGGCAAACTGCGTAAGTCCATTTTATATAATTTTACAGGGGAAGAAAAAAAACTAAATTTATCATCCCTTTCAAATCAGAAACAAATATTACAATGGACAAATGGTGTTAAAAATGCTAATAGTGAATATACCACTGCCAAAAATAGTAATTAATAAAAATTGTAAAAATATTAATATTAATTTATATTTTATATTTAAAAAATGAACATAGGTACTTTTCTGGGGTAACAAATATTAAGAAATTAGAGATACGAATTTGAATAAAAACCAAAACTACGCGTACATCAGGGACAAAATTATTTAAATTATTTCCAAATAACTTTATTCAGTTAACACAAAAAGAAAACAAACTAATATAAAAACAAAAAGTAATAATAGAACTTGTTATCAGCAAAAGTTAAATAACTATCTCAAAAACGTAATCTAATATTGGAAGTCTCCTTAAAATTTCTAATAGTTCAATTTCCACGTAGTGGGCCTTCAAGAGGAGTCAAGGTTCGATTGCTCATTTGAAACGACAGCTATTCTTTCGACCAATTCCTGGTCTTTATCAAGGTATCAGAATAAATATTTGCTCACTAATAACCGTATTTATTCTGATACCTTGATAAAGGCCAGGAATTGGTCGAAACGTTGGTCGAAAGAAACGTAATCTAAGTTCAAACATCGAAGTGATCAGGTTTCAGAGCTGGTTGTTCTTCCTGATCTAATGGACGTGAAAAACTTTAAAGTATAGAATTTAAAAAAAAATAAAAATAAAAAAATGAGAAGGAGGAGGAAATGAGATAGGCAGTTTGCTAAAGCGACAGTAACACAAAAAATAAAATTTTGATGGACGTAAGAATTATTCCATTGGAAGAAGCGAAAAATTTTACACTAGATATCATTAAACCCTTATTTCTGACTTTACGCAGTTTGCGAATTAAGCTGACGATATGTATTCATAATAAATGCATTTGTTTTCATGGCCTACTTGTGTAATATAATAATTTTAAAATACGAATCAATTTATTATCTGAAACCTAAATTGTTGCACATCATTAGAAACAGTAAAAAAATTGAAATTTTTTAATTATAAAATCCAAGATGACGCCATAAAACGACGACATAAAAACATTCATTGTTTTGGATTTTTATGTCGTCTGTGTTCGTGTGTTAATGTTAGTAATTTTAAGTTTGTTTTTTTAATTTATTGACGTTTAGTACTATATTTACTAAAATTGTTATACAAAAAATCAAAGTATGATGAAGCTATGGATTATTAGCGAAACGTTCTAATAAATGTATTTCATGTAAATAGCTGTTTTTTCTTGTGACGCTTTAAATTTATAAAACATAAACAGCGTTAAATTGTTTAACTATATACCTATATTTACGTTTTTTAAATTTTTTAAATCGACACCTATTTACACCACAGTCGATACTTAGTTGCAAATACTAATATTACGGTTGAGTTGCACAGCAGTGAGTACATCGATTTCTTCATTGTTGGCATTGTCCATGTTCTGGTTTTGTTGAACCACTTCCAACGCTTGTGTACACTGACAGTTTCTTCACTACTCTCATCATTGTACTGCTATTTGGAACTGGCCGATTCGGACAAAGTGCAGCAAACAAAGCTTTCACCACGGTATACCCACTTAACTATATGCACTTTCTCAGGGATTGTATACACACTCATTTTCAAAAATTAAATTAGATAATATTACAATAAGGAACATGCAATAACAATTAATTGTAACGTATACGTCTATACAAGAATTTCATAGCCTTAGTGAATCAATTGAATTTTTGTCTATAGTAAAATTCCTATGTTGCGACATGCCAGAGACGCACAGTACAACTGTCATTATGGTATCAATTTTTGAGATAATAATTTAATGAACACTTATGATTAAATAAAGGCTCATATAACAAATAATGATTTTTTATCGTTCACTTTATTCCTCTTAATGTTGAGGTCAGTCAAACATTACTCATTCTTTAACGAGAAGAATGCAAAGAATAAACAAGTACACAATTTTTGTAAAAATTCAGAGATTGCACCACTCTTATTTTTAAATATCCATTAAATCGATTTTACTTGACTAGAACTATAACCTATTACAAAGTGTGACTTTATTGAATGTATTTTATTCCTCTTAATGTTGAGGTCAGTCAAACATTACTCATTCTTTAACGAGAAGAATGCAAAGAATAAACAAGTAAATAATTTTTGTAAAAATTCAGAGATTGCACCACTCTTATTTTCAAATATCCATTAAATCGATTTTACTTGACTAGAACTATAACCTATTACAAAGTGTGACTTTATTGAATGTTTACAAAGCAAATATTAGTAACAATAATAAAAATATTAAGAGACTTACTTAAAAATAAAGTATTGAAAATAGAGAATGTAAATTAATATGATTGTGCCGAAATTGGTAACAGATTGATGTGTGGGTACGTACATTCCGAAATAATTGATTTATTCAAAGTAAATGGAACTTCAAGTGAAATTATATTTTCTAGTTTCTGATCGGTAAATTTGAAGGTCATTTTCATAATTCTGTGCTAAATTTATTTCCAATTCGTTTTAATGACACAACCACAAATAAGCGCGTGGTCGATTTTATTATAAAGCGGATGTAATTTGATCCGATTCTACCAATCCGGTAAAAACAAATTCGAGGGCTATCGAAAGACAAGAAGTTGTATGAATATAATTTTTGTTTAATCCAAATTTAGCACAAGAAACTTAACCATCTTGACACATTATTTTATCACAGTTTGAGAAAACTGTGGAACCTTAGAGTTCAATAAAAGACCAGGTATGCTTTCTCTCAAGTTTTGGATATCGCTGGAGAGGCTATAAGAATAATTGTAATAAAACTAAGTCCTTAATAAACGTGACATTAGCACAAAAAAAGTTTCATAAAGAGGCAATAAATTCTAGGTATTTGACACGAATATTTTACAACAGAAACAACCAAAAAAATTAAAAACCTATTTTTTCGGAATTGAATTAAAATAAATAATAAATTTTTTATTTGTTATTGTTTTTGAAAATTAAAAAATCCTTAAACATGCACATAGTAATTATTCTATCATTAAAATATAAAATCTCACTGGGCGAAGTGATATTAATTGTAACGTTACCATCATAAAATTCAAACAGTATGAAATTAATATTGAGTAGGTGCAAATCCAAGTCTGTTATTTTTGTAGGTTTTAATTGAATTTTTGTATTTTCAAATTAGGTATTCATTTGAACGTGCAAATAATTAAAAAGTTAAGTAATTTGCGCGTGATTTATATGAATGTCAGATCACACATGCTGTACTTGAAGGAATCGAATATGAAAAAAATATACAATAGAATGTCATCTAATGTTAATAAATGTGAGCGACGTACAAATTTTATATTCCATTTTATTGTTATTTATTACAGGCAATTAATAACAATTATCAGAGTCGGTGATTAATGTTGCATAATAATATTTAATAAATTTCTTTTTTTTTAAGACATTTGTGGCAGTATAATCGGAATATTAATTTTCATTATGAACCTTATTTTCTATAGATTTTTAATTGTCTATTCTACTTCTGAAAATTTCTGGGTATTTTGGAAAATTTAAAGATACACTAATATTTGCTTTTGTTTCCTGATGATTAAAGTTTTTTATGTTACCTCATGTATTCAATCCCAGTGATCTATAAACGTCAACTCAACATTTATTAAAATGACGGAAAAAATGAAAGAAAATAGAACTAGAATTTATTACTAAAACAACACCAACAAGTAATTAGACTATCAACTTCCTCACTACCCTTTTTTTAAAACTAAAAAATAAAAATATTATTTAAGGAACTGAAGCAACACGCTTTGTCGATGCAAACCACAAATAAAAAAAAGCAAATATAATCACGACTAAGCTTAAATAAAGTGTTTAATATAAAATTAAAATTTACATTTGATAAAAGCGTGGGGTGCTTTCTATAATCTTGACCTTTACAAACAGCTAGCGACAAAAATTCAGAACAATTGAACCAATCACCCCACGCTTTTTGTACACCAAAGTTAATCAAACATTTTATTCTCATTTTAAGCTTATCCAAATGTAGCTTTTCGCTTTAGTTGACATAACAACAAAGTCTGTTCATTCTACTTTTACCATTTCTTAAAAGAAACTATTAAGTGTTCATGTTCATAGTGGATATTTTGGGCAGAACAGCAGAAAATGAGAACAAACAGGGCGCGACTATTTAACTTTAATTAATTTTCTCGAGCGTCATGTGGATCTATTGAATTTGGAAGATTAAATGTAGAAAAAAAAGATAATGGAACCCTTTACAAGTTTTCAAAAAGGTTAAAAAAAACAATTACATGTAAATAAATCCCAAAAAAATTTCTAAAATACCAAAGGTAGTCAGTGGCGGCTTATCGATAGGGTCATTTGGTCAATGACTTCCCAAAAATTTTGACAATATATAAAAAATATTAATTATTACGTGTTTTATTAAAATAGGTAATTTACTCGCAAAAGTCGCAAGTCGCAAGTATAATAACTTAAAATTTATCGGCCGTCGTTCGTAATTCATCCTCTTCAACCTTGGGCTGGCGGTGCGAATTATCCTCATTGCATTAGATCTACCCGGAAAACCTCAAAAAACGTGCAGCGCCCGAATAAACGCGAACGTCCGAAGCAATAATTAACTTTGGGTCATAAGCCGGGCCCCGCAGTTTACTTTGGCTTCGAATAGGGTGTACATCTACGCTCGATTTTTGATTCGATTTTTGCGTGTTTTAAATCAATTTAAGAATTTATATTGATATGTTTTACTGTTGTTGTGTTGTTTTGTAAAAATACTATTTTTGATTCGCGTGTGCATGCGCTATAATAGAAAATGTCGGTAGTGCAGAAAATTAAACAACTAAAAGTGCTAACAAACTTAATTTTACAAAATTAGTTGAGTTCAAGGCAAATGGTCGTCCTTTGCCAGAACTAAGTTTACGACAAACTAGCAAAGACAAAAATAAAGATGTTCATCGAAACTTTCGCAAGGTAATGTACGATTTAGCTAACTGGATATGTGGTTGTGAAGTATCAAACGTATTTTACTGTTTTGTTTGTTTATTATTTTCTAAAGACTCGTCAGACTCGCTATGGTGCAAATCCGGTGCAAGCGATTTAAAACATTTAAAGAAAGAAAAACATGCTTCGTCTGCAGAACACATGAAATGCTCGGTAAATTTTGCAACCGTAGGAAATGTTGATATTCGTACACAGCTAGACAATGCTTATAGAAAATCCTTTAGAGATTTTAATGAAAATGTTTCGAAAAATCGCTATATTTTGAACAAAATTGTAGATTGTATAAAATTTTGCGGTGCATTTGAGTTATTTATATTTTTTAAGTATGCCTATTTTTTAAATTAATTTTTGACCTCCCAGTATGATTGACCACGAGCCGCCACTGAAAGGTACTAATGTAAGTAAATGGAGAAAACTTTTATACTAAGAATTAAAACCAAACCATAAAAATACATGAAAAAATGATACAGTATCATTTCTCAAATTTCACATTCTAATATCCATAATAAATTTCAAGAATAGTAGAATAGGAACTATAACGACTACATCTTCGCATGACTTGCAAACAGTTCAGATAGACGTAGCCCTTATTACCCACATTCTGGTACGTCACATATATACACCAATTAAAAATTAATCATTAGGTACTCTGTAAACCAAAATTTTAATTTAAATTACAAACAATGTTTGACATTGAACACCTACATGATGAACTTTTTAGCAACGTTAATTAGTTTACCACCAATTAAAAAAATCCAAATGAAGATATTATTTGTTTTACTTTCAATGTTAATACAGTCAGTGCTAAAAATAATGAGGTGTCCATAATAATACTGAAGTTAGATATTACAAACAAGACTGTTTCGGATCGAAAAAAATTTAAACCAATTATTAGATGAACAAAAACTATTCGAGTAGAAAGGTCATGTATTTTCGCAACTTCTTCGCCGCGGTAAGCAATGCTGTAATTATTTAATTATTTCAAAAAAATAAAAACACGGTTAAAGATGCATTTTTAGAATTACACTTTCAAATAATTATAGATTTAGAAAGACGACAACTTTAATTGAAGTATAATATTAACCAAATCACCAATGAAAATGTACTAGATACTCGTAACCCAAAAAAAACGGAGGAGGAATAATATGACAAACACTACTTTATCGGAGGTCATGAAAACAAATTCATCAATAAACAAGTTACCAGTTTAAGTATAAAGAAATATTGTTACGATGAGATAGATGACTTGTGCAAATTCCATTGAATTCTGGATAGGTCGTCTATGTTGTTTACATAACACCAGAAGTTTTTCGATTTGTTTGCCAGCTTACATCGATTTGCGATAGTTAGTTACGAATTTGTCTGGTGTTAGGTATCTAAACAAAATTACGTAGTGACAAATGTTAAGTTAACCGATCGTTTGGTTTCATTAACTCGTGTGTTCCTATGAAGAAACCTTTTTTTTTTTTTGATAATAAGTATATTCAAAATATTTCTTAAAAAGCCGTGGTTTCAAATTTTTTAATCAACGTGTTGTTTTAGTTTGAAATTTTTAATTTAAAATTACCAATAATAAGTAATATACAGGCTGACTTTTTTCGATTTTTTACCGTAAACTAATAAAGATAGAGCAATGGTTAAATGAGGAAAGAATTGTATTTTTATGAGATCACTAAAAAAAAATAAAATGCTATTCACTCTTTCAAAAAAATACACGGCTAACTAGATATTTCTAAAAATAAGTTTTTTGGTAAATTCATTTGGTGTATGTTGATTTGTTATTATTAACTTTACAACAAAATTATTTAGGGAAAAGTTTTAGGTATTTCTGTGGTAAATAATAAAGTTTAGTGGAAATTTTTGTTTAAGTATAATTTTTGAGTTATTTTTTTTTAAATTGAAATCATAGTCGGTTATGACTTCATAATAAAGGCGCATTTTCTACTAATTTTCTAATAAAGATGCATTTTCAACGATTCCAATGATATATCATATGTCACAATGATTTTTATGAATAAACAAATTATAGTCAATTTTTGTTTAATTTTTTGAAAGTGCTGGGAGAGTATATGCTATGGAAACAATATCCGACATAAACTATGAGTGGAAATCACTGATAGTTTGTATTTGTGTTGGTTAAGGTGTGTAAAACCATTAAAATCATCAATATGAATTTCTCTAATGAAGAAAAACGTGATATGATAGAGTGTTAATGGTATATCATTAGAATCGTAGGAAATGTACCATTTTAATGAAGTCATAGCCAACTATGGTTTCCATTAGAAAAAGCATAAGCTTGTGTCATAACTTAAAAATTATACGTTAAGGCTGTTCTCTCAGGGAGCTATAAAATTTATGTAAATTTATCTTGTTTATTTTTAGAAATGTTTTCCTGATTTTGTACAAACATATAGCTAACATTATTATTTATGTCGTGCAGGAGCTATTTTTTTTATTTTCGTCTTCGTTGTAATTAATTTAATTAAAACGTAAAATAATAGAAAATAGATTTCCTTATAAGCCCAAATTTCGACTCCTGCGCGACATAGATAATAATTTTCTGACAACCCTACTTTTTTTAACTTAAAAATCAATGAGAAAAATTAACACTAAGTAAACGATAAATACTGTGAAATGAATGTACTCGCGGGCGAATTTTTCTGAGCGCAACAGGTCAGACTTGGAAGCCGATTAATATTAATAGATAAATAATATATTGTTGAATTGTTGATGTCAATTTTTTGTACATGACGTGCATTTTAAACAGTTTTAGAAACAGAAAAACAACAAATAGTTATTTATGTAATAAGAAATAAAAATAGTGAACCGCCTACTAGAAATCTGAAATTGCCCCGAGTGATAAACAGCCTTAAATATACATTTCGACTAGACTTCATTATTTGCCATAGAAATACATAAAACTTTTTCCTCTATAAATTTTTTTGTAAAGTCAATAATAACAAAACTACAAACACCAAATGAATTTACCAAAAATCTTATTTTTTTAAATATCTAGTTAGTCATGCATTTTTCCGAAACAACAAAAAACATTTTAAGCTTGAAAAACTACTTTTCTTTCTACGTTTAACCGTCTCTATATCTTTATTAGTTTCCGATATCCCTATGCTAAACATCGAAAAAACTCACTCTGTATAAGTAAAACTTTTGTGTTCCTACTAGTGCGGCTCCTTGGAACCACAATAAAGCTTAGTGGAACTAGAAATTAGAATGCAACTCGTTAGTAACGCAATGTCTACTTAAGTTGGAACCGTATGGAAAACTATTTTATTATTGGTTTTTTGAAAAAAAGTTATTCTTGATAAAAAGTTCTGCATAGACCAAAACTTAAAGTGCAAGCATCAAATATCAATTTTTGTAAGCCGGCTACGAGGTTTGTGAAAAAAAAAACATTAATTTTGCTCAAGAGTAAAGAACCCTTATTTTTTACAATACAGAAGAATGTTATAATGGAAAGTCGTTTTGAATTAAAATTTATATTCAAATGTAAGACTACAGCCATTTAGAATGAAAATTCAGGTTTGGAGATAATTTACTAATCATTCTATATTTAATGTAATCTAGGATGCATTCATATGAAATATATTTGACACTGAATGTCAGAGTGATATGGACAATTATAAAAGAGTTTGACAAAAGAACAATAAAATGTTTACAAAGAGAAGGTGGTATGTCGAAGCAATAGTAGATTGAATTAAAATTAAATTATATTTGCTTCTATGTAAATATGTGAAACAATATGCGGAGCATGCTGATATATTCAGGAAATAATTATCATGCATTCATTACGTATTTAAATTGCAAGATTGTTCAAAAACATTAACAAATAGAAAGGTTATCATATTTTTAACAGATAAGAGGGATAAAATCCGTATTGAAATTTATAACTGCAAATATTTATCATGTACCATGTGTCTGATTAAGAGAGGTCACCGGCGGTATCTTAGAAACTATTTATCGTACAACTTAGAGAAAAAAATTCATATAATAAAGTCGATAATGATAAACCGTTGAAAAATATTTTTAAATTTCTTACTCCACCGACAGGGGAGTAGTTCACAATAATAATACAAAAACTACATTTTGTATAATAAATGCATGGTAATGGTACCATAAATATTCGTAATCCTTAGATCATTTTATGTAAGTTTGCTTCAATGCATTTACTTCTATCTTGTCAAATAACTGGTAGGGGTGACTGTGAAAGCTGACTAAGTAAAACAGTCATAAGTTTTCTACCACTTTAGGGATTTTGAAAAAATTAATATCATTTGAAAGTCAATTCAATGCCTAATGAAATATTATATTATATCGTTTTATTCAGGATTTTTAACGATTGCTAGGTGGCGTTGTTTGACCAATTGTATATTTTTCGACTTTTTTTGGGAATTTTCAAATGCAATGCTATACTTTTAAATTATTTACTTGAAAGAGCATGAAATTAAAAAAAAAAGTAAAAACCGCATCTCAATATCTATTTTCTAAGTGGAGATACAAGATAAAATATGGTATACTAGGGGATCGACTTTTATTCTTAACTAAATTGAAAATTTTACATATTTTTGATTCATAAATTTAGAGTTTTTGGTTTTCTATTGTATTATTATAAGTTTAAATTTAAAATCATGTTTCCACGACAATTGACAAGTTTTGTTAGGTGTCATTGTTGTTAACTTTCATTTCAAATTTTGCATTTTGGTTTTAGATTTTAAACAACTTTTTTAAATAAAATTTTACCCTAAAATGAAAAATAATGGCACTTCTCTTTGAAGCTTTTTCACATTTTGTAAATTTATTAACACTACGTTAATTTGATCTTGGATTCAAATATTGCAAATACACTTTTTCGACAAGTAGAACTTTTTATAAAGAATGACTTTTTGTAGTAAAATCAATAATAAAAATTTTTCTTCTCTTTTCAACTCTATTCGCGGACACACTGTATAAAGAATGGCTGCATAAAATAAAAAGAGCGAATTTTACTCCGTCAAAATAGTCGAGTGTGTTCTGTTTATTTTAAAGAAAGTGATCTTAAACAATCTTCGATTTTAAAAAGAAGATTACTTAACAACCTTCATTATCTTTAGCGTCAAATACAAATGAAAAGCCATTGGAGGTACGAACTGCTACGTTTAGCGCAATGAAAAATAGGAAGGAATTGGTTCACACGACGATTGCTTATGCTAGTTTCTAAGCAAATGAATATATTGTGAATAATAAGTTTATAAGCACCTTCAAATATTTTGGCGTTACTTAAATCATAATACTGCACGTTTTCTAGCATGTGCAAAATACGTTTGCTCTACAAGACACTGGCGAGAATTAAAATCTGTCCGAAACGGGAATTGCTGTACAGTGCGTTAGTTAGGGAAAGAAGTACTACGAAATTTTATGGATTGTGAAGAAAGAGCTGAAATGGCCTCTGAGAATATTGAAGATCCAGATTTCATTATGTTCATACCAACGGAAGAATCGGATAGTGACGACGATTGTGACCAAGATCGTGACATCATACCCGAAGATGAGGCTTCACTGAATACACGCAATTTATTTGATCTCTTTTGTAAATCTCAAGACATTATTCAAACTCATAAGGTGCAATGAGTACGGCTGTAGTTTTTGAGTGCAAAAACTAAAGTAAAAGGTTGCATGCTTTTGATTACCTTTATATGTACAATCATATCTTCAATAAAGATTATTGTAATAAAGACATTATTACAAACTATAAATTTTTTTCTTTTTTTAGTAACTTTTTCGAATCATTTTGACACTGCAGTAGAGGACAATATTGATTGTTGTAAATCTCATCACATAACTCACTATTATTCATCTGGAAATGTGTAATTAGCTACATCCTCATATTTAAGTAAAATGATTTTTTTAAATTTCCAAATAATTTGTGAAACACCCAATATCCAAATATTTTCAAGTACTATTTTTTACAAAATCGTTAGAAAAGTCATTATCTTTTGCAATAAGTGTTGTGACACCATTCGCATTAAGCAACTTTGTCGACAGATGTGTAAGAAGCAGTTACATAAGTCGATCCTACGATAATTATAGCCAACTAAGTGTTATCAAAAATGAAAATCTCGAATCGCCTGCTGAGGTTGTACAATAGCAAACAAACGCCGAGAATCACTTGACAGCTATTTCGTCCTTGTGGGACTCTTCAGAAGTGAGAGAACTCGAGTGTAATTACACTATTGTACAAATGCGAACAAATGAATACAAAATTCTGTTGCGGCACCTAGGTGTCTCAAAGTATTAAATGTTTGATAAATCTTAATTTTGAATACCGTATGATCCATTATTCGGTGACATCATTTTTGTATTTTTTTTTTAATAGAACCTCTGTATTTTGGATCATCATAAGAAAGTTCATTTAATTTTATATAACATTCCTTATACCTAAATATAATAATTACCAAGATATTTCTTCTTTAAATTAACTTTTGGGTTTTCTGTAAGTAACATTTATTGTAACACAAAATATTTGAGTTGACTATAACTTAGACATTGAGGTTATAAAGACACTTACGCTTAAAGAGACGATACTAACAAGGAGTTAGCTAAACAACCTATTGATGTAACATCATTTAATATTAATTTTTGGACAAGTGAATCGAAATAAAATTACGAACAAAAAATCACAAAAAATGTTCAAAATGACCTCCTTGTACATCTATGCACATTTGCAAACCATCGTCAAAAGATCGACTTACATTTCTTAATACATGTATGTCTATTCTTTTAATTCATTTGTAATTCTCGGCATCATATTTTCTTTAGGTTGTAGGTGTTCTATAAACTCTTCCATCTTTAAGATAGCCCCATACAAAAAAATTCAAGAAAATTATTATTTAAATGTTCATTCACAAAACATTATGGTGCACTGGGGAGCCGTCATGTAAAATCCACATTTTCGCACGAATGTTCAGAGGTACTTCTTCTAATAATTCTGCTAATACGTTTTCCAAAAAATGTAAATACATTTCCCTGTTTACATGATCTTCGAAAAAGTGTGGTCTTTACAATTGCATTACGCATGTGTGTTTGTTTTTACGATATCCAAAAACTCCCTATTAATATAAACCACGAAAACAGAAAGAAAATAGCTAATGTTAAATGTTTTAAAATAGTTAAAGTTATAGCCAACTCAAATATTTTGTGTTACAATGTATGTTATTTACAAAAAAACCAAAAGTAAATATAAAACATGAAATATCTCGGTAGTTATTACATTTAAGTACAGGGAATGCTGTATAAAATTAAAAGTTCATAAATGAACTTTATTATGATGATATAAAATACAGGATGGCCATTTAAAAAAAATAAGAAAATGATGTCGCAGAGTAATGGATCACACTGTATTCAAAATTAAAATTTATCACACTTTTAATACTCTAAGAAGAAACTAGGCGATATTAGAAAAATTCTTACAGGTAGAAAATATGTTTTTGTTTAATTTAAGAGATATCGGGGTTGAATGCGGTTTTAGGTTATAAATGGCAATATCTGTTAAAGTTCTCTATATAACATATTAAACCCTTTGTTGACGTGATGGGTAAAGTAATCGCAATTCAAACTCATAATAATATACAAGGTGTTCTATTTAAAAATACATAACTTTGCGCTACCCACAAGTAATGAAACATACTGTATAATTGTAAATAATTTTAAAACAAGTAGAGTATACCTAAAATGTATCTAAATACATTTTTTGATGTTTTTTATAACAATGTATATATCGAAGTTCTTCACACTAATGCCGCGCCCCGTATGTACTTGTTTAGATATTATTTAAGTTTTTATGCTTATAAGTAGTGTTTAAATGGATCATTTAATTTAATTGCCTTTATTTTTAATTTTTTTCTTTTACAGGTGTATTTTGTTAATAAATTATTACAATGATTTTATTGTGACATATCAATGAAAATAATCAGGATCTTCACCCTCTGCGCTTTCTTCCTCATATTCTACTCGAATTTTGCAATTACTCAGGGTTATGTACCTAACTTATCTATCGCTACGGTCAATTATGATAGATGTTTTATTGGCACGTAACATCTTTTAATAACTAGAAGCTCATGTTTAAAATTACACTGAAAAAAGAATCGTGGTATGTAATGCAATTAAGTCCTTCTTTCAGCTTTCTAATATTATCAGATTTTGAACAGTAATGCGGATCATGGCTGATTCCCTTTGGAATACAATTTTCGCAAAAGCACCACGACATATTTCTCACTCTATTGCAATTTTTATCTTCTAAATTTTGACCAGACTGTTGTGATTCTGAATTAGAATAAACAGGTTCAAAGGAATATTGTGTGGTGTTCAGTGTCTCATTCATTTTGTATTATATAACACTAAAGGGTACCTACAACATTAAATAAACAATGCTACAACTAACGGAACTCATTCCGGAATGAGCGTTTCACGAGGATAGCTGCGCACTTGTGACATCTCAGAGGACACCAAGCAACGAGTTTACAACACACCTTTAATGACAACAAAAATAATAAAAATAAGCACTTTATTCACAACATGAATCGATTTACGGCATCAAATTCTATTTTTTCAATACTTCTTTAGCGATATAAACCAAAAAATAATACATTCACGTTCGATCGTTTAATTACAAAGAAAATTAATAATAATAAACTTATAATTTGATAAACAGACAATACCGCATGTCACTAGGGTCATAAAGAGTAGTTTACGATCTGCGTATGACGGATGCACACTTAAAACGTATTGTTTGGTTCAAAATAAAAAGAAAAAGGAAACGAATGGAACAATTTCACAATACATTCTTTATAAATGAGATGTTGAAGAAAGTGACTTTCTCGGAATCTATCGTAATTGCGATAATGTTTGCCAAATATGATATTAAAAAACTAGGTAAGTAAAAAGTATAACATCGAAGGATGTTTGTTTAGATGTGTTCGAATAATACGTGGGTGTTTTATTCAATTTACCACGCAATGCAACGGTGCTTATTTATTCAGGCCAATTTTAAAACCACGCGGAAATTAAGAACATTAACCGTTTTACAGTCATAATTTTATCGCTTTATTAATTAAGCCTATGAACCCTAAATACTAAAAGACTTCAATAAGTCTTACTACATTAAATCACCAAATTATACGTATACATATCCCAAAGCAAAACTATCCAAATATATAAATATTGACGCACATTAAATTACGTGTCAATTATATAGACACAGTTAAAATTCTTTACATAAATTAGCGCAAATGAATTAGTAATTTAAAAAAATGACAGTATGTACACAATTGCAATTAATTATTTCAGAGGAAGTATCAAACCAGAAATCTTACCGAAATCGTGTATATTCATATCCAAGAAACGTACAAAAATAAATTTAATAATAAATAAATATGCACTAATTTCACAGTGCAACACTTAAACAACTAATACGAGAATGAGTGTTTGAACCGAGAAACAAGTTGCTGGAAGTGGAGGGAACATCTTTGCCACTCTTTAATAACATGACCAATAATGAAAATAGGTGTTACTGTAATTATAACAATCATGAGACAACCATATATCACCTCAATAATAAACAATAATACGCAACGTGTTTTCCAAGCGAAAGCAATCAACTTGTTAATAAAATAGATAGATGAACGTGATGAAGATTAAAGGTAATCAAAATTGATGACATTATTTGCAGAACAAAAAATTATCAAAGGGCGTGGTTATAAAAAATTAAGTGGTTTTATAATTGACCTTACAATCGTTTCCTATAAATAACTCCTAAACACGACCTACTTATGTTAGGAATAAAAACTATTTGCTATAAAAAAATAGTTTATAAAAACAGTTTCAACAAAACACTTGATTACAATGGCAGTGAAAGTATCTTCTCAGGATTTGTTACATTGTTGCTTTGTGAGAACTTTTTGACATAATGTCTACAAAGGTCTCACAAGAATTTCTAGGGTTTTGTAACTATTATGAAAGATTATAATTAAGAGTCCATAAGGTAGCTCCTTCGCAGATAGTCAGGATATCAAATAATATGTATTAGCAAGCATGTATGAAGAGAGGCATAATGAAAAGTCAACTGAGGGACGTCAATTAATTGTTTTCATCCAATCTAATTCTAATTGACAGTGTAAGCTGTCAATCACTTGTCAATTATGATTTTACATGTAAAAGTCTCTTGTCACTAGATGAAAATTAATTAACACCTTGTAGAATACAGGCAGAATACAGAAATGAAAGGGAACTGACACAAGACTACATTTGGTTGTTGTATAAATTTAGCATTCTTAACTCAGGTCACACTTATTAAGAGTAAAAGCAAAAAAAAAAGTGTAGAAAAAGTTGAACTTCGCAGCCGACACTAAGTCGAAAAATCACATTCGTTACAAAAATGCATGCGTTTCTCACCGGTAACATAAATAGGTATTATATCATTGAAAATACACCATTCAATTCAATATATTTTTGTCATCACTGTAAAAACGTTTGCACTCATCTTGATTGCTGAACACATTACTTAAAAAAAAATTATCAAAATGTATGAAAAGGTGATTATCATTTGGTAAATGGTCTAAGGAAAAGGGGCGGCCAAGCTTCAACTTCCAAATCATTAATTTTTTTTACTATAACCGTGAAATATGTGACCGTGCAACAAAATCAAAAATTGATTATTAACATCGGGTGATGATGTAGAGTGAATTACATTATGAAGCACCAAACTATAAAAAAAATTATTTTGTTAGAAAAACAGTGGAAGGTGTTTATTTACATGGTAAAGCACCCTGAAAAACACAAAACAGAAGTGAACTATACCTCGAACTATTGATTATAAAATGCTCGAACCCATAATTGAACAAAGCTAAATCGATAAAGATATTAAAAAATATAATAGATCCTGAAAATATTTACAAAAGTAGTACAAATATACAGAGCGTAACATGAACAGTTTTGATTAGAAGTTATAGAAGACAGAATTTCATTAGAGTTTTGAAATTACACCAGTAGTGGTTTCTGATCACTTTATTAATAATAAAATAATAGAAATATCGTTATTTCTTGAGAACTCGGTGTTAAGATAAAAATTTTAAATATTATAATAATGGTTAATTTTAGGTATAGAATATGGTACAAAAATTACTCTAAAATTTACCTCAAAATTCTAAAATGAAATAAAAAATACTAGTTACTGATATAAATAATATCTGAAGTAAACTGTCTAATAAATTATCAAATGTATTGAAATATGCAACAATTTTATATATAATCGAAATATTTCATAGCAGTGTTGCCAGTTTTTTTGTTACGTCCTTACTTTTCGAGATAAATTGTTAAACTTTTGATTTTCTTATGAGTGCAATATCGAATCTGTACATTTTTGAAATCGTCATGAAATCCCCTTTTCAGCCATGTATAACATTTGGTATTTCTCCCAGAAACTCCATGAGTTATCGCCATTAAGACATTTTTTAAGTAGTAGGCCATGATTTTGACTTATAGTAACGGCAAAGAATAAATAAACAAATGCCATAGAAACGTCAAAAATATTTTAACGTTGTAAAAGTTTAAGTCTGTTTAAAGTGTGTATAATTATGGCTCAAAATTTCTTTTCCAATGAAGAAAAATTTGATATGTTGTCGTGTTACATATTATGTCACAGAAATTGTGTAGACGCTGAACGTATGTATCTAAACCAATTCCCAGAAAGGAAGCAACCAGGTAAATCCATATTTAGAAGGCTCGTGGCTAATTTGAAGGATTATGGTTCGTTTAAGCAACCTGGAAATACTCGCCAAAAGAAGCCCACAGAAGATGTCCAATATGCTGTTTTACAATCAGTTATAGTAACCCCAGAAACATCATGTAGGCAGATTGAAATAAGTACTGGTGTTGCTAAGTCAACGGCCCATCGTGTTTTAACAAAGAACAATTTTCGTCCGTATAAATATAAATTTTGTCATGGTCTTGTGCAAGGTGATGAAGTTAGACTTAGGACATTTTGTGAGTGGTATATGAGAAAATGTGAGGAACAAATAAATTTCCCATCTAAAATAATTTGGAAGGATGAAAGCATGGTGACCAACAATCGAATTTTAACCCGACACAATTCTCATTAATGGTCACAAAAGAACCCACGATTAAAAAAATCATCAAGACACCAACATCGTTTTGGGTTTAATATGTGGTGTGGAATATTTGGAAATAGAATTTTCGGACCAGTTTTCTATCACAACTCTCACTTTAGACCGGTATATCAACATACTGCAGCATAATTTTGAAAATGAATTCGATAATTTACCATTTCTGGAAATTCGTGACTGTTGGTTTCAGCAAGATGGAGCTCTGGCACATAATGCGAAGATTGTAAAAGATTATCTTACTGGACAGTTCCCAGGAAGATGCATTGGGACTCACAATGACATTTTGTGGCCAGCGCGGTCTCCGGATATAACTCCATTGGATTTTTTCCTTTGGGGTTACATAAAAAACAAAGTGTACTCTCAAAGTTTTGAAAATGAAGAACAATTACAAATATGTTTGAGAGAGGCATTCAACACGATTACCCCAGAAATGTTAAACAGAGCTTTAGATGCAACGGTGAAACGAGCATATTTATGCTTGGACATTTAACGGTGATTTATTTGAACATTTGTTATAATTTATTAGTTATAATATTAATTACAATATTTTTGACGTTTCTATAGCATTTGTTTATTTATTGTCTGCCGTTACTATAAGTCAAAATCATGGCCTACTTATCAAAAAATGTCTTAATGGCGATAACTCATGGAGTTTCTGAGAGAAATACCAAATGTTATACATGGCTGAAAAGAGAATTTCATGACGATTTCAAAAATGTACATATTCGATATTGCACTCATAAGAAAATCAAAAGTTTAACAATTTATCTCGAAAAGTAAGGACCTAACAAAAAAACTGGCAACACTGCTATGAAGTTTTCAAAAAGTGTCTTAATAATGTAAAACTTTAATTCGTCTAACTGTAACCGTATAAGCGTTATTTGCAAAAACCATAACTACCCAATTTGGTTTTTTCCGGATATCTTCGTAACCATTCGGAATATAGCCGGTATAAAACCAGTTTATTAATTTGCTTTAAATTGCGCAACTTTTTTCTAATTTAAGCGATTTTGTATCTATTACCGTTTCCGAGATCCCCATGCTGTTCATCCTTATGTGGGACAGCCTGTATACAACACTGGAACACTTTCTAGTTGAATCAGTTCATTTAGGAGTCGAGACAACCAGATCACCTCCTTCGCTCCTTCACAGGCAGCTACTCAGCCTCAGTAGTTGATAAAGAAACTTACTTCTGTCTAGAACTATGCCAGGTTATAGTACTACCCGCAAATTTGCACAACACTCCCGAAGTAGATCGTCTTGTCTCTAGTCACCAGCATAGTCTACGTCACTAAAGCCTCAAGAACAGGAACAGTACTAGTACCAGCTTGATAATAAATAATAATTCGATGGTTTTTCTAACACTCTTGAAACTGTATTCATCGAGGAAGCTATGTTAGGACATTTAGCAACTGTAAGTTACATTAAGCTCCCACTCCCTCTCTATAGGGCATTAATTCACTCACAGACTGACTTTCTTCCCTGAATTCACACAAACGAAATAGGCCAGTAGAATTAAAATTCAAATCGGAAATAATTGCTACAAAAGATTTTACTGTTTTAATGGCTTCAATTGTCCAATATGAATCTCCTAGGTTTTCCCCCTCGACGAGGTTGTGCTTAAGTGGTGGAGGATTAAAATGTATCTCCAAAGTTGTATTTTTGCTGTTTTACGGTTATATCTCGTAAAGCACTCAAAATATCGAAAACATTCGTTTCGTTAAAAGTTGTACGGTATCAAATTCTACATCGACAGAGACCAGGCGCATATTTTTTGCTCTACCCGTTTCTAAACTAGTGCGCATAACAAAAAATAACACCGAAAAAATAGATAAGGTGATAACATTAATAATTAGTGTTCACAAAAAGCTGTTACAATTGGAAAACGGTTATAGTTACTAAGCTGCATTCGGGCTCATTTTAAAGAAAATTATTAGACTCTACAATTATACCTTGTGTATTTTTTTCGGTATCTTTCTTCGTTTTTGCACAAACACAAAATTAATCTGATAATCGTGGCAATGTGGTAACCGTTTTGGATCCACAAAAACTGATAGGTACAGTAAAAAAAGATATTACTGTTAGGGGGCTGATTTTAGCCGCATTAAAAAAAATAATTTTTAACAACAATTCCAATCCAGTTTTTTTTATATCTTTTATAATCCTTACATAAACACTAAAAATGAGTCAGACTAAATAGGTTACTAATAACATACTTTAATAACATAGAGCTCACAAACACGGTTCCAATTATAAAACGGTGAAACCTATTGAGTTGATTTTAGTTTCATTATATACCAAATTTAATGCTCAACTACTTTATCTAGACTTTAATTTTTGATATCTTTTATTATTTTGAACAAACAGGAGTTTTGTGATTCTAATTTTCAACAATTGTTACATTTCTTTTCAGAGTACATAGTTTTATATGTTTATGTAAAACGATCAAAATACCAAAAAACTAAATTACATATAATTAGCAGGGTATTAAATTTGCTTTAAAATTTGGATAAAACCAACTCAATAACTCAAACCGTTTTCGAACCGTTACAGTGCTTATGAACCACGTGGTTTTTAAAGTTATAAAGAAAGTGATTTTTTCTTCGTTTATGTAAAAACTATAACAAATATTCAAAAACTATATTAAAAATTTATTAAATAAATATGGTCTTGTAGCACCCCTTCTTTGTGGAGGTAGGAAGGACAAACAAATAAATTAAGTTTTAAAGGAATACTTACCTATATTAAACATGTTTGTAAAGCATTTATATTTTTTAAAATGAGACTAAAATCAGCTCCTTAACAATAACATCTATTTTAATGTATCAGTTTTTGTGAATCAAAACGGTTACCACGTTGCCGTGATTATCATATTAATTTTGAGTTTGTACGAAAACTTAGAAAGATACCAAAAAACTACGTTAGATATGAGCCTTAAATTTTCTTTAAAATGAGCCAAATCAGCTCAGTAGCTAACCGTTCTATAATTGTAATATTTTTTGATTAACTTTGATGCGCACTAGTTTAGAAACGGGTACAGCAAAAAATATGCGTCTAGTGTCATTTAATGCAGAATTTGATTCTGTACAACTTTTAATAAAACAATGTTTTGCATATTTAAGTTCTTTACGAGATATAGGTAATCGTAAAACCGCAAAAATATCACTTTTGGGAGTGTATTTTAACCCTCCACCAGTTAAACATAACTTCGCCGAAGGAGAGGTCAAAGGTCAGGTCAACTTAGGACCATTCTTAAAACATTCCCCTTGACATCCTGAACACTTTGATATATAACATGCCTATGTCACGCCCCAGGTCAGAGTTCAAAGATCAAGTCAACTTGTGACCACGCCTAAGATCAGCGCCTGGACCTCCCTGAACAATTTGACGTATCGATCTCCAAAATCGGTTCAGCCGTTTCGGAGGAGAAGACGAACTAACAGACAGACAGACAGACAAACCGGGCCACGGTTTTATGTGTATACATACTATGCCATAGAAATAGTCTAGGTATTCAAATATTCCAATAAAATAAATAACACAATCATACATACATATCCTGTCGCACATTAAGAGGTAGAACTTCAATTGTATCCCAAAACTAGTAACCAAACCCATTTGAAAATGGGCCTAATCTAGACAAACCTGAAATTAAAGACGTGAGGTCACTGCTCCAGGTCAGAAGTCAAAGGTCAGGTCAACTTGGGACCCTATCTTAAAACATTCCCCTTGACATCCTGAACACTTTGATATATAACATGCCTATGTCAACGCTCCAGATCAGAGGTCAAAGGTCAGGTCAACTTGTGACCCCGCCTAAGATCAGCGCCTGGACCTCCTGAACAATATGACATATCGATCTCCAAAATCGGTTCAGCCGTTTCAATTTTGAAAGAAGCCGAATTATGGGTTCTCTTCGTGAAATTTGAAGAAGAATCAATCGTGATCACACTACCATTGCATTACCGTCCCGCGAGAAGACCCCAGCGTAGCAGTAAGACCGATTTCAAATCACAAGATCGGTTGTTGTAGGGTAGAGGAGCTCTCTCGATGACAACAATTTATCGACGAATTACATCTTTTGGGCTTCAAACCGGACCACAGAAGGCTGTCAGACTGGCAGATGTCAAGATCGACATGGTTTACTTCATGAGGGAAAAGAAATTGTATTTTGTGACGAATTTACGTTTTTACCAAAGTTTAAAATTCGTAACAATATTTTTGGGGATGGTGCATTTCTATGAAAGTGAGTATATTTCGTTCCTTCGAATGTATAGAAGACAAACCTCAACAACCATTGAAAAAACAAAGATATATTGAAGGAGGGTGTAAAAGGGCTAAAATGTAAATTTACAGTTTGTTTAGTTTTCTTTGTAGGTATTTTTTCATTTAATATACTGACTTCCAGAAAAATTGCAACACCTAGAAGTTGTCGAACGATTTTAATAAAATTTTTAGGAAACGTCTATTTTCATTAAATAAAGTGATGATTAAAATTTGAATAAAATCTAGCCAGTAGTTTTTGTTTTTTACCTGTTGTTTCCATAGCACATAGCAACAATAAATTTGAAGTAGTAGACCATTTAGTAACTGTCAAGTTTGCAAATTGTTGTTGTTTCTTCACAATTTCATTCGGAACTTGAAAACAATGCCGAGAGTACGTCAACATCAATATTTTGTCCAATTAAATGATTTTGAACGTGACCGTATTATTGGTATGAGAGAGGCTGGACTTTAGCTAAGAGAAATTGCTCGTCGTGTAAACCGAAATGTTTCATCGGTATTGAGATGTTGGTCCAAATGGTCCGAGGAAGGGGTTCAACATCGTCGCCGTGGATCTGGACGTCCTCGAAGGACTACAAATCGCCAAGAACGTCGCTTAAGGGTTTTGGCCACAAGAGATAGATTTTCAACAACTCGATCAATTGCAAATGATTGGATGAGAGGTACAGGACTTACAATGTCAATGTCATCTTATAACTTGCGTTCATATCGAGTCCCGATTTTGCTTGTAGGCCCACGATGGTCGTAGGGGGGTCAAACGGATGCGTGAAGAACGTAAAAATCCAACATTTTTTGTAGAACGTAACACAGCCCTCACTCAAGGAGTTATGATGTGGGGTACAATATGTTATGGTAGCAGATCACCCTTGGTCTTTATTGACGGCAACCTTAACTCAGCTGGTTACATTGCTAATGTGCTACAACCATTTGGCCTTCCATATCTACAGGGGTTGCAAAATCCCATTTTCCAGCAAGATAATGCGCGCCCTCATACGGCAAGGGCTACAACACAGTTTTTGGAAGAATCTAACATTGCCGTCCTCCCATGGCCTGCTCGGTCGCCTGATTTGTCGCCAATTGAACATGTATGGGATATGATTGGTAGGCGACTGGGTAATTTACCGCACTCTCCAGATAATTTACACGATCTTCAGCAACGGATTCAAGAAGCTTGGGATGATATACCACCAGCAGCTATAGATCACTTGATTGATAGCATGCCAAGCCGTCTCGATGAGTGCATTACAAATAGTGGCGGAGCAACTCATTATTGAAAAAACTTTTTAAGCTTTTCTTCTTTTGTTTTTAAATTTTAATCATCACTTTGTTTAATAAAAAAAACATTTCCTGAAAATTTCATTAAAATCGTTCAACGACTTCTTTGTGTTGCAATTTTTTTGGTCAGATATAATATGCAATAACTTACAATTGAAAATAAAATTATCTTCGCATTGTAAATAACTTTTTTAGAAACCAGCAAGGTCTGACACTAACGTAAGAAATAATGAAACCATCGATATAATTTCTAATAAAAATAATTAATGACGAATTATTATATTTAAATAATTATTAAAAGAATAGCCCACTTTAGTATTTTTACTTATGTAATTAATGTATAAAGCATTTCGAACATATAAAAAATAGTGTCGTTTTAACTAAGGTTAAGCACACGTTCACACACCTACACAGACGATAAAAGTTTTGGTTACGAAATTAAACATTTTTCCATCGCGTTAGCGAGTCGTAAACCATTTTTACATCTTCATAAAAATTGCATTTGCAAATACAATAGACTTGTATTAGTAAATTTAAATGTCAAAGCATTATGTTTATGACATAATTAAAATCCGAATTATATGCACTGTTGATTTACGGTAAAAACCTGATGATTTAGGACGCTCTGTAAAATTAGTACAGTGAATAAGATTTTCGATAATTAAACACCTATCAAACTCCTACTCAAAGTAGTTAATAAAATAACTTTCTCCACGAAAAATACAAAATTTCATACTAAAATCAAATTTAATTACCAAATGCTAACATTCTCACTTTGAGATTGAAAAATATTCTAACTCACTTGTATTACTTTCTAGCTCTAGAGATAAAAGAAATTTGTCACATTGGGTGCAACAATATAGCGTTAGCCTTGATTTGTCATCGTGTTTACAGATTCGTCAGGCAAATAATAATTATTTGTATCTTAAAATATTTGTTTCAAAGTTTTGGTCGTTAAAAAGTATTGTCTGTTACACAGTAAGAATAAAAATTCTTACTTACTATTCCGATTTTCAGCTCAAAATGTATTGATAGTAGTTCCAGAATTTAAAAAATGTTTCAATTAGGTGCTAAACTACAAATTTATTTAGCCACCTTTAATAGTTTATATTAATCTTACAATTTTAAACAACTGGCGAATTTCTTCTAATATAAAGTTCCATAATGCCAGAGAATAAATAAATGTTTCGAGTATTTGAGAATAGTGGGTGATTTCCAATTTGTGTAGAATAACATGTTCGTTCCAAATATTCCATTTTACTTAGTAATTTCATATCTAAAAACGTCACTTGGGTTTTTTAAACATTACTTTAAACATAGAATGCGTGTGAGTAGAAGTATTGACGGATTATGAACATGGAAAATATTAATGGATTACTAGCTTCATGTATCCCGAAATTTCAATATTGACAATAAATAGTGAATGTGTGATGAATATATTGACAATGTTACTTCAGTACATTGGTACGAAATCTTCCTATTTAAAAAAACTATGTTTAATCGGATAAAAGAAAAACGAAAAAATAGCAACTGTAGTCAAAGTATAAGTATTGATAAATTTTTTTGACGGTGCACTAGAGCAACTTTGTCGACAGATGCGTAAGCAGTTACAAAAGTCGATTATTAATGGAACTTATTAGACATAAAGAATTTCTATCTTTGGGTAATAAGTCGACAGCCGCGCATACTTTACAACTGTGAACTTACACCTGAAAAGTTGTCTCATTCCTGAAGAGTCGGAAAAGGACGAAATCGTTGTCGAGTGATTTTCGGTGTTTGTTTGCAATTGTTTAATCTCTTGCGAGTTTACAGCAGACGATTCGAGATTGTTTTTAAGCCAACATTTACCGGGTCTCAATGTATGGGGAATTATGTGAAAAACCTTAATAAAATTATTTATGTAAAAATATAAACACATTTATTCATTCTTCATCAAAACAGCAAAGACTCTTCATAGCAAAAATTGAGCAAACAATTCTCGATTGGTTTTTGAACGCGTTCCTTTTGAAATCAGCTGAATGAGCGAAGTGAGATTTTTACCTCCCCCTTATCGATCTTGAATTACGTTAAGAGCATTCTCACTACTGAGACATTGGTATCAGTTGACAGCGGAGAATATATGTGCATATAAATTTCAGAACTTACGGACACAAATTGACAAATCTGACATTTAGATATACTAGCTATATTTGTTTGTTGTATACTCCCAATGAATCCGTGACGCATGTTTAAAGTTTAAACTTTATTTCAACATTGAAAGTCACAAGCAGATTTGAACAAAGTAGAAAGTACAAGCATCTCATTTCTAAAAACTTGTTTAAACCATCTGACGTAGACAGACTAAATTGCTGCCATTTTTAAACCTCGTTGGTGTCAAGGCAACGGCAACCAGGTAAAACAAAACCGGGCTAAGGTCTAAAAACCAAATAAATAAAAGATCCAGATTTCTCGTGAGAACTACCACCGATCAAATTAAAGATAGAAGCAATAAAATCGCCATTTGTGAGAAAAGGACATTCAAATTAATCATCTACGAGTGGCTACAGCGAACGCAAAAACTAATTTCCCAAACTTCAAAAATCTTTTAAAAATTACGAAAAATGAATGACGAATACCGGAACTCTACCGCACTAATAGAAAAACCCTAAAAGTCACCGCTCAACGAAGAAATGGACCTGGCAAAGAAAGTTCTTTCACACGCATTGCTACAAACAATTCCCGTTGCACCAACATCTATAAACAGTTCAAAAACTTTGCCACTACCATCAATGCACAGATCTTAACCGTCTCCTCAGATAAGTACAACTCACCAGTTAAATGTGTTTTACCCGAAGTTTACAATCAATGGTTTTATATTCCATCTCAGCGATGGCTTCCCTCACTCGTTACGAAAGACCATTGCAAAAGATCTTGAGATCTATTCGGAAAAGCTGAAATCAGTGTTTCGCTAAAAGACAAAAAAACCGCATCCTAAAAGAATACTGCGCAGAAACGGAATCATCCGTCTCTATTCCACAACAAGGGTAAAGTCTCTTAAAATCGATTCACATGAATAAGTTTGCGTGGGCTGCGCTGTTCCGAAACTAGCCAAACCAGGGTGCGTATACGTCGACTGTCAAAAACTGATGAAGAAAATTACCATCAATGGCGGGTTCTTCTAGTATGAACTTCTAGTATACACGCACCGACAGGAAATTCTTACTACATTAGATGTAAGTAATAAGATAAAAGAAAAAGAAAAATTGAGTGAGGATCTTCACGTGACATCTTATTTATAGAAGACTTAGCATCGCATAAAGTGGGTTCATGAGCACCAAAGCAGATGTCACATACGAGGGTTGATATTTATATTTCGGGCCTAATAATAAAAAAACAAATATGTAGGATGGAAATTGATTTTATTATTTTTCAAAATATTCTCCACGATGATCAATACACTTTTGCATGCGTTTGAACCAATTTTCAAAGCACTTTTTCCAGTCCGATTGAGGTAACTCTAAAACATGAGTTTTGAATGCATCAACCGCTTCTTCGGGGGTCGAAAATCGTTGTCCACGTAATTTATTTTTGATGTGTGGGAATAAAAGAAGTCATTGGGTACCGTATGGCGGATGGCCCATCAGTTCGATCTTTCGCTCCGTCAGAAATACCTTTGTTTGAGTCGATGTGTGAGAGCTCGCATTGTCATGATAAAGAATGATTCGCCTGTTCTTCTGCTTTTTTCGAATTTCTTCGATGACTTCTGGTAAACAAATGGCCGTGTACCATTCAGAATTGACCGTCCTGCGTTGCCCTAACGCCACTGTTGCCACATGACCGTTAATGCCGAAGAAACAGACAATCATTTGTTATGATGTGCTTCTTCCTCGAACAACTTTTGTTGGTTTTGCCTCGTCTGTATGGGTCAGTTGATTGCTGATTTGTTTCCGGCTCATATGCATAGATCCATGATTCGTCACCTGTGTAGATGTTATACACAGCCTTTTATGTACCTTGATCGTATTTTTCCAACATTTCCTTGCACCAATCGACACGAGCCTTTTTTTGAGCGTTTGTCAGATTATGCGGGATCCAACGCGAACAAATTTTTTTTACGCTCAAATGTTCATGTAATATTTTATTAATGCTAGTCATACTAATGTCCAAAGACGCCTCTATCTCACGGTATGTCACATGACGATCTTGCATTATCAGTTCACGCACAGCATCGATCTTTTCTAGTACAACAACGGATTTTGAACGACCTGCACGGGATTCGTCCTGGATCGAACATCGACCACGATTAAATTTTTACAGTGCTGTAGGATGGCGCTTTATTTCTGTATAAAGAATTAAGTTCATCGAAACACTCTTGTCTTGACAATCCACGTCGAAAGTTATGAAAAATAATCACACGAAAATGTTCACGATTCAATTCCATTTTTTGAAAGAGAAGAACTTTTCAATTTACTGTCAACAACACAAATAAAGCTATAATGGTAAATCGTCTGCTGAATTTATGTTTAAAAATATCAAACTTTCGATTAAATCGTCTGCGGTCGCCTAGCAACACTTACTGTTGCCAAGGCCAGAAATATCAATAGCAACCCTCGTATATAGTCGATGTATGGTCGATTCTGACGATGTTTTGAGGTTTTTCCGTCGCAAATCTGAAAATTTTCACGAAACAAGGTTACATCACTACACTCCAGAGACGACAAAAGAACAGTTAAAACAAGTGGGTTTTTGACGAGCTTCCGAAGCTTTCGAAATTCTATTTTGTGAACGACTTAAATAATTTGGAAAAACGCTTACTAAAATGTATCGAGCTGAAGAAATATTATCTTGAAATACAAATAAAATCCACAAAAAAAATGTTTTTCTACTTTTTCTAAGGACTTATTGAACGGCCCTCATAAGTTTATGTATGTGGTTAAAATTCGATGATCATTACTATAATAATAAATATAAAACATGAACCAATCATCCTCGTTCTCTTTTTTTTCAGAAATTGATTATCGTTTTGTTTTCGACAATATTGGATTTTTCGAGTTTCCGATTTTTGGCTATATTTTGTCTATTTGTAAAAATTAAAAGAAATAATTTTGACGTTCTTCAGGCACTTTTTAACGAGAATTCAGCTAGTTCTTTAAAAATCCACTTTTAAATTACGAGTTGATAAAACTTTTTGGTAGCAGGTAGCGGAAAAATGACAAACGAGATTATCTAAGGTTTATTTCGATTTATACATACTCATGAAACATTCAAATTGCATCCACATTATTCAATGCCTTTCGTGTGAAAAATTTCAAATTTATTCCAGTGTATAATCTCGTCTCTATTTTCCTAGAAAACCCTGTAGATGTTGAAGGTTAAAGACCCACGAGATTTATTATTGTAACTTGTTGATTGACCATTACTTACACGTACTTAAGTAAATCAAGTATTTTACGTGAGGTTTTATTACATAAAACTAACGATGAAAAACGTTCGAAATTACGGCTAACTTAATATTTTGATTGGAAATATGCCACACATATAGAGCCAAAATCATTTAAACTTGGGAGCATAAAAAATTTAGAATAAAAATTCGTGTAGTGTTAAAAAAATTAGAAAGTAAACTATTATTTGAATGTATTTAAACGTTTGCAACAAGAATGTAAATTAGTACCGCAATGCAAATAGGACAAGGTTTTACTATCAACGTTTTCAGTTTCAAGTTGAAAGGTGAAGGAAAACACGACCATTTTTTTTCGAAACACCCGCAATTAAAAAAATTAAAAACAACAAAATTTTTGCGTGTTACACAGTCATTGTCACGCCTATAAGTTAATACATATATTGCATCAATTTAGGTGGGTTATAATTAATAAATAGCTCTAAGCTACTAAAAAATGTAATGCGCACATCTTTGACAACAACAAAACAAAGTAAAAAAAAAAACAGAAAATTACTCACTTTGAGGAGGCGTCACAGGAACAGCTGGTTTTTGATGACCCACACAAGGTCTCGCTATCCTTGATATTGTCGGTACAGGTACATTTTTTAGTGTTGCACTATTTTTTCTTTTCGCTTCATCATCGTCTTTCGATATTTCACTCGCGACATTCCCGTTTTTTGAATCAATAGACGCCGGATTGTTGTTAGTTTCGGTATCGCCACCGCCTTTATCGGAAACACTTGGCAACGCGTTTTCATTATTGTTAACACTATCGCTTCCTTGCGAATTCGTATTAATTTCGTTATTTGAATTTGAAGAAATTAAAGCTTCGTCATTTTTTGGCGCTTCCGACTCTTGAATGGTACCCATATTTTATACACGAGACAACACGAAATAAAAATAAATATATTGAACTAAATTAATCCTTAGGCGAATAGCATCACAAAAACAAAAGGTGTAGAAAACCGAAACCTGAAAGAAAAGAAATATAATTAGTGATAGCATATGCAATTTTTAAAAAAAGTACGATCTTACAATGTACGAATGTGCATCCCGGCACGTTGCAAAACATAATTATATTTACAAAAAAAGAACAAACATAAGATTATTTGATTGTTAAGATTTACTACCAAATCGTAAAATCAAATTGTTATTTTTAATGTCAATTTGAATGGAGCGTAACTAATTTCAAATCATAGTAAAACATTAAAAAATACTCGTTATGACGATTGATTACAAACGTATCAAGATTTAGGTCGGAAGAGGTATCGCATCATGTATGAGATCAACTTTAAAATATTTTTTAATTTTTTCAGTTACGGCAGCCATGCATGCAAAAACAAGAAAAAAGCGGAAAGAAAGTACCCTTAAAATTTAACGCAATTGATAATAAAGCTTAAATTCGGAAAGTACCCCAAAGACAAAAACTAAAACCAAATTATTTTAGACTTTGTGGATAGAGTAAAGGCCGTGTGACATTATGCTATATCTTGTACAATTTTTTTTATATTTAATGAGAGAGAAACGTCAAAGAAACCAATAAACGTTCGTCATAATAATCCTTCCCTCTCAGTCTGTATTAAATTCAATACAAAATTTTACAGCATGTCACACGGCCAATTTGTTAAAAATTTAAATAATTTATTACTTGTTCCAGGTTGTCTATTCTGTACTGTTCCAACATCATATGACCCACTTTTTTAAAAATCATTTTTTTATGGTCGCGTAATTTATGGAATTTTTATTAAGTTTAAGTTTTTTATTTAGAAAATGAGGAAATATAAAAAATTAATTTGTTTATGTTATTTTCGGTTTCCGCATAAAATGTTACGTCTTCTACTACCAGGTTTGGTGTACCTATCTCTTACCATTATTAAGAAAAAAAAATAATTTTGCGGCGTTAGCAACGAAAATATGAATCTACTGAAAAATTAATATTTCATGAAATATAAAAGGCAGATAAGCGAAATTGTACAACGGTTAGACATGGTATTGGACTATGTTTTCAGTATTAGACATTTTTGAAATTTATTTCTAGGGGAGGTCCGGGAGTTAAGAAAACTAAAATTGACAGAGTCATTTTTTTTAAATTGCAGCTAGGTGTTTTTATACAGGGTCATTGATGGTCGATGGTAAGTTAGACGTTTATGGAAAACGGGGCATAGGAGTAATCTGAAAATTTGGCTATTGCCATAAATAGACACGATCTATCTTTCTAAAATATTTTCATTTTAGCGGTGTTGCCGCTTCTACTCAAAAGTAGTAACAAATTAATAATTTTAAATGAAACACCCTATATATTATTCATTTTTTAGAATCGCAATTTCTTACTGATAATTTTTTTTGAATAGTTTTCTATACCTATCTACACCGGTTTTCGAGATAATAATTATTTTAGGTTATTTTTTTTTTCTAAATATGATTCCACCAAAATTTAAATTTAGCTGCTATTTGAACCCATATAAGGCTGAAATTTTAGATGCAGTTTGCAAAAGCCTTGTATTTAACAGCTATCTAAATAAATTTATTTTAGATTATACAGGGTGGTTTAAAATTAATGATTTTGACGTGACATATGGTCGAAACTTTATTTTTTTAATGGAACACCCTGTATATTACTTGAAATTCTGATAGACAATTAAAATGCCTTCGAGTTCATATAGCATATTGGTATAGCTAACTCGTCAACTTTTGAAATAATCGCAAAAATGATTAAAAATCACATTGTCTTCACAAAAAAAAAAATAATTTGCATTAGTAAGCCATGGAACGCCATGTGATTTGACAATTGCTCAATTATTCACTGTGTTTGACAAACGTCGAAGTTTTGAGATTGTGATTGTGATTTACTACTTAATACTTATTCAAAAACAAATTACAATGAGGCAGAAATAATTACTCGCATGAAGTTTTGATGATCTATTTATTCTTCAAGGACAATGTGACAAATTATGGCAAAACATGTAGGAAATTCAATAAAATGTATTCTGATTTGCAGCCAATAAACGAAAGAAAGTTTATGCTTTAAGCTTAGAACCATAATTGATAAAGTTCTCCTGCATTCGCAATAAACTTTATTTCGTTCATTGGCTGCAAATCAGAATACATTTCATGAATTTCCTACATGTTCTTGTCACAATTTTGTCACATTCTCCATGAAGAATACATAGATTCATCAAAACTTCATGCGAGTAATTATTTCGCTCTATTGTAATTTGTTTTTGAATACGTATTAAGTACTAAATCACAATCTCAAAAACTTCGACATCTGTCAAACACAGTGAATAATTGAGCAATTGTCCAAATCACATAGGCGTTCCATGGCTAACTAATGCAAATTATGTGAAGACAATGTGATTTTTAATCATTATTGCAGATTATTTCAAAAGTTACGATATACCAATATGCTATATCAACTCGCAGGCATTTTAATTGTCTATCAGAATTTAAAGTAATCACAAGGTGTTCCATTAAAAAATAAAGTTTTGACCTTTTTTGTATGTCATGTCAAAATCATTAATTTTAAACCGCCCTGTATAAAATAAAATAAATTTATATAGGTAGCTGTTAAATACAAGGCTTTAGCAAACTGCATCTAAAATTTCAGCCTTATATGTGTTCAAATAGCAGCTAAATTTAAATTTTGGTGGGATCATATTTTGAAAAAAATAACCTAAAATAATTATTATCTCAAAACCGGTGTAGATAGGTATAGGGTACTATTCAAAAAAAATTATCAGTAAGAAATTGCGATTCTAAAATTGAATAATATATAGGGAGTTTCATTTAAAATTAACAAGTTGTTACTACTTTTGAGTAGAAGCGGCAACACCGCCAAATGAAAATATTTTAGAAAGATAGATCGTGTCTATTTATGGCAATAGCCTAATTTTCAGATTACTCCTATGTCCCGTTGTCCATAAACGTCTAACCTACCATCGACCATCAATGACCCTATTCTTATTCGATGCACAATTTAATTACCTATCTGCTGATATATTATGTTCCTATACCTAAACTGAATAATTTTCGTGTTATCTGCTTTTTTTCTACTTTTCTTAGTGATAATGTAGTAAATTAATAGTGTGTTTTGTAATCTGTTTTAGCCAACATGATTGGATTTGAAGTTTTCACTCAGGTTTTTCGTTCTCATTATTCGTCTAACATGCTATCATCGAGACACATCCTGTACACAAAAAATCAATTACATATACAGTGTGTCTCAAAAATTTCATGGTTTAGTAAAAATTCATAAAAAAAATTGTATCATGTATTGGAGGCCCGACGTAAAACTTGTCAAAATTCATTAACGATAACATGTCCAATCTTACACACATTTTCAATTACAATATAAATAATTCGTATGAGTTAGTGGACCACATCAAAAAAGTTAATAAAAAAAAAAACAAATTCCTCAAAATAATATTCTTATTTCGTTTGACTAACGATTACCATAATTACAAAATATTGGGAATCTTATTAATTTTCTATTAGATTCTAGATTTTTCCAATATAACGATAAATCATTTACAAAGATTTGGAACAGTAATGAGTTCTCCTGTCTCATTAATATTGGCCATTCTAATTTTGCATGACATATTGGCTGTATTCACAAAATTATTACATGGCACCCCTTTTTAATTATATGTGAATGTAGATGACACAGCATGGATACCAGAAAATAGTATTAAAAACTTTAAGAGTTTTGAATAATTATGACCAATACATTAAATTTACAGTAGAGTTAGAAGCTAATAAAAATTGCAATTTCTGGATTTAGAATTAATAAGAAATACCAACACATTACTAATTGATCATTACACAAAACCTACAGCTTGATGCTGTAGACTTAGGTATTCAATTATTTCTCTAAACACCCTTACCATCAAAAACTAAACATTATCAACTCTATGAAAAATAAAATAATTATATTATGCAGTGAAGAATTAAAAGAGAAAACTCTAAAACTACCAATGTCTAAATTAATAAAAAACAACTTACTAAAAAACTTATATACAATAACAACTCTATGCTACTACCACTACTATTATTAATCCCAAACACCACTAATACTAATAAACGTTCAATACAAAAAACTAATTAACATCCCTAAATTTAGTAATAAATATCCTAAAACTGGATAAAATATAAATTGTTCTTTATAATAATAACACAATCTACAACAGTTGTTACTCAAAATTAAAAGGTAAAACACATTCCTTAAAATTGAGGCTTATTTACAAGATAGATTGTAGGGGCTGCGATGAATGTTATATAGACCAAACAAATCGGAAAGCTTAAGAACAGAATTAAAAATCATAAATATGACTATTCTAAAAATAATAGCGCAGCATTTACTGTGCATCATAATTGTACTGGCCATATCTTTAACGAACCCATAATTTTAGACATAGAAAATAATTATAACAAAATAATAATATCTGGAATGATTTACACTAACGTCCACAAAAATAATGTAAACTTTAAAACAGACACACCAAATTTAAACACTAGTTACAACAATATAATTGGTAAAATTAAGCTCAATTCATATTTTTGCCATCCATAATTTATTTAAAGTCTAAAGTTTTACCTAGTTTTTTAAATTAATTTATCTTTCTTGTTAATAAGTTTATGAACGTTGAACATCTGATAATTTCTACGTAATGACGTCAATTATCATTTTATGCACACGCATAATAACTTTTTGACCTAAATAAATCAATCATTTACGTTGTGCCGTTCATCTAAATCGTTCTTATATTTAATGTTGAAAATAATTTTATCTATGTGGTGTAATTACTTCGTTACATTGTCTTTTTATTTATTTATTGACCAAAGAATAAAAGATGTGGAGTGGAAAAAAATGAACTATGAAAATGCTGTCCAAAATAGTGCTGCTATTTGAGAAGACAATCTAAAAAATCTGAAGAGTTTGAACCCTCTTTTGAACAAATGATAGATGAAGAAATAAAGAACTTACTCCAAATAAAATGCGTACTTTCATTGCAACACTCTTTTTGTGTAGCTACCACAAATTACCACAAGAATGGATGTTTTGGAATTTACATGAAGATGTTCAAGTAGATATTGTTTCAAAAAGTATCAGTAGAAACAAGTTTCAAACCACAATTTCGAAAGTGCTAACACCTATGCAACGGAGCCTCTCGGATCCAAAGTTATATTATCGTTATTGCAACACGTAGCCGTTCCAGAAGATCACCAAATATTTTTTTAGTTCCCACAAATTTATGTGTACACTAAAAAATCTTAGTTTCCGGGAAACAGGCTGTGCGAGAAATTCGTCTCAAAAAATATCCTCTTCCACGTTCTAAAACATTTGCTAAGAACATCATGGAGCATATGAACATTGTTTCGATGACACAAGTGAAGGACTAGCAGTAAAGTGGAACGACAATAGTGTATGAACCTTTAAATCTTTACTGGACTTCACACGCTACGTAGTTCGGCATTATTTGTTTGCATCAAACAGCGGGAAAAGTAAGCTACATTCAATATTGCTGCGAAAAACATTAGATGTTTCCAAGAGAAGCTTCCAAATCGTCTCCGCTGTAGAGTATGCCATGCATATGGTTCTGTCAACAGTGTGGTCTAACCCTATGTATTGAACGAAATTGTTTTAAAACTTTTCATACATCATTTGTGCCCATTGTACCTCTTGAGGTAAATATTCGCAATTTTTTTTTCTATCCATTCATTTTGCCAAAAGACGATTATTTTTACATAAATAACAATTTCATTTATTCGCATTGATTGGGTGTTAAGGAACCCGTTTACATAGAGACAAATGAGGCGTTCAGACACTTCCATAATTTCATATTATTTAAATATTTGAGAACAAAATTTTACTAAACTTTGACAGTGCATAGATAAGAACTTTATCCATAGGGGACGATGCACAAATTCTAATTTTTTAAATTTTAATACAAACAACAACTTTTTATAGATCCGTTATTATGACGTTATTAAAACCTTTAAAGTTTCCCTTTTTTAACTTATTTCCCATTTAATTGTAGGAGGTTGAAGTTCTTACCATGTGGTATTTTCTCAGAAAATGTTTGAATTTAAAAATAAATTACTGACTATTGTTTGACAAACAGTGTTTCGCCCTATTAAGGATTATCAATGTGAGAGAGTTTCAATGAATCCACAACAATTACCGGGGACTACTAGAGGAAAATTGGCAGTGATCCCCTGTGTGAAACACGGTGTACGTAGGTGCTTTGATTTTGATCACTATTTTGGGCAGGACGAAAGTGTGAAAACCTTCACAACTTTTGAATAAATCAATCACGACTACTATATTTTGTGCATGATGTAATTCAGTCGTCAGTAAGAAATCAACTGAGAACTGATTTTAAAGGCGTTTAAAAGACGAACCAAATGTTTTTTTGGAAACGTTCACTACTAATTTCCAATCTAAAGTTATGACATGACTACACTAGTATAGGCACAATAAATGCACGTAAACAGTAACAACAAGTAACTAATAATATTGCTGGACTACAGGACAGCAACCCATGTTATTGAGCGTACCTAAATATTTGGGCGGGACAATTGGGCAGTTTATAATAATAGTATTCAACGCACAAAAATTGTACCGACTCTTCGTCATGGTATAAAAAGTCAAAAAGGACTCATATAAAGCTCTTTAAAATACAAACAAAATGTTCTTTAAAAAAGTGTGCTAAGATCATGCTACTATCATCATAAACACTAATTTGCATTTCTTTATTTATATGCACTTTATACTTCGTCAATTCCTTAGTAACTTTGACTCTAATCTTTCTCCCTCTCACACAAAGGCGTATTAGTGAGTTTGTGCGGTTGGAGTGGGTTTACACAGATTGTTCGAACCAAAGCCCTTCTCAACTTTTACAATAGGCCAGGCGATTGTAAAAGCTTCTTAGAACGTTCGGGAGTTGATACTTTATAATCTTGGAGTATGGCCATATATATTTTTGTGCTGTCCAAATGTCATCAGTGCAAAATTGTCTTATTATTGCTATCCTTTAGCCCGGTAACGGTATAACCTACAAAGCAAACTATTTTAAAAAAATATTTTCTTCGTTTGAGATGAGCTCTTATAGTTAACCTTTCATGCTGTTCATTTTATAATTGTTATCTTGATTAATTCAAAAGTTATTTCCCACCAAGTATAAGCACAAACATCGTTCAATTTAATTTAATTATTTCCCATCGTAACCGGCATAAAATAGAATTAATTATCATTAATGACACCGGTGTTAGATCGTTAATATTTCAAAAACAAACATTAACATTTTTTGTAAATTATGCAAATTTCAGAATAAACCTAAAAAATATTATAATTTTCAAAACTTTAGGTCAAATAAAATTTAGTTGATCCCTTCGGTAACGATCCCTTCTATCACCCACATCCAATTGGTCTATTACGTACCGGACACCCTGTATATGTACATATTAGAGAGTTTTAGCAAACTGTTTTGAGTGATACGTTAAACGAGAACGTCAACGTCATTTTTGTCGTAATAGTTTTAATCTACGATTTTAAATTAAACTTTTAGCAAGACGTAAAAATTTATACGTCAAGCTTTGTACGTCAAAATAAATAAATCATTACGGAAGATCTGTTGAATATTGCGGCATTTGGGGACCTAAGCGATGATGAAGTTGGAGAGGCAATTGTACACAATATTTTAAATTCTCGAAGAGCTCCTCGAGTAAGATCACTTACGTATGGTAGACGGAATCTAGACAGATTAACTGAAGAAGAGTTTACTGCGTATTTTAGATTTAAAACCAGGATATTAGGAGACTATGTGACGCTCTTGGCATTCCACCGATCATAGAAACTGAAAGGAATTGTAAAAAGATTGTGTATTTTATTGAGAAGGCTTGCCTACCCTAATAGCTACATAGATTTAGAGCGCACATTTGGATTATCCGCAACTTATATGTCTGTCATAGCCGGCAAAATTATAGATATCATTCTTCAGAACAAGTCCTTCCTCATAGACAATTTGAACCAAATTCCATGGTTAGATGAACATAAGCTAGAATACTATTCTAACGCGGTTGCAACAAAGGGACAGCATTACAAAACTGCTGGGCGTTTATAGATGGCACAGCAAGGCCCATATGTAGACCAACAGTGAACCAAGAAGAATATTATTCCGGCCATAAAAGACAGCATTGTCTTAAGTATCAATCCTTGCTGTGTCCAGATGGACTTATAATTAATTTTATGGGGTAATTCCTGGGAGAAGGCATGATGCCGGGATATTTAGAGAATCCAATTTATATGAACAACTGGAAACGAAAATAAATAATTTAGCAAATGGTAAACGTTACTTACTTAATATATGGCGACTGTGCATATCCAATGAAACCATTGTTATTGCGTCCATATTCTAGTCGAAATTTAACGCCCCAGCAGGAAGAATTTAACAATTCTATGAAAGTTGTAAGACAAGCAGTAGAATGGTGATTTAGGAATTTGCATTTTAGGACTTTAAAAAAAAAAAATAATGTTGCAAGATGTGCAAAGTATGTATAAAACTGGTGTGATTCTCTCCAATTGTCATACTTGCCTGTATCATGGTCAAACATCGCAATATTTTAACGTCGTTCCACCAGAATTAGAAGAGTATTTAAACATTGCATGATCATATTTTATAAGTCTTGATATAACACTTAATACTTTATTAATTCAATTATTTGTGATTTCTATTTATTAATTACATGTTTAAAGTTGAATTAATCTCAGCCAACTGCCGCTCCAATAAAATTTTCTGAGACCGTTCGTCAATTTCTAGTTTTAATCTTTTGCTCGTTCCTCCTTTTCGCTCTCACATTTTTTCATCTCAAAATTAACTTTAATGCCATTTTTCTTTCATCTAATAATATTTCCTCTCTTCGATATCAAGTTCTCGCTTCCTTTCTATCTTGTAAATATTGTAGAGCATTATTTTTTAGTGGTTTATTTCTTGATATACGTTGAGGGCGTCTTAAAACATTTTGGATTGCTGCAGGTTGAACCCTTGGTTGCAAAAGTCGTTCTTGAGTTGGTTGGTTGAGTTCTTTTAACGGTGTTTGAAAATTTTGACTTTCCTGTTCTGGTTCAATATTTTGAGTTTCCTGTTCAGATTCGACATTTTGAGATTCCTGCTCTGGTTCTTCACCTTCACTATCAGAAATATCGTATCTGCCAGAAAATGAGAAGCGGCAGCTAGATCCCTTTCTTTTATTGCTCGACTAGTTGAACAGAAGGAACTTTTTGTGTTTTGACTACCAGATGAGCAACAGGAAAGTTTTACTGTTTCTTTACAGGAGGAGTTGTTTTCATTTCCAGTTTTCTGTCGTTTAATATGATTTTACCAAATTCTCTTTCAAGATCCACAACTTGCTGCAGTAATTGTTCTTTCTCGTCATACTCTTCTTCCGTGCCTGATCTATAATAAATACATTAAAAACAGGAAGTATGGTGGTGAAGTAGTTCTTGACTTGCGTTAAACAAATTTTTACACATCTAAATTTACTTCACTTGTATTGGCTTCAATTTTATTATAAGGTAACTTTCTCAAATTTGCACGATCCTCCTTTTTAAACAGCTTGATGAGATGCTCGGTATGTTCCCGCACCGTTCTCAAGGAAAAATTCTTGTCAGTTGCCTTTACTACATTAAGATGAATATTTTCCATTGATTGTAATTATCAAAGGGATTACAACCCAAAACTTCTCTTAATAATGTTAAATCGTCTTGTATATTAACGCGTAGTTTAGTATTTTCAACCCTCCCACACATTTTCCTAACGTTTTGCGACCGTTTCACGTATACGACAAACAAGTCGAAAAGCCATAATACGTCTTTCTAATGACGTTCACGGTAACGTCAAATTTTTTGTTGTCTAGACAACGAGCGAATAACGTACGTTAATTCCAGTTGTACGTCTTGCAAAAACTCCCTATTTGTATTTGTCGTTACAGTAGCTATAAATGATTACGAATTACTATAATATGTACTGTTTCTTGACACGTCATCAAAACTCTCGAGATGCACCCCGCTATCCGATCGGCGCCACTCCCACGAGGATATGACCAGTGTATCTTAAAAACTTTTTAAAACAATATCGAAATTTGGTAATTATTGTACACATCGGGCAGTACGAAAATTGCATGATCATACTGAAAGTAAGTTTCAATTTTGAGAACTGAAACCGAAAAAAATTATGCGTGAAAATTAAATTTGGTAGCTTTTTCTTTTTATATAGCGTCATCCCCAAAGTCCGCACCAAATGGGAAACTTATTTATTATGGGTTTTTTGATAAAAAGTTATTCTTCATAAAAGTTTGTGCATCTCCTAAAACTAAAAATTCACCAACAAAGTGTAGCGAAAGACGCGAAATTTTGGTGTCAACAAAAAATCAATGAACTTTGCACCAAAAGAAGTTTTTTCTAATGAATAAAAAAATGACCAATTAGCACAATAATGCACAAACTTTTATGAAGAATAACTTTATATCGAAAAACCCATAATAAAGTAGTTTCCCATTTGGTGCGGAGTTTGGGGATGACGCTGTATATCATATACAATATACTATAACTATATATTGCAGTATCCAAATTACATTTCCACATGATTTCTCAAAGTACGATTTTTTCAATACTAGCTTTTGACTTAAGCCCTTTTAGAACCAAGCTACTAAAAATAATATTCAATTTCATTGCTTTATCAAATATTATACAATATTTAATCATTCGAACGCATTCGTTCGTTATCAAGACAAACGCAAGTAATGTACACATAAGCTAGTAGTACTAAGTTAACCAAAACGAACATATTTATTTACGATGCAAGTGTGTAAGTGAGTTGCGGAGTTTAAAAAACGATCCGCAGGTGTGTGTTTAATTCGCAAGGAATGCATGAAATCCCTTCACATTAATGTCTCATACAATATTTTATCTACGTCATAACTGTTTTTTGCAAACAGAAACAGTTACTACAACAGAGGAACGTATGCGGTTTCACATTTTTTATGTCAAGTGTTGGTTGCCAAGCATCGTTGACAACAAATACCATTTAATAATGAAAATCGTATTTAAACTACATTGTACTTTTGCACACGATTTTATATTTTTACGCATGATTAATTTAAAAGTAGCATTTCACAAACAATTATTTAGTAATTAATGTGCTGATTATTTATAGCTTAGACGTAAGTAGATAAAAATTATTTACACATAATAAACGGGAACAATGAAATTCATCAATGCAGGAATTAAAAACTATAAACAATATTGACGTAGTAACTTATAGTAAGTAACCTACATACTTTAAAGGTATAGCAAACGTCATACTATGATTATAATTTCAATTCTACACCGTCAGTACATATGTATGTGCCTAACTAATTAAGTTATACTTGACTAATTCACATGTCACGGAAAATTAGTTCCTCGTGTATACTTAAGTTATTTTGTCGCCAATTACTAAAATAAAACTACAATTCGAACTTCCTTTATACTGCTTTTTGCATAACATCCATAAAAAGAACTTTGATCAATTTTCCATATTATAAACTCAATACAACAATGGTTGAAGGTAACATTTCATGATTCCAATCGGAATTTATTAGCCACAATATGCATTATAGGGCTTAATGTCTACATTGTTATATTAATAGATTGTTCTTGAAACATCACTAACCATTATTCTAAATTCACAATGGTATGTTACATAAATGCTGTCACATTACACCATCTTTATATTATGTGATGCATAACAACCTTACTTACAGTGTATAACGGACGAATAATTTGCATTGTTATGCTTCACAGAATAAATGAGACTGAAGGAAAAGCAATTAAATGGTAATGTTTAGGAATGCAAAGAAGAAAAGTGCTAATAATTATGAAAGTAGAATTAGGGGCAAGTTTAGATTAGGAAATTTCATACTTACAGAAATAATAGACTGCATAATACAAAAACTACCAATGGGACACTACTTAACTGTCCGAGTTAAAAATGACTTTTATCTAGGTTTCATCGTTTCCATCAATAGAAGTCTCAGAAGTCGAGTTCGAACTCGTACCCCACAGAAGTCTGTCTAATGCCAACGTTAATCTACCTCCCAAAAATCAAGATGAAGAAAAAGTAATAGCTTGCGTAACAAGTTTTTTAAACTGACGTTTGTCAAAAATATCATAATCGACCAAATTTTAAAATGGACGATTCCTGACATTTAACAGTTAATTACAAATCTTGGCTTTTACAGAAGACTTCAATAAAGTGGAGGTGTAATAAAACTGCTTTTTAGACTAAGGGGTAATTTTTCAATCTCTGATTAAGGTTAACTTTCGGTTCATTTCCAATGGGATTAAAGCTAACCAATGAATTAAAAAACTGGGCGTAAGTTTTGTCGACGTTTCACCCCTAACACATGGGGGCTTTATCAAGACTAAAAACTTATTTTAAATGTAAATGACAAAGCTGCCTCAAAATAAAATTTTAGCTTTGATAAAACACTTATACGTTGGGGGCGAAGCGTCTAAGAAGCAGATTTATTACATCTACACTTTATTGAAAAATCCTGGTAAAAATAAAACCAATAATAGTCGACCAGTTTATTGAACTATGTAATTTAGCAACAATTATGAGATGGATTGAAACAAGTTGATTTTTCGAATTAAACTTTGGAATTATTTATTTAGTCGTTTGATAACCATTTATTTATTAGGATGCGAGTTCACTAAATTTTATCGAATTCAATGAAATCGTATTTTCACACAAACATTATATTTAAAAAGGCCATATTTATGCTCTTAGTATTAAATTCCATCATTAATTGCTTATTTCCTATTGTAAAGAAAAATCCAGTTTATTACCAACACCTGCATACAATTCTTGTACTAGCATTTCTGATTCTAATGTGTCTATTGATACTATCCACAAATGGTTCATTATGAAAATATTAACCAGTTTAGAAACTAAACAAATCAAAAGTTCCAATTCTCTAACCTTATTTAAAAATTAAATACCAAAATTAAATAAATGATAAATAAGAAGTTTTGAAATAAGAAAAGATGCACGTCAAATTAACATGAGCGACAAGGAAAAAACGTACATTGATAATTTTAAAGAAACCCAGAAATCGATAAGCCTCAGAGGACCTGCTGTCCCCAGACCACTTAGCCCAGGAATCGCTTAGTAGACCCGAAAACGCTTACCTCTGGGATCACTTAGCCCCGATATACTTTAGCACCAATGCCATATTACCTATGGCAATATTAAACAAAAATGAAAATATTCCCAACAATTGTACGACGGAAATTTTGTGAGATATTTTGTACGCGAAACATTTTTTATACGACTACTAACCGCCTGTTACTCAATTATAGTAATGTGGCCATTCATCGGTTCATTGACCGAAACCCGGGGTCATTCTCAGTGGTAGCCTAACGTAGGGAACGAAAGAAATGCAATAATAAACGTAGAATTCTTTTCTTTGCTGAACAAATAGTAATGCATATGCCAAAGAGAGAAGAATTCAAATCCATCCTCTTCAGGCCGAAGACTTTCACATGTAGTCAATAAAGTCGCTTTGAGACTAGAAAGCTACAAACTTCGTTTCATCAATTCCATCCCAAACAAACTGACTAGTAATAACCAGGAACTGCAATTCTACCAAGTCAACCTTTACCCGCTGTTTCAAGGAGTCTACATATATTCAGAGCATTATGTCGTAAACTTTCACTACTGCCAAATAAGCAAAATTTCCAACTGCTTATCGAATAGAATTAAAAAAATTCAAGAGTATCAAAAATAAGAAGGTTACTGTGCTTCAGTTTCGATGTTCATAACTTATCTTAGGAACCAGCCGATCAATTCAACGTGGTGTGACAAAGCCATTACCCTACAACAACACAACGCAAAAAAACTGGCACTTAACACAAAAGAGAACGAGTATATGAGACGCACTATAACATCAGACGACGAAAACGCCATGCATCATTACTAAATACAGTAGGCTAGACAGCTCATATTCGAAGATCATCCTCCGCAACACAATATGGGGTGAATACCAGAACATTAAGCACCAGTTGTACAAAACTCGATTAACTCGGTTAACTTAAACCGAGTTTTATACAAATAGTGCTTAGAGGCGAACCATATGGCGATCACTTCTGCATAAGTTCTCAAATTATTTCCCGCTTATGTCAACCTACTTCCTGGTTCACAACATATAGATTATGAAATTACTAAACTGGAAAAATAGCAAACAAACAATCCTGCAAACGCAGAAATCGGTTAATCAACAATAGTCATCAGTATTGTGTTATTACTTTAACTTCGGCCGTGTAATCAAATAAATTAGTTATAGTTCAGTTCAACAATGACAAGTAATGGTTGAACTATTGAAGAGTACGTATTTGCTTTTCCTCCAAACTTTGAAAGCGGCCGCCGCGAGAATAGTACAGTGTGACCGATTTTCGTTGTAATCGCATCTCCGTTATTAGTGAAGATAGAAAGTTGTGGTTTTCACAAATCTGTGCCACTTTTTTGAAAATGGAAGGGCGGTACCAACAAAATTTCCATAGCCTTCTTGGTTTAAGAGATACAGGGTGAAATTGAAAATTTTAACTTTCGACTATCTCCTGTATCACTGTTAGTCTTTAGTATATCGAAAAGATAAAAAATTAGTTTTATAGAATTTTTTATGTAGAATCCAGTTGTCTAGTTACATTATTTTTATCTTATATAGTTTATGAGATATTAAGTAAACCGATCTTTTTTTTAATGGGACACGTGGTATACTATTTCAGAACCTGATTTGTTTTAATTTTAGCTACTCAAAAATATAGCATACTTGATATTTATTTTAAACAATAACCATGAAAATGAATTTTTCTGTAACGGTATGTAAATGTTCTTTATATTGAGTTAAATGTTTATAACTACTAAAACAACAATTAATCAACACAAATAATTCTTATTTTAACATTCGTTTATAAAAAAATTGTTTAAACAAATTTGCAAAGTTCATTAAATTTTAAGAGCTTCTTTCATGGATCAATTATTATGCAAATTTAGTAATAAATATTTTTTACAATTATAAACAACATATCAAAGAATAAAATTGCTAATATTTTTTAAAACAAAATATATGATCTCAAAGTTACGGCTACGAGCGACATTACGATCTATAAGTAGAGTACGTTCAAGGGTGAATTTGAAAGTGTTGGCGTAGATCAATTTTTAGGTAAATTCAGCAATAAATAATATTTATAATTATAAACAACATGTCAATGAATAAAAATGCTAACATTTTTTAAATCGAAAATATTTGATTTCAAAGTTATGGATACGCGCGACATACATGTTCGAGGGTGAATTTGAACTTGAACGTGTTGGCATGGATCAATTGTTAGGCAAATTCAGCAATAAAAGTTTTAAATGTAATTATAAACAACATATCAAATAATAAAAATGCTAATATTTACTTAATAGAAAGCAAAAGCATAGAAGAGAAAACGTGTGATTCACGCTGGAACATACTCTACGTATGAACTATAATGTCGCGCGTAGCCATAACTTTAAAATCAAATATTTTCGATTTAAAAAATATTAGCAATTTTATTCTTCGATTTGTTGTTTATAATTATAAAAACTATTTATTGCTGAATTTCCTAAATTGTTCCGCCAACGTTCAAATTCACCTTCGAACGTTCACTAGTAGGTGCGCAGCCATCACTTTAAGATCAAATATTTTCGTTTTAAAAATATTAGTATTTATTCTTCGATATGTTGTTTATAATATAAAAAACTATTTATTGTTGAATTTTCCTAAAAATTTGATCCACTCCAACTCGTTCAAATTCACCCTAGAACATACTCTATAGTCGCGCGTAGCCATAACTTTGAAATCAAATATTTTCGTTTTAAAAAATATTAGCATTTTTATTCTTTCATATGTTGTTTATAATTATAAAACTGATTATTACTAAACTTGCATAATAATTAATCCACGCCAACACTATAAAAGAAGCTCTTAAAGTTCGATAAGGGTAAGTGTACTTTGCAAATTAGTTTAAACAATTTGTGTATAAACAAATGTTAAAATATGAATTATTTGTGTTGATTAATTGTTGTTTTAGTAGTTATAAATTTTGGGCTCTTGTTGATGCAACTTCAGATGCAGATGCTCCAGCAGCACTACCTTAAAAAATTCTCTCTTGGAGTGTTTTGCCTGTTAAAATGCTTTTGACACGTTTATTTTATTGGGAATGGAATTGTCAATGTATCCCTCAGCGACTGTTGAGGATTTCCATCCTCCATGCTGTTTTAATGACAAAGTATCTGGCCGCATTGACGAAAAGCGTTGCAGATGTGCGCCGATAACAATGCCGGTGTTTGGCAATTTTAAGTATTTTGCGATCAAGCTAGGTATCTTCGCAAATGTATGCACACCAACCACTTGCACTGTACACTTTCCTAATTTATAATTGACAAAAAATATGTTATGTCTAAATATTTCTAAAATTCACTACGTCGCAAAGTTGGTCTGTAACTGTAAAAATTCGCGTTTTACCATTTTTGAGTCTGAAATGGTCGTCGCCTTGATCAACAATACCTTTGGTCTTTATTTTACGTAGTTCTTCTCTTCGACAAGCGCCATCAATTCCAATAATTAAACAAAGCTGTAATAATATCACAATAAATGCATCAGCAAAATAAATTTAAACCTTTTACTTTGTGCAAGAGATAAGTTTCATCTGGGGCATCACGAAGAAATCTGTTTATTTCATTTCTACTAAATACTCGTTTTGTACTCAACACTTTGTTTCTTCAAAAATACAATAAGTTTCGGAAATTTGGATATGTTCACGTTTTCCTTAATGGCTAATGCTGAATTTAGCATAGAGTATATTGACCATAGCGTTGATGACTTATAATTGTTGCCAGTTTTATTAGAAAAGCAAGCCAGAAGAACATTGCCTGAAAGGTTCTCAACATTATGTTCTTGAACGTGTTGCATTGTTTTTCGTATAAAATTTGTGATTTCTTTAGAAGTAAATCTAACGTGGCCATAGTTGCTAATTCCCTCAGCTCAGGAAGAGAGTTACTGATATCCATATCGCTATCACTATCTATTCTTGATTATTAAGAACATTAATATTCACACCGTGGTATTATTCACACAAATGTAGCGGATTTCGTAAATAATTAATTTGACAGCATGGGTAACTACGAATGCGCACAAAAAGGCGCGCATGCGCAGAGAAGAGATACGTGATTTTAGCGTTTAACGTATTTGTTTTTACGATAAAACTCCTTAATAAACACAATGCCGCTCTCGCACCGTGCTGGATCATAGTAACCACAGCGGACGAAAAGTGTTTGCGGACGAAAAGTACTTGCCTCCAAAATAGTCCATTTTTCATTCGGAAATTAATACGTAAAATGTCATTTTTTGTAAAGGTCGACGAAAAAATACATTTTATATCTTTTCGATATGTTAAAGAATAACAATGATACAGGAGATAGTCGAAAAATTAAAATTTTCAATTTCACTCTATACCTCTTAAACCAGAAGGCTATGGAAATTTTGTTGGATGCCATCTTCGATTCTCAAAGTGGCACAGGTTTGCGAAAACCACAACCTTCCATCTTCTACTAACAACGGAGATACACATGCAATTACAACAGACAATTAACAACCTGTACATGCATTTCGTAATCAAAATCAAATAACATATTTCAAAAACTATGTTCCAAAATGAGTAAAAATATAAGAAAATTTTGCCGTTTGAGGTTAACCAATGTTACATTAATTAATACTAAACTTTCAAAATTTGCTTATCCGATTTTTACGTTTACAAAAAATTCTATAAGCATAACGAACTTCGCAAGGTTGAAAATTATTAAAGGTCATTCCCACCATAAATCATTATCATAAAACACATTAAAAATAGCATTGTGCCAACATTGTTCCATGTTGTAAATTTTATACCTAAATTAATTGAAACAATAACAAATGTCACACATTTCACAACGACTACTTTGACATTTCGCCTTTTTCCAAAGTGTTCTACAACTGACAAATTAAACATTTGCGAATGCGTTTGATTACTTCTTCTTGAAGTCGCATATCCGTTACCGGATGTTGCGCACCCCTCGCATGTATATGTGTTGTGCGTGACAGTAGACACATATGCATGGGACCTACAGTTTAACGCCGATTCCGAACGGCTTAGTAGTTGAGAGGTTTACTAGGCAAGTATACTCACTGGTTTGCCATTGCCTTGCGAGAGAGTACGGCCGAAAATTCGATGTTTGCTCCGGGAATTGAACCCGAGGTGCCTGCTTAACAGCTAACGCACTTAACTGCAGAGCTACGACCGCACTGATTACTGCAATGCGATTATTAAAAAAAATTGGAACAAAAGCGTACAGTTTCATCAAAAAGTGTTATCAACTGAAGATCCATAATGGGATCCATTTGAAAAAAATTAAATGAATTATTGGCAGTTTTTGATTGAAAAATCGCAGTAGGCGAATGATATAAGACATAAGTGGCAACAACGATTTAAAATATATGATGAACCTATAGAAATGGAAAATCATTTATATGTCTTCGATGGTTTAAAAGTAGTAAATGTCTGCAAACCTGTTTTGTTTTCCAACAAAGTCACTTAAGTTAGGTTATGACATGCATTGACAATATTACATATAATTTAATGTAGAATTAAGATATGAAGTTCAAAAAGGGGTCATTCCGTTAAAAAAAATAAAGACGGCATCAATTTCTGTTACATCGGGAAGTGCCAACATTTGGAAAATATTTTAGTTACACTTAGAGTACTCGACTATGGTCAAATATTAATAGAATTTCATTCAAAATTTTAACCGACTACTATTATAGCTGTATGTATATTTTAGATGAAACATGTAATTTCGGATAAATTTTAATTGTAGGACATTAATTTTAAGTTGACAGATGAGTATACTCTGATCAAAAAACGAGGTACATTTTCCCATTTATTAAGAGTCAGTAGCATCACTATAAAAGATTTCCATTACAACATTTATTAAAGATTGGTTAATATTGTTATTACGAGTATATTGATTGGGAGCAACACCTCTAGAGTTCAAAGTTTTTCGAGTAATTAATACATTGGAAATTTGAAAATATCACAAGGTCAAAAAAAAGTACGAGAAAAACAATGTAAAAACAAAAGGTTAAATCTGAGCATTGTCTACATACGAATGGAATTGTTCTGTCAGGTATAATTATCAAGTTTTATTTCTAGGGTAATAATTATTATATACATGTATAATAATTCTGTATTTAATAAATGTTAACTCATTTATCTTACCAAAAATACCCAAGCTTTTTTAAGAATACATTTTTTTTAACTTTTTCCATCATTGTCTTTGCTCGAAGAACTTAGGTATGGTGCCGATTATAGCTCATTTTCAAAAGCATTATGTTTTCTCGACAACGGTCAGATTTCGGAAATGAGAAGTGCCCAATCATCGTTCGACCGGCATCGATGCAGCATGTCGGATTTGGATCCCGACCTGTCATGATGCCAATCCTGACCGATTTTCGTTTTTTTGCGAATATTCGGGTTTCTTAAGATGTCGGTGGGGCATTAATGTTTTAGGCGGCAAAAGTGCAGATCAGACATTAAAATATGCAACAAAAAATTGTTGACAATTTATTGACAAACGGTTTTAGACTGCAACGAAATTTGTATCTTAGTTTAAAAAGATTTTTTTTAAATTTTTTAAATGATCGTTTTGGAAAAACGTCATATATCAAATGTATCAACAAATACGTTTTTTCAAGTATACTCTAAACCATACTTTGTATATACAAAGAGACAGCCGGTATAAAGTATATTGCAAAATCAGTATTAATATTTTGCCGCTCTATAAAAACAATTTCATTTAAAGCGGTACCGATTGTATTTTAAGAAACTCAAAAAAGTCAAATCAGGAGAAAAAGATGTAATGTTGAATGAGTTAAATCAGGCACGCTCACTAAAATGCAAGTTCATATCCCTATGTTCACTTTTCAAAAGTGCATGTCAATCAATCGCATTTATGTTTAGTTCTAAAAAAACCTCTCTGTATGTATTTATTACCATTTAATACAACTTTAATTAAGTTAGTATAACCGCTCCCACTTGATATAATAAAATTTACATAACACCAAATTATAAACTACCCAAAAATAGATTCGTCAAACTAATTAAGAGATAGCCGATGATTATTTAATCAAACCTTCTAGCAGATTACATTTAAATTTTACGCCAATTAAGTGGATACGGACTTAAAATTCATAATACAACAACTATTTAATAACATTGACACGTTTAAAGCCATGCGTTTTACGAGTTTCGAATTAATTATCCTAAAATAATAGCAGTAATCTTCGCAGATTTAATTTTTTTACGCAACCTCAAATGTGCAGAACATTATTTCTTATACAGGAAATATGGACGATCATCAATCTATAACAAAATAATAACCAAAGTATTCCACCTCATAGGGTGTATCACAATGAATTGGAAATATTTTAACTGTAGAAAGCTGAGCTCAAAATATTAAGATTTTACCCGTATTACTTAGATAAAATGTGGCTACTCACTGAGTTACAAGGTGTTTTATTTGAAAATTTAAAAACTATTTGTACCCAGTATTTTAAAACTATTTGACGTATCCTTGTTATACTTGGCAGGGAGTGTAGATACTAAACACCTTATTAAATGATGTTAAATCAGGGTTTCTGGCTACTTCCAGAGGCGTACGACAGGGTGAGTAATTACTTGACCCCTTCTGAAATCTACGCCACTGGTGGAATTGTCATTTTAGCACAATTTTTCGATTCTCCAATACTTTATTTTAAAAAAAGATACTCTTTCTTCGTAACGATAAAGTCGTTACTTGTCGAGATATTTAAGACAGCCTATGACAATGACATATGAACCTACTACACCATCATCTAACAAACGGCTTAAGATAAATCCCAAGCTAGTTTTAAGCCTTTTGCATGTTACAAGATAAGAATTTGGAAAGAAACATTTTTTTAGTAGCTGTCCTAATAAGTGAAATAATTGATATTTTCGAAAATGGTATTTTCCGGTTTTTTTTCGGATATCTTCGTAACGGATCGAAATTTGTGATTCTAGTTAACAGCATCTCACTCGGCGTGAAAATTTGTACAACATTGCCCATTTAACCGAATCTCTATCTTTATTAATAACAAAGATATCCACACAATACTACTCAGATTAAGACGCACTGTATATAATGATCTCCGCGATTTAAAATGAACTGACAAGTTTTTAAAATAATTTTAGTTTGTTATATCATTGTTCCAAATAATATTTCTCTATTAAAGAGCGTAAGTAAATTCGATTATGATTTTATTTTTCAAGCAAGAATTATTATTAAATTCGCCCAGAATAAATAGTTTAAATTCAAAACTCTGAAAAAACTTATGAGTTTCGGATATTATGCACAGCGATCAAAAGTGAAGCAAATTTATTAAAACAAAACGGCCAGTAGATGTTTTAGCAACATCTTTTATTTTGCTTAAGCAGGAGTAGAACAACTTCTATACTGTCGTGATCATGACAAAAATTAACTGTTTTCTCCCTAGGTTGCAAATATGACATACACTGCACAATCAGCGTTCTCACTTTCGTGTAGTTCTTCGCGTTCGTTTTGCATTGCCGATAATAATCTTACGAAATTTCTACTTTCTTTTTTGCAGTCGTCAACAACAATGATCCAGGAAGAAATATATAAAGCTACTCCTTTTTTTAATGTGATTTTATCTACAAGTTTTTATCTAATGATTTTTCGGTTTTTAATTCTGTTCAAAAGGTGTTCCGAGGAATACGAGGAATACGGCCGGATTGCGCTCTTACCTGAACTCGACCAGTTTGCGCTCTGCGATTTAATTATAGAAATTTGAACCTACCCTATTGTCTCCGATCGACCGATTTGCGCTCTCTTGTAATATAATAGTTATTTGTATACCTAGGCCGAGAAATACCTTAATTCCTTATAGAAAGTATTTTAACTAAAGGCGTTTTCCCCGATCGCCGTTTCCTCCGATCGCACTGCCCCCTTGAACAATACCCCCACCCCCCCATCACACAAACATAACTAATATAAACGAATGTTACTTGAAATAATTGTTTGTTTTTTTTTGTTTTTGTTTTAAAGAAAAAAACTGTACTAACTGTAACCTCACCAACCAACACCGTTTACCCCCGATCACATGAAAACAACTTAAATCTCGATAATTTCAAAATGTTTATAGTACAAGAGAGCGCAAATGGTCGATTGGAGATAATAGGAAGGTTTAAATTTATATAATTAAATTGCAGAGCGCAAACTGGTCGAGTTTAGGTACGAGCGCAAACTGGTCGAGTTTAGGTACGAGCGCAAAACGGTCGAGCGCAAACCGGCCGACACCGTTCCGAGATTGGACATTTCGGGACGGTCCACCACGTTAAAAAAATGTGAAATATCATATATTAATACGAAATTATTTATTGACATGTACAATTTTTTTGACTGCTATGCAGTAACATTTATCGACACCACTAACTACAGACTAAATGTGGAAATTTTTGTAGCACCCCATACATGAATCAAAAGTATTAAATTTATAACGTCGTATAAATCGGCTTAAAACTCTATTACAAAAAGAACTGTAGATTATAAAAAGAAACTATTCTAACTTGGCAAGGCCTTTCGAAATTATTCCCAAAATCAATTCTTATTTACATAAGCCTACAAAATTATACAACATTTCTTTTTAAAAGTGCACGAAAATAGCTGAAATAAAATTGAATGTCTGGTGTATGTATGTATTTCTTTATGTTTATAAAAAGTGTTTGCTATTGTTAAATTATTTATCGAGCAATAGTCTATGAATCTTGTACCATTACTGTTTTGCTTATCTTCCCCACAGTTCCCAATTGTTTCTACGTTTCTGTCCTTTCTTTTCCCCACTCTAGCGTTAAAGTCTCCCGCGATGTAAATTTATCCTACACTGCTTTCCTTACATAAAAAAAATATTGCGTTACCATAGCAACGAACAATAACGTATTAGAAGTGTCAGTGTAAAGTTTGACGTCAAAAAAGTAAACCAGAGTCACGCAATAAATTAAATGAAAAAAGATGTCCACCGAAATTGTGAAAATCGAAAAATTGGAGTATCGAGCCATCATCAAGTACCTGTATTTAAAAGAGTTAAGAGGTAAGCAGATTTACGAAGATATGCTTAATACCCTTGGTGATCCATGTCCTTCATATGCGACCGTCAAAAATTGGAATGCAAGCTTCAAAAGAGGTAAATTTTCCATTGAAGATAACTAGCAAACCCGTTTGTATTGCACAAAGTAATTTATTTACAGAGATAGTAGTTATAAAAAATTGACACAGCATAATAATATTAACATAAAACTTCACGATAAACAATATTTCTAGTTGTAAAGCTTCCGTCCTCCACTACTTTTTTTCAGCATATACGAATTATACATAATACATGTGCCATACATACGTTATGTCCGAACAGTAACCTTTGACCTTATTTGACCTCCCATTAGATATTTTTTTAAATACACGTTAATACTTTTCTTAAGTTATAACGTAATTATATTTCAAATATGAAGCATTTTGGATGCGTAGTAACCTTTGACCTTATTTGACCTCCCATTAGATATTTTTTTTAAATACACGTTAATACTTTTCTTAAGTTATAACGTAATTATATTTCAAATATGAAGCATTTTGGATGCGTAGTAACCTTTGACCTTATTTGACCTCCCATTAGATTTTTTTTTAAATACACGTTAATACTTTTCTTGTTATAACGTAATTATATTTCAAATATGAAGCATTTTGGATGCGTAGTTTTGAGTTTTGCTCTATCAAATGGTACAATATAGCCAATTTTCAACTTTGACCTGAGTTTAAAAATAGACAATTATAAATTTTGAAATGTACTACCCTTAGACACTTCCCCATTTAATTGCGAGTTGAATGATACCACATTTGTCTGGATTAACCCAGAAACAAAAAAGCCTTAGCGTTTACAGTCCCAAAAAATCTTTAGTAATTAATATATAGAATAGATGACCGATCGGGAAGGCCAGTTTCTGTGTCAGTCCCCGAAAATATCGATGCAGTTCATGACATGATTTTATCAGATCGTCGAATTGGGCTAAAACGGATATCTGAAGCACTGAATATTTCATACGAACGCGTTCATCATATGATTCACGTCAATTTGGACATGAGAAAAATTGCTGCAAAATGGATCCCCAAATGTTTGAATGTTGACCAAAAGCGTGCAAGGGTAGAAGCATCGCGTTCGATCTGTGCTCGATTTGAAAACGATGTAGACTTCTTAAACCGAATTGTTACTATGGATGAGACTTGGGTACATTTCTACGATCCAGAAACAAAGCAACAATCGATGGAATGGCGACACTCTGGTTCTCCAAGACCTAAGAAGTTTCGTGTCCAAAAATCTGCTGGAAAAGTTCTTGCTTCAGTTTTTTGGGATTGCCATGGAGTAATCATGATTGATTTTTTGGATAAGGGTAGAACAATAATTGGAGATTACTATTCGACATTACTTACCACTCTACGGGAAAATATTAAAGAGAAAAGACGCGGAAAGCTATCCAAAGGTGTTTTGTTTTTGCAGGACAACGCCCCTGTACACAAATCTCATGTTGCCATGCAAAAAATTCGTGATTTAGGGTTTGAATTACTAGAACACCCCCCTTATTCACCCGATTTAGCTCCGTCCGGCTATCACCTCTTTCCTCAACTGAAAAAAAAGGTCGTAAATTTTCTTCCAACAAGGAGGTAATAGAAGCTGTGGAGGTCTGGTTTGCAGAGCAAGAAGAAAAATTTTTTTTGAAAGGTCTAGAGACGTTGCAGGTTCGCTCTAATAAATGTATCCAATTAAGAGGAAAATATGTTGAGTAATAAAATATTTTGACATTGAAATTTTGTTTGGTTCTATAGTAGGCTAAGAATTTTTCAATATATCCTCGTATATCTGTGTTCGTTCTATCAAATTCCTCGTTTAATTCATTTTCCTTTCCATTCAGACTTCTTATGTTCCATGTTGTTAATTTACATTTCTCTCTTTCTTTTCTGTCCTCCTCTTTAATCCGATTATTCTTATCCATTTCCTTTGCATGTTTCGTCATCATCTGTTGTTCCCGCCTTATTTGATTTGTTAGTTTTTTGGCTTTGCATGTTAAATATATTCTTGCAGTTGATTTTCTTTTCGGTTCCACATGTATGTTACTCCATCCATTGTTATTTTTTGGTAACCCACTCGTACTGTTTTCCCTGCTTCTCGTTTTTCTTTGCAAATTTTCTTATAGATTGTTGTATTTCTATTTCCCTGTTTGTCAAATCGTGTTCTATGTATGTTCCTGTATTCTGTAATTTACTTTTGTTCTTCATTATTTCTTCTTTATCTTGCCATCTGGTACATTTAGCCACAACTATTTGTTTTGTTTCCGCCTCTCCTTTTTATATGCTAGCTCTAGTTCTGCTTTTACCCCGATCTTCTCTGTTAAAAATTCTGGACTTCTTGTTTCAAGTCGTCCCCTCTTATATCCGCCCCTTAATAACGACGTTCCATTTTTCTTTTCCTTCTCAGCTTTTTCCTCCACAATTTCTATTTTCTCTTCTAATTTTTCTTTTTTTCCTTCCATTCTTGTTCTTTTTTAATTATCTCTTCCTCCCATTTTGGTCTCTTCTAACCAGTTCTTCTTCCCATTCGTATTCTTTCTGCGCTAATTCTTCCTTTAGTAATTTTATTTCTTCCTGGCAATTCGTTAATTCTTCTTTTATTCCATCATTACCCTTGTTGACTTCAGATTTTAATTCTGCGTGGCTTTTACGAAATTCCACATTCATTTCTTCGATCATTTTTTTAATGTCTTCCACATCGGTTGTTCCTAGTTCTGATGTCTCAAAGTTCTCTTTTTCCTCGATACTTATTTATTTTGATTGTGTTATTTCTATGGGCTGTTTTGTTAGTGTTTTTTCCGTTGTTTTATCCTTTTGCTTTTGATTTGTTTTTGGTGGTGTCCTTGTCGTCATGCAGTTTCTCTTTCTAGTTTCTTCTAAAATTTCCGCCTCTCGCTTATTAAAATCTTCAAGTATTTCCTCTGAACTTCTTTTCCTTTTGAAATATTCCGTTAATGATCCCGAGCTTGAGGCCCTACTTCTCGGTTCAGTCTTTTTGCTCATTTATATGTAAATTTCAATTTGTACTCACTTCCTTTGGCTTATTATTATTCCTCTTTGTTTCCACTTGTATTAGTCGTGCTATATTCCGTGTTTTGATAATCGTGCGTGTCGCGTAGATGTCGTGTATTACTATTTTCCTGTATTAGTACAAGTGTTTCTTACATTTGTCGTTTTTTATTACAATCAGATAGTTTAAAATGTTAATTTATTTGTATTATATGGTATGCGTAATCACTTTTATTCTGTTTATTAAACGTACGTATGTGTATTTTAATATATTGAAATTGTTTAGATATCTCTTTATGTCACGAGGTTATCTGCATAAGTGCAAACACTAAATTTGCTTGTATATTACTGCAGTTTTCGTTGTCGTTTTATTGCCTAATTTTAACAATTAAATCATGCTTTTTACACTTATTTTATTTCATTCACTTTTTTGAACGGAGCCGTTGTTAACGGTTGTCACGTTGCAAAAAGTTGAATCATTGCATTTATGTAATGTTTTTATTTCAAAATTGTCTTCTTTTTGCATGTAACATTGTTTTCGAGAACTATTCTTGTAAGGATCTCTTCTTTCCTCAACGTGCCATTATTTTCGTTCTTGATGTTGAGATTTTTCCACGTATTTAATTATTTTATTTAACAGACGTGTTTGACTTTGTAGGATTCCTCGTCTGTTGCATTTAGCATCAGATCACCAGCAAAGGAGTAGTATACAATGCATTCCAACTCAAATAATTTTGTTTTGAGCAAAATCTACCATCAACTTCCATACAATTAGTACAACCGAGCTTCTATAGCTCTTCTCACATTTTGAAAGACTTCGGGAGTGAAAGAATAGAGACAAACTGCTACTCCGGAAAATATTAGCTAGTTCATATTGTTGGTGTTAAGATTTGTTGTTTTCTTCAGTTCTTTCGATACATTCTTCTTTTTTATGTCAGAGATAATATATATTACATTAATAAATTGGTTAACATGTACTTCTTAAAACTCTTGAAAACAAGTCCTTTCAAGATCACAAAATCTATTTTTCTGAAAGTCGATCGTTTAATTTAAATCTATTTACTTAAGATTTGTGATTCGTACTGTACACAGTAAGTTTGGACCTTCATTTATTCACCAAAATACCTCAATCAGGTTAGTTTATTTGAACGGTTTTGATATGTAAAATAAGACGCTTAAGACAAATACAATATTTTCGTAATTGGATTTTTCCTAAATTCTAACGTCCAATAAGCAGTAAATTATTTTGTAACAAGCAAAGCTAAGACAATATCTCGCAACTGAAATAACCAACTATTACCAATACCGTAGGTGATTAAACATTAAAAAATAAATTAATAAACTAAATCAATAATGTCATAATACAATTAAATCGTTGCTCAATTATAAATTTATTTGCAATAAACATTTTTCTGTAATTTTTGTAAAGGAAATAAGTTTTGTCTTTCAATATTGTTTAATTTTATGCATACATAATGTTGAATTAAATAAAACAAGCAATTTAAGTTTGTGTTTACAAAATACGTCCCAATGAAATTAATGTTGCAAGTCCAAGATGTCCAAGTTTGTAATGAAAAATATAGCGCATTTAATAGTGTATTACATTCGAGGTGGAAAATGTTTCATCTCATCCAAAGTCTCATTGTACCCGACCGACAGGTGGAGCCTGGAGGTCGATTAGACCCCGAGGGTTGAATAAAATTTCCACCGAGAAATGTAAACTATGTATTTTATTCACAATTCACATTTCTGATGTGAAATAATAAAACAGAAAACAGCGTCTCGACAATATAGATACTTTTTAAAGATAAAACTTAAACAGTCATAATACTTGGTATAAATTCGGTGCCTAAAAATGTTCGGAAAGTGAAATGGAGCTAAGCACTTCATCAGATCTAATAAAAGTGGCCAACGAAGCGGTTCAAAATTTGTTACCGGATAAAAGCAAAAGTCGTTTGAAAAAGCCTACAGAGATTATAAACATTGGTGCGCTACCAAAAATTTACAACAGAAGACATCAGAAAATATTGAGCTTGCCTATTTTAGCGATCTGGCTGAATCCAAAAAGTCTCAACATTGCGAACAACATTGGATATCAACGAAAATGTAGATATCTCAAAACTTACAAAACTGGTAGCATAATATGAAAAAAAAAATGTGGGTTAGAAACCGAAAAAATCAAGTAGGTACGTTTTCTAGAAGTGAAATCGATAGGTTTTTGAAAAATTCACCATTAGACTTTCTTCCACAGAAAGTACGTATTTTGAAAACTATTTCTAAATTATGTATACCCAAAGAACATATAATTAAACTTAAAATAACCTAACCTAACGGTGCAACCTATAAACTTAAGGGTGTAAGTTAAAACTATACTTATACTAACCTTTGGGTATACATTCGGAAGAAGTTCTCTAGTTTATTATCTGAGTGACTAATAATATAATTTTACAATTTCCAGGTGGCTTTGATACTTGGTACTTCAGGAGCGTGTCGAAGTGACGAGCTTATCAAAATGTCCATTGGTGATATGGGTTTGTCGTCTCAACCCCATCGCAATCGACACGATCATCTTTACATCCGCATGTCAAAACGATTGGAACGCGGATTTCAAACAAGCAATTACAATTAAGAAATGTTGACACTTTGGAATCATTTAAACGACCTTGGTTACGAAGCATCAACCTGATTATCAGGTATAAAACGAAGCAGTTACAATGAGCAAGTCAAGTTCAGTGTATTCAGTTCAATTCGACACTTAATTCGCATCGACCTAAATCGGCCAGCAATTTACGACTCGACATGTAACACGAGCGGCGCCTTATCGCTGAATTTCGTACGCTACGAGTGTATTCGACGACCTACGCAACATTCATTCATGCATGTAAACCGGCGTATTCACAGTAGACGCCACAGTGGTGACCCCGACGTGATGAAAAATCAGAGAAAAACCAACATTCGAGGAAGAAATCATCGTACGAAACGTACACCTCAGCAACAACAAGTATAACCACAAAAATTTTTTTCATACCTACGATATTTAACGACATGAACGAGAAAACGACCTCCACTGCGCCCGCTACCCTTGCTGCCGCCCCAACTGCCGTCCGACAACACGCCTGCCATGACGACATCCGCCAACACAACGCGTGCCATCGTTGTGTCCGCCATGGACATCGTAGGCACCGACGTTCTTCTCCCGCATTCGAAGATGTAACGCACATCAACTTGGGCTGATGGACCACAAACGAAGATGTTTCATCACCGCCATTGCCCAAGAAAAACCCGCCAAGATGAAACGGAACACCCGCTGCAACCCCCGCAAACGAACGACCGCTGCAACAACCACGAACGCCACGACCGCTGCTTCAGAGAAAAAACGATCAAGAGGCGCCCTACGTCTCGGCGACATAGCCGTCAAAGATCAATCGCACCTGCACATACGTTACGGAACCCAAAGGGCCAAGTCTTCGACGTACATCCGCGCTGGAGCCGCACGCTCGCCCACACACGTCGCCTGGTTCTGACGTCCATTCGCTCGTCGCGCGCAAAGCTGTCCAACACAGCACACGCTACGCACAAATTCGCTTCTAGAGCCAGCAACGACAAACCCCTCAACCGCAGCTTTCGCAACTACATCCACTGCGGATGCCCCACCGTCACAAGACGTCGCCCCGACCCAAACGCCACATACGATCTCACGATCCGGCAGGCGAGTCCACTTTCCAAAACATTTAAATTAAGCATAACGCTAGCAAGAAAATGCGCCCACAAAAACAAAAATTTTTTCGCATATGCTCACGAATCTCCGACACGCTTTGCCGTGGATCAATCCACTAAGGAGGGACCCATATGGGGTTGTAGTCTCAACTTCGACACTAAGCCTGCAATTATGTGTACAAATGGGAGCGATCGTAAAATCGTAGCATAAAATGCAATTTTGTGCTGTAAGCTACAGATCTTGGAAGTATTTACGGTTTCTCGTAAATTCGTAAATCTTTACAAACAGACCTTAAAAAATTTGACAGAGCTACAAATTTGGAAATAACACCGATCTGTAAAAAGTTCTGCTACGATCAGATCATAAGATACGATCTTCCGATTTGTATGTAGAGAGTATTAATTCGCATCGACCAATTCACGACGCTGACCAGCGGTCAGCACGAGTGTGTCGCTAGCACCCAAATCGGCCGACGATTTACGACTCGACATGTAACACGAGCGGCGCCTCATACTGCGAACGCTGCATCTCGTACGCTACGAGTGCATTCGACGACCTACGCAACATTAATTCTGCATGTAAATATTTCATCGCATCTACTGTAAGTGGAATGTAAATAAACGCATTAACTAAACGACAACGCAGTTCTTTCTCTGTTTAAGCAGGCGCCTAGTATTCATACTAGACGCCACAGTGACATAAATTGTCTGTAAGATAAAATCAGTGTTTCAATTCCAGATACAAAAACACATCGTTCAAGAGCATTTATGGTGTCTAATTTAGAATAGATAAATGTATTGAAACAATACATAAATATATGCGTGGGAACGTTGACAATAACAGATTGTTTAAGCAAGTTACATACAACAAAATTACAAAACAGCCTTCTGGGTATAACACAATTGCATCATTTCCGAAAAATCTAGTACGCTCCCGAAAAAATTGCAACGTATTTGAAGTTAAAAGAACCAAACACTGTTAACGACGAACTGCAGCCACATTACTAGCGGATAATGGTGATGATATATTCTGCAGTTGAAACGAGTAGGGGGTTGGAAGTCGAGTGCTGTAGCAGAGGTATATGTGGGCAATTCTTTAGAAGGCTTAAAAAAAAGTTGCCATTATGCATCTAGTAATTCTAATGTTACAATTAATACTAGAAATGAACCTATAACTGAAAACAAAATTTAAGATACTTTTTGCTATTGATATTTGTTCTTAACAAAATAAAATTGTTTTTAATAGCATGATTCTGTATAGTTTGAAGCAACACCGAGTTGTACTAGTAATGAAACGAAACATGGATTCTTTGTTGAACTTGCTATGGCCTAAAAAAATAAAACAGTTTTGCAGAAGAATTCACCCGTATCACTTACCTTATTTAATATTGATATACAGGGTAGCCTATTAGTGCGAGGAAGGTGGATATCTCGGAAAATATTGGAGTTAGATAAAAACTATTACAATTAAAGTTGTGCAACTCAATGAGCTGCCCATTTTTAAATGATTTTCGTTTATACAGGGTGTTCCATTAAAGCGGCATTCCAAAGTTATGTTTTTTTAAATGAACCATTCATTTTTTATTACAAATTTGAATTCCTTGGAAAATTCTAACGTCACTTTATGCATTATACATAGTGTCTAAAATGGAGGGATTTCGCATTATTTCATTTTCCGGAAAATTGACGTTTCGAAAAAATTAAATAACTCAGTTATCCTGAAATTTATCTAACTGCGTATTTCGTAGCTTTAATATTCATTACATGTGCTAACTAAAGCTAGTTGTTCACCTTTCTAACTTTGGTAAGTTTGAGTAATCAATTATTTAAATTGAACTCCCTAAATTCATGGATAACTTGATTTTGCAAATGATACCACCTAATTTTTTATGTGCCGTTGAACGTGGAATTTCATAAGCATTCTAATGATAAGGTTGGTGGCGTTTGAAAAAATCAAGTTATCCATGAATTTAGGGAGTTCAATTTAATAACTGATTACTCAAAACCAAGCGAGGTTGGAAAGGTGAACAACCAGCTGTAGTTAGCACATGTAATGTATATTAAAGCTGCAAAATCGCAGCTGGATAAATTCCAGGATAATATGAAATATGGACTGAGTTATTTAATTTTTTCGAAAAGTCATTTTTTCCGGAAACAGTGAAATAATGCGAAAACCCTACATTTAAGACACTATGGATAATGCATAAAGTAACATTAGAATTTCCGAAGGAATCCAAATTTAAAATAAAAATGGGTGGTTCCATTTAAAAAAACTTTGGTATGTCGCAAATTTATGGAACACCCTGTATAAACAAAAATAATTTTAAAATGTGCAGCTCATTGATTTGCACAAGTTTTATAACGAAAGTTTTTTTCTAACCCCAATATTTTCCGAGATATCCACCTTACTCGCACTAATGGGCACCCTGTATATTGATATAATAATTATTCGTTATTACGGTCTCCCAGATGCATTTCTTGTATAGTATAAACTTAAATTTTATTGAGGTTATGAATTTAATTATTACCTAATTTTTAAATCATTTCACTCAGTTGAAAACTATAAACACTTATACGATTTTTATTAAAAATAACGATCTTCGGGAACCAAAACGTTTTTAATAGAAATCATTAATGATCTAAATGACCATAATAAAAGTTTTTTCTCTTGGGTTGAAAATGAACAGCTGTCTACTTTCAACCGGTGAGAAAGTCTTTGCAGTTAGGAACAGCAGTTCTCCAAACTTTTAGAAAGTTAGCAACTAACATATTACAATAGTGATTGTGAATAAAAATATTAAGGAACCAAAACATATCAGAATCTTAGGTTTTAGAAACCTCTCAAATTAATAAACTTGTGGGAGACAAACTATAAAAAAATTATTATTCGAGTTTGGGGTGGAACAAATGTTAGGTGTAGTAGCACAAATTACAACAAATTGAGCACTAATTGTTTATCGCTTGGAATTACGTATCTTTGATTGAAAGTTTTATTTATAGTAACCTATTTGAACATGAAATTCTCTAAATATTAGTGATTTGCAAATAGCAAATAATAAAGAAAGTATTGGATAACACAAAAACAATTTTGTTTAATTTGATTATTCAAAAATGAATTAGTTTTGACCAAAACAAATTATTTCGTAATATAAGTAGGTAGCACGGGGGCAAGTTTACACCCGGAACAAATTTACAGATAAGGACATTTTGTTGATGATGTAATACGTAAATCAGAAGTATAATAACGTGCGCTACTATTAGCAAAATAAAAGTTTAAATATTTGATTTTGTTAAATATTAAACTACGTATTGGAATATAACGCCTTATGTATTTATTTCTTTCTAAATAAATACATATTTGCATTAAAACCATATTTATGTTATTCTGGAAATAGACAATACAAAATATTTATGTCCACGAAAAGAACAAGAACATTGTTGCGTGCCAAAAACAATGAATGCCTCCTTACCAAGAAATACATGAAATGTAAATGTCAATGATAATTAAAACGAGCAATTAAGTAGTTTGCAATTGCAAATCAAGATTATGTAACAATAAGTGCATGTTCTATATAAACAATAAGTGGTTTGCGTGATTGGGCAACATTCGCTTTGAATAACACGCTGCTTACTTTCTATGTCATCTCATTTTGTAGAGTTCCATGAACTTAGGTTTAGGTTTGGAGAGCAAATTATTCTTTCATCACCTCTACATTTCACAATTTACACTACGAACATTCAGTCAGTTTTCGCCAGTCATGGATTCTTTAAAGTCATAGTTTTTGTAAAAACAACCCTCTACTTTTCAAGAATATGAAATTCTAATCCGAAAATTCAATTTATAAGAAACCACTTGAAATTTTTCTAGCAAACATACCAAATACTACCGACCGACATAAAAAGAATAGTAGCCAGCCATAACTTTGAAATTAATAATCCGACAGGTTCCGAAAAATAGCTACAAACTTTTAACGTGGCGTAACAATTCAATACGAACTAAACATTTTTTTGCCCGCCACAATAGTGATAGCGCAATTTAGAAAAAAAAATCTACTTTTATTAAACACTCAATACCATTATGGCTGCATTAGGATCAGATGAACAGTGACGCTTAATGACACCTTCGGTTAATTATTAAAAAAAATATAGTCACGGCTACCGAAATTGTCTTTCAAAAATTAAAAAATTTGAATATGGTTTCTAACATGCAAAATATATTGATAGATAAAAAATTCTATCAAATCAAATCAAATTTACTTAAAACTTTTGTCTAGTCAAATTAGCCATAATCCCAACAATAAAAATGAGTTAATTGTAAACAAGATACCAAAGAATAATAAAGCTAATATTTTTAAAACAAAAATATTTCATTTCAAAGTTATGGCTGCGCCTATTATAGTCCATGCGTAGAGTACGTTCGAGGGTGAATTTAAACGTGTTGGCGTGGATCAATTTTTAGGCAAATTTCAGCAATAGTTTTTAAATTAAAAAAAAACTTGATCTCAAAGTTATGCTACGCGCAGAGTAGAGTACGTTCGAGGGTGAATTTGAACATGTTGCAAATGCTGGATTGACAAAATTTGTGATTCAAGAACTGATTTACCGTTCAATCACATTTGCAAAGGATGACCAAACAAAAAAAAAATAAAAAAAACTAAATGTATATTTAAAAAATACTATAATAAATAATAAGGTTCATTTATAAGAATAATCATAGTAGTAGTGTACAGGGTGGACCCATTTCGATGGGATTGCAGGGTGTTTCGGTAACTATTACTGTTAGAGCAAAACTGTTCACGTAGCATTAGGCCAACTTTTTGAGACAAATTAAACAGCGAAAACAAAAATTTGCTTGGTTTTGACAGATGTGCTGTGTTTCATTGTTTTAAATTATTGCTTCGCCTACTTACAAAACATTAAAAAAACTAACAAATTCTCTTGTAATCCTGTAATTTTCTAAAAGAACCTCTATAAACTATATATTGTTGAAAAGCTTACAAAATAAGGATTTTAATGAAATCAAATTCAACTATGGTTTCCATTTAAAAAAAACTAAGTTTATGTGGCCTCTCGACTATTGGTGATCAAAGTTAAAAATTGACTATTCCATTTGATTCTACGCTAAAAGCTGCACAAGAAATGTCTACACACTTTTTCGTGAATTTTTATCAACAGATGAGATATGGAACCATATCGAAATTTGGAAAAATTCAATTATGGTCCCTGCATCAAAAATGAAAAAAGATAGCAAATGTTTGTTTTGCTGTTTAATTTGTATCAAAAAGTTGGCCTAATGCTACGTGAACAGTTTTGCTCTAACAGTAATAGTTATCGAAATACCCTGCCATCGAAATCGGTCCACCCCGTACTAATATATGGCTACACCCTAGCATTTTGTATAATATTTTTACATTATAGGTGGTAGGTACATACAAAATAAAAACAAAAAATAAAAAGCAAGATTTTTTTTAGTTTAGTAACGCTTGGAAATACTCGGAACTAATCTAAAAGTAAATTTAACGTTTCATTTGTGTTCTCACAACTACCCGGAGGAGGTCACTTTTCTACTTTCCCCTGCCCTTTCGAGCACCAACTTTTTCAAGCCCAGTAGACGGTGGAGTTAAAAATTATTTAAACAGTTATATCGTTTGGTATTGTAAAGTTATGTTTGTTTTGTTTAATTGATTCTTTTATGATATAGCCACAATATACAGCCAAAATAGCGAGATGGTAAAAGTAGTGCAGACTGTAAATATTCTTTAGATCGCTTAATAAATTTAAAGCGCTTCAAATTTATATCGCGCTGTAATATTTAATTGTCCGCACGCGAATGTAAATCAGTATTCTTTTCAGTGCATTTCGGTTGTAACTTCAGAAGTAAGAGGGAGGTTCGGTGAAGGGGCTAAAGCAAGGATGTCATTTAAGCCCAACACTGTTTTCAATATAAGAGATACAGAAGCAACAGAGAGGAGGAATAAAGATCTGAAGAAAAATGGTAGTGTTATTGGAATATGCGATGATATAGTAATTTTTGCACAGAAGGAAGGAGAGATGGACGAGGTAATAAGAGTTGTGAAGTAGTATTTAGAGAGGAAAAAGCTAGAGGTAAATGTAGGAAAAACAAAAATTATAGTCTTCAGAAAGAGAAACGGAAGAGAGAAAGAAATTAAATGGTGACGGGGAGAGGAAGAAATAGAGAAGATGGATAAATTTAGATATTTGGAATACATAATAAGATATGATAACAAAGAAACAGATCACATACAAGAACTAAAACACAAAAAAATAGACAAGTATGGGCAATCGGAGAGAAAATATTTGGGGGAGGTATGAGAAAGTGTCTGTTTGAGAAATTAATTAAAAGTGTGGTGATGTACGGGGCAGAAGTATGAGGATCGAAGAAATTGGAAGAATTCAGAAGATGCAGCAAAATACTAGAGATAGACGTCAGAGCTAGACAGAGAATAGGATACCTATTAGAAAAGCAGATAAAATTAGAAAAAATAAGAATACAACCAGGACGAAAGGCATTGAAGGCAATGAAAGGATCGCAAGCAAGAAAGAGAACGAATTGCTGAACGAATGTTGGAAAGAGATAGAATTTAAAATACGGTAAAAAAGATAGAAAAGCAAAGAAGAGAAAACGCAAAGAGAAAATAAAAGGTTAAGATGTTAAGGTTTTTGTTTAAAAAAATATTATCCTTTTTATTGTTCGATATTTATAAAAACTATTTATTGCTGAATTTGCCTAAAAATTGATCAAAGCAAGTTCAAACTCACCCTTCAACTATAAGTTTTGCGACACCTAGTGTCGACTCGTGTTAGCGAACATGTACGCAAATGTTCGCATTAAGCAACATTGTCGACAGGTATGTAAAAGCAGTTACATAAATCGATCCTTCAATAATTATAAGCCACCTAAGTGTTGGCAAAAATAAAAATCTCGAATCGCATGCAGTAAGTTCGCAAGAGGTTGTACAATAGCAAACAAACACCGAGAATCACTCGACAGCTGTTTCAACATGTTGACAGCATGTATTTGTACAATAGTGAACTTACACTCCTGAAGAGTCCCAAAAGGACGAGACAGAATTCGATTCAGTAGCACCTCCACAGGTTTACTTCACTTTTGTAAAAAAATTAAAATAACGCTGACATATTTTTACAAACTAATGTTCGACTCCCTTTTTTTTTAATTCATAACACCAACTTCTAAGCAGAAATAGTTAAAATTGTAGCGATCATAAGTAAAAAATTGACTAAAATGATCGAACTCTAAATACTTACTCCTAAATTTCTCATAAAAATGTGTCAAAATATAAGTATCTGAGTACTTTTAAGAATACACCTTGTAACAGTTTCAAAAGTTCTTAGTTAGTTATATAAGTTTTGATAGTATTGTGGGTTACATAATTTAAGAACTCTACACCCACCCCATTGGCCAAAGAGTTAGTCGAGCATACTAGCTACGTTCCCAACTGCTGAAGTAGACGTGGCAACCTATAAAAGCTTCATCCACATTTTGCTTCAAATCATAGAACCACAATAATTGACAAATTCAATACTTGTGATTCTTTCTAACATCTTCTATACCATTATTTATCCTAAAATTAAGAAGAAAAAAATAGTGCATCTTGTTAACGGAATCATGGAGTTCAAGTACTTAAGAAAACCCCCTGAGTGGATTGAATAGTTCACTGACTACTATGCCAGAGTTAATACAAATAAAGGAAGAGACTCGGTAAGGCAGTTAGTTACCTACCAGAAGTACAAATAGAGAAAGTCACTATAGAATTTCAAAATTATCTCAGCCTTAGCTGATTCTACTGAATGAACAGGTTATAAAGCTTTTCAGAATCTTAAGAACCGTAGCAGATGCCATCAGTAGTGTAAATGTTGTTATGATTCATCCTACAAATATTTGCTAAATTTCTAGAAAAACAAATTAAATGTAAAATTCATTTTAATTACCATTGTTCAAAAGAAAGAACTATGTATGAACACTTTTTTGTGAGCTAATGTTTGATGATCTACTTAAAATTGTTTATTTTAAATTTGACTGTGATTAATTACAGTTTGCAACACAAATCTGAACCGTCTCTATCAAGTTGATAAATTTTGCTGGATTCATTGGAAAGTGTTCGAAAAAAAATCCGGATTGAAATTTGAAAATAGTTCGAACACTTCGCCCTAGTACTACAGTTACAAAAAAAAACTAAAGTATGAAAGTAGTTCCTTTATTAAGTCGTCCACACATTTACAAAATTAACAATCCAATAATTTATGCTTGATGACGAAGACAATTATGACGTAGTATGATCTCGTAAATGAAAAATTTCTTTATTACAATAATATGTAATAAATTTTGTCATACGATCTGATAGCAACAAATTCTAATCATTTTTTAAATTCAAGTTGATTTATAACTTTAATCAAAATTCTTACATTATTGAGAAATTGTTAATATAATATCGTGATTGCTACATTGTAATAAGAAAGTTCTTTGCATATTAGTCGTAAAAATAAAACGTCAGTTAAAATCGAATACAATAACAGTAAACACCAATATTAAAATTGTAATAATCTAAGTAATAAAATTAAAATTATTGTATCTAAATCTGTTTCACGAGAGAACATACAACATTACTGCAATGATAGTAATAATGTAATAAAATTTATGGGTAGTATACCGTGTGCCCCACGGAAAATTTGACGTAGGCGTTTTCTATGTTAAATTCAAAATTAATACGTATAGTATCTTTATTCTGGCACAATTTCAGGAGTATATAGCAACAGATTTTATTAGATAGGTAAATGAAACCAAATGTAATAAAAAACAGAAAATAAATTATTTCTTGTGAATTTTCATTTATTAATGGAATGGAAACTTCGTGTAAACGCCTTGTTAGACGAGCTCATAAAATTGTTGTTTTATAATGAATTATGCCACAAAATTCGGGTTCGATTCCGATTGTCGTATTTTTTTTATTAGTCAAATTATTATCAATGTTATTATATGGGTAATACAATTTTTATAAAATGACTCAACTCTGTGACGGTAATTTTTATTTAGTAGTTCTTTTCGAACTGTCTTTCAGATATTCTGTTGATTATGATGCTAATAGCCACTGGCAACAGGCAACCAAACGTACTTGTGGATGACTCCAAAGCGTCCTTGTTGATATTCTACGGGTACGGAACTAGAAGTCTTCATTTCCGTTGTAAAAGTTGGCGGGTGCAGACGCTTGTGGGACGAGCGCTTTTAGGTAATTAAAATAGTTCCTCTAATTAATCCGCTAAAATATTGTCATTAGTACTTAGGTATGTCTTTGTGGGTTTCTATCACATATTTTGGGGGAGTCGTTTAATTCAGCAACTGCAAACGCCGTAAGTTGAGTGTTATCAGTAATCAACAGATGGCTATATCGCCATTGTAAAATTTTACAGAACTTTTCCCTGAAATATTGGAAATAATTTTTTAGAATAAACAAGCTTTTAGCTTTCAATATGTATAAAGTAAATATAAAAGTGTAAACAATTTACTTGTTTACCTAGAAGATTAAAATGTTTAATGCACGATCATAAATAGGGATTTTTCCCTTAGACTGTTACCACACCCTACAATTTCTACCTGGACATGCCCATTTTCACTGACGATGACTGTACTACTTTAAATATAGCAACCCTTGTATGCTGTCAAATCAATAAAAAAAAGTATCAATCATTCTAATTTCAAAAAGAAGAAATTTCAAATAATTCATTGACAGTGAAATAACTACATTAAGACTATCGTAAACCCGGAAAATATGTACACTAATTTCAATAACCATCATTCAATGTACGCTCACGGAATATCAGGATAAGATTACCCATGTGAAATTACCCACAACTCCATTCTCAAAAAATGTCTCATGTTTTGACGTCCAACACAATAAATTAAAGATTGGAAATGAAAAAATTATTAATAAAAAGTACTAAATAAATTGTTTATATATATATATATATGAGAGTATTAAATTTGGCCGACATGTGTAAAGCAGTTACAGGTCGATTCTTCAATAATTAGTAAGCCAACCTAACAGTTGGCAAGTATAAAAATTTGAATCGCCTGCGTAAAGTACGCAGTTTGTACAGTAGCAACAAACACTGAGAATCACCCGACAGCTGCTTGGGGACTCATCGGGATCCGAAAGGTGTAAGTTCACTATTGACAAACGCGCGCAGTCGACTTATATGCCCTACGAGGGATCTAATATATTAAAATAAGTTCGACATCTAGTGTCGACTCGTAAAACTTAGAGCCACAGTACTTTGTTTAGCAGGTGGCGTAAAGAAAGCGTTCACGTACGAAAATGTTAGCAACTTTTGCCGACAGGTAGCGTAAAGCAGTTACATAGTCGATTCTTCAATAATTATAGCCAACCTAACAGTTGGCAAGTATAAAAATTTCGAATCGCCTGCAGTAAAGTACGCAAGAGGTTGTACAATAGCAAACAAACACTGAGAATCACCCGACAGCTGTTTCGTCCTTTGGGACTCATCGGGAGTGAGAGAACTCGAGTGTGTTCACTATTGTGACAAACGCGCGCTGTACTGATGCCTACTGGAGGGATCACAATATTTAAATGATAAGTTTTCGACATCTAGTGTCGACTCGTGAAACGTTCACGTACGAAAATGTTAGCAACTTTGCCGACAGGTATGTAAAGCAGTTACATAGTCGATTCTTCATTAATTATAGCCAACCTAACAGTTGGCAAGTATAAAAATTTCGATATCGCGCACAGTAAAGTACGCAGAGTTTGTACAATAGCAAACCAAACACTGAGAATCACCCGACAGCTGTTTCGTCCTGTTTGGGACTCATCGGGAGTGAGAGAACTCGAGTGTAAGTTCACTGCAGGCGTTCAAATCGCGCTCTTACCAACTGGCTAGGTTGGCTATAATTATTGAAGAATCGACTATGTAACTGCTTTACATACCTGTCGGCAAAGTTGCTAACATTTTCGTACGTGAACGTTTTCACGAGTCGACACTCAGATGTCGAAAAACTTATCATTTAAATATTGTGATCCTCAGTAGGGCATATAGTCGACAGCGCGCGTTTGTATCAATAGTGAACTTAATCGAGTTCTCTCACTCCCGATGAGTCCAAAAGGACGAAACAGCTGTCGGTGATTCTCAGTGTTTGTTTGCTATTGTACAACCTCTTGCGTACTTTACTGCAGGCGATTCGAAATTTTATACTTGCCAACTGTTAGGTTGGCTATAATTATTGAAGAATCGACTATGTAACTGCTTTACATACCTGTCGGCAAAGTTGCTAACATTTTCGTACGTGAACGCTTTCACGAGTCGACACTAGATGTCGAAAAACTTATCATTTAAATATTGTGATCCCTCCAGTAGGGCATATAGTCGACAGCGCGCGTTTGTACAATAGTGAACTTACACTCGAGTTCTCTCACTCCCGATGAGTCCCAAAAGGACGAAACAGCTGTCGGGTGATTCTCAGTGTTTGTTTGCTATTGTACAACCTCTTGCGTACTTTACTGCAGGCGATTCGAAATTTTATACTTGCCAACTGTTAGGTTGGCTATAATTATTGAAGAATCGACTATGTAACTGCTTTACATACCTGTCGGCAAAGTTGCTAACATTTTCGTACGTGAACGCTTTCACGAGTCGACACTAGATGTCGAAAAACTTATCATTTAAATATTGTGATCCCTCCAGTAGGGCATATAGTCGACAGCGCGCGTTTGTACAATAGTGAACTTACACTCGAGTTCTCTCACTCCCGATGAGTCCCAAAAGGACGAAACAGCTGTCGGGTGATTCTCAGTGTTTGTTTGCTATTGTACAACCTCTTGCGTACTTTTTACTGCAGGCGATTCGAAATTTTTATACTTGCCAACTGTTAGGTTGGCTATAATTATTGAAGAATCGACTATGTAACTGCTTTACATACCTGTCGGCAAAGTTGCTAACATTTTCGTACGTGAACGCTTTCACGAGTCGACACTAGATGTCGAAAAACTTATCATTTAAATATTGTGATCCCTCCAGTAGGGCATATAGTCGACAGCGCGCGTTTGTACAATAGTGAACTTACACTCGAGTTCTCTCACTCCCGATGAGTCCCAAAAGGACGAAACAGCTGTCGGGTGATTCTCAGTGTTTGTTTGCTATTGTACAACCTCTGCGTACTTTACTGCAGGCGATTCGAAATTTTTATACTTGCCAACTGTTAGGTTGGCTATAATTATTGAAGAATCGACTATGTAACTGCTTTACATACCTGTCGGCAAAGTTGCTAACATTTTCGTACGTGAACGCTTTCACGAGTCGACACTAGATGTCGAAAAACTTATCATTTAAATATTGTGATCCCTCCAGTAGGGCATATAGTCGACAGCGCGTTTGTACAATAGTGAACTTACACTCGAGTTCTCTCACTCCCGATGAGTCCCAAAAGGACGAAACAGCTGTCGGGTGATTCTCAGTGTTTGTTTGCTATTGTACAACCTCTTGCGTACTTTACTGCAGGCGATTCGAAATTTTTATACTTGCCAACTGTTAGGTTGGCTATAATTATTGAAGAATCGACTATGTAACTGCTTTACATACCTGTCGGCAAAGTTGCTAACATTTTCGTACGTGAACGCTTTCACGAGTCGACACTAGATGTCGAAAAAACTTATCATTTAAATATTGTGATCCCTCCAGTAGGGCATATAGTCGACAGCGCGCGTTTGTACAATAGTGAACTTACACTCGAGTTCTCTCACTCCCGATGAGTCCCAAAGGACGAAACAGCTGTCGGGTGATTCTCAGTGTTTGTTTGCTATTGTACAACCTCTTGCGTACTTTACTGCAGGCGATTCGAAATTTTTATACTTGCCAACTGTTAGGTTGGCTATAATTATTGAAGAATCGACTATGTAACTGCTTTACATACCTGTCGGCAAAGTTGCTAACATTTTCGTACGTGAACGCTTTTCACGAGTCGACACTAGATGTCGAAAAACTTATCATTTAAATATTGTGATCCCTCCAGTAGGGCATAGTCGACAGCGCGCGTTTGTACAATAGTGAACTTACACTCGAGTTCTCTCACTCCCGATGAGTCCCAAAAGGACGAAACAGCTGTCGGGTGATTCTCAGTGTTTGTTTGCTATTGTACAACCTCTTGCGTACTTTACTGCAGGCGATTCGAAATTTTTATACTTGCCAACTGTTAGGTTGGCTATAATTATTGAAGAATCGACTATGTAACTGCTTTTACATACCTGTCGGCAAAGTTGTTAACATTTTCGTACGTGAACGCTTTCACGAGTCGACACTAGATGTCGAAAACTTATCATTTATATATATATATATATATATATATATATATATATATATATAATATTTGTTGCTATATAAACAAATCAAAAAATTTTTTAAACAAATTCGGAGATATAGCAAATTGGCTTCCATAAAAGTGTTTTTTAACATGTTCGCGTGGATTAATTCTTGTGCTATAACAATAAATATATCAAACTACAATAAATAACATATCGCGAAACAAAAATGTTTTTTATAATTGAATTATTTCACCCTTAATCGCGGGATATTTTTAACCCAGTCAGAGAGGGTCAAGTATTTAGTTGAGAAGTTTGATATACAGGGTGGTGCCGGAGGATAACTTAGTTAATAAAAAAGATATAACTATCCAAATTTGTCACATTTAATACATTACGGAGTGCACATTTTAAAATTATTTTCGATTGTACAGGGTGTTCCAAAGAGTCGTGGCAGCATAAACTTACATTTTTTTAATATAACACACTATATTTTCTTTAAGGTACGAATGATCTCGTCAAGAGCTTTGAAAAAAATAGAGCATGTCATTATATTGTACAGGGTATTTTAGAACATATAGTTATTTGAAAACAGTTCCTCCTTAAATTGTAGTTATTTTATGTAGTTTCCTAACAAGATGTTAGGCCTCCACTAAGGAGTGTACCGAAGGATTCTAATTAAAAGACATTCAAGTATCTTCTTATCCGACGCATACTACCAACCGAAACGTCGGATAAGAATATACTTACATGTCCTTGAATTAGGATCCTTCGGTACACTCCTTAGTGAAGGAATAACATCTTGTTAGGAAACTACCTAGAAAAATATAGTTAGTTATTAGTAAAATGACACCTACTAACGCTCTGTTATAAAAAAGACTAGAAATAATTTAACATCTATTTCTTTAACATGTTATTTCCATGTTATTAGCTGTGTTTAGTATAATTACTTTTATTACCGGAAACTTTATTAATACAGGGCGAAGCAAAATACAATACAAGCAATATCACAAAATATTGAAATGGACCACCCTATATGTATTTTTAAGAATTGTTAGAACAATTAATTAGCTTTTAAATGATATAGTATATTTGGGTATATTGTATTTTACGTGCAAAAATTAAGGTATCATAAATTTTTATATAAAATTTCTTGTACATTTTGGTTAAAGTTATAGGGTTATATATTTTTGTATATTTTTTCTTTTGCGTATTTAAAGAGCTGTATATCAAACACATTCTAGCAAACTGATTATGGTTATAGATTCCCAGATTGAGATGGGATATTTTAGCATGTTACGTGAATCGATTAAAACTATATCAATTTTATTGTAGCCGACGTTTCCGACAGGCAGGGCCAACCTTTTTCAAGGCATCTTCATAATTTATGTTACGTGTCAAGGTGTTCTATTACAAGAGGAAGATAGTTAAGAAAAGAAATATACAGCTAATTTCCAACAAAAAAGGTCAGGAAACTGTTTTAGAGATATTTAGGTTTTAGTGTTTTCTTGATTTTTTAGAAATTTGGATTTATTCGTGTTCGAGTGTTTTTGATGATACAACATAAAGTCCGCAAACATCGTCAGTACCCCAGCAATCGACAACAAAATCCGTGAGCTTACAGAGGATGCTACACATCTACTAACTCATACACGGATAGGAACAGTCAAACCATCGGAGAAAAAGCGGCAAAAGCCAATCGTAAAAAGTTAAGGGCGGTAGGCGATGGTGATTGTTTTTTGAAGAGTCAAAGGCATTATTCTTATTGATTTCAACGTCAAATTACAAAAAATACCCTACTTCCGCTGGAAAAAAGTTCTCTTCGTCCATTTTAAAGAGAAAAAATATGTTTCAGAAGTTGGAAAGCCGCTTTGAAAAGTGTATTGTCCTGAAAGGAAACTGTGTTGAAAATAAATAATAAAAACCAAGACTAGAAATCGACTAGAAATATTTGGTTTCTAATTAATAAGCTAATAGTAAGTTTCGTTTTCTGATATTGTGAAAAATATTATGTGATGTACCTCCTCGCTACTGATACTGATAGCTTATCCGTTAAAACGGGCGTTGGCAGTTAAATTGTTAGTCAATGTAACAATTATACGTTTTGTATGGAGTAGAATTCAAAAACATGAACGTTAATACAATTCATTACATTTTTCATGCGAGTGATATTTATGAACGATCTACAAAGCGGAAATGCAATACATAACTTAACAATGTGAAATATTTACAGTTCGAATTATGTACTATGCAAAAAATTAAAAGAGAAATACAAAATAAAAATTTTTTAATAAACGCGAGTTGTCAATATAAATAAATTCGAATGTCAATCCACCTTTCTCGCGGTCCCGCCCCTGCCATTGAAAGGAAGCATCTTATTACTGACACTTTGAGAAAAATGAGATAGATACTGGGATGCGCGCATTCACCGCGGGCTGAATTTCAATACCTGTGGACTAAGGCAAAGGGAAACGTTGATTGGTTGGCCCACTGTCGGCGCGCGCAGCACATGCAAATCTAGAAAGGTGGATTCGTTTTATTAATTTATGAAAGATCGGTAGATTTGAAAGAAATATTCTGATAGGACTGTCAATTATGACTTTGACCGTCTTGCACAATTTACATAATAGTTATAAATCGCACTGATTCTCGGAAACAACATGATTTTAAAGTTCACTCCAGTGTTAGCGTAGAAAAAAAATTGATTATATAATCATAATTTCAAAATTCATAGCATAAAGATTGACACATTTTGGTCTGGTAAAACAAACGCAGTGAATCAAAAACAAACACAGTAAATCATATTAAAAATTCCAAATACAAATTATTTACTTGCATAACTAATCCTTGCCATAAATTCTAGAAATGCATGTCCGGGCAAAAGGTGAATAACATCGGTTTTTAAGCGATTTTAATGACATTTTCACGCTAGATGGCTCCCTACAATATTTCAAAAATTAAATAATTTTGAAATCAATAAATTATAACACTGTAAACAACAAGTTTACTTACAGATGGACCGCCGATCGGTTTCAAAAAATACAATTTATTTAGTATATAATATAACATTGAGTTGAGAAACAAATAAGTGCTTGAAAGTCCTGCTGCAACGAATACTTTATGCTACTTTTTCTATTTTGTCATTTTATAAAAAAAATTAAAATATTACATCTAGGGAATTTTGGTTGGTGCAATTTTTCTGTCGTCATTTCAGGCGGCTATGAAAATATTGTTTCGGAACACTATCAATTCTCCAGACACATCACATGTAATTGTTAATGTGTATAATAATTGTACGTTTAACGGTAATAATTTAAATTAAGGTTCTTGTTTATTCTTGTTTTGTAATCAACCACATACATTGGCGTAGCTAGAGATTTTTGTTAGGGTGGCAAACTTGAGACATTGATTTGTTCAAGCCAAACCCAAAGTTTTGCGTTTGCCAACATAATAATAATAATAATATAATAATGTATTAATAAAATAATAATAATAATGAACAAATCCAAATATGCTGAAATTAAAAGTAAGTATTTGTTAAATTTGAGAAAATCGGTTTTGCAACATAGTGGTTCTTAACCAAGTTTTAATTCTTCGCATGGCTGAGAAACTTCTTTCGCAACTTACTACTGAACTAACTGGCAGTGCTAGTGCTGCTTGGAGTAGTTTGTATAGATTCGGACAATACTCTTTTCTAATATGTTCTTTTAAGTTTTGTATATTTATTTCATGATTTTTTAACTGAATCATATTTTTCATTATAACAATTTCCGCATTTAGTAATTCAGAGTCAATATTTAAAATGTCTTTATAATTATTTATAAAATCATCTGCATTATCTCTGTCTAACTTAAAGAATGCGTCCACTGCTTTTGCCAATGGGATGTTCTCAAAACGCAGTTTCAAGTTGGCACTTATATTGTCTACCACCTGGTTGTAAATATTTATTTTCCAGTAGTCCTTGGTTGATGTCTCAGATGGCAAATCCAAAGTATTGCTTTTACCAAGAGTTGTGTCAGTATAAAAGTCCCTTTGCCTCTTATTTACAGTCTTGGCAGGTTCTAGCGATATTTTGTGCTTTTCAGCGAACAATTCGACATCTTTCCAAATATGAAACTCGTCTCTAGATGCATTAAAATTATGTATTGTGGTTGCTATAAGATCACTAGCTTGGCCTATAATTGCACCTTTGCTTTGGAAAAATTTGCTCAGTACATTTACTGTACTCAGTACGGAATGAAATGTATGCAGTGCTATGATAAACTCTGGTTTTGTCATAACCGTTAGCAACCCGAGCGCTTCAACGGCGCTTTTATCACGGTTCTGCGTAACTTCTCTCTCCAAAGCCAATTTAATTGCTTCGTAATTGATCAATACTGCTTTGCAGTTTTCGAAGCGACAACTCCATCTCGTAGTGCTTAAACTTCCCATTTCGCGATTGGTTTTAAACCCTAGATACTTTTGTATTGTTTTAAGACTACCAAAGTCTTAGCTAAGGGAATGTTTGCGCATGAATCAACTACGACTAGATTTAGTTTGTGTGCTAAACAATGAATGTATATGGCGTGAGGGTAAGATTCTTTTATAATTGCTTGCAAACCTCAATTTTTTCCAGCCATGACGCTAGCGCCGTCATACGACTGAGCAAGAATTGGAACCTCACTCAACTGGGTTTTTTTCAGTGCCTCCAAAACTAGCATAGCCAATCCTTGGGCATCTCTTGACGTCGAGCAATTGATAAAACCAATAAATCTTTCTACCACGTATCTAATAGTGATTGACAATTGTTCATCTTTGTAGCATCTCGCTTCATCTACACTTAACAAAAAAAAAACACATTTTTTCACTTCTTTCACAATCTCCTCCAAGGTTAGACATGCTATTATTTCAATTAGTTTATTTTGAATATCTGGGCTGCAATAATTTAAATGTTTTTCAAAATGCACAGTAAAATTTTTGTCGTACTTTGCGAAAAGTTGCGAAATTTCCAATAAATTGCCCCTATTCTTAGATGATGCGTTCTCTTTATGGCCCCTTAATGGCAAACCTTGACAGACAAGAGTCAGTATTATGTCAATCAGTTTCAATAAATATTCTCTATTTTGAATAACTTCTTGTTCTTGTTGTTTTAGAATCTGCTGGTAGACATCTCCATCTTAAAGAGATTTTTGTAAGACACATATTTTTGAGTACATTCGATATGAAGCGAAGACTCAGAGTGTTTTCTCAATCCCTCTCCTATTTTTTTCCAATTGTTGTAACCGTTTTTCACAAACCTTTCATGTTGGTCACGTATGCCTGGCTTAACAAAATGCCTGCATACAAAACAGTATACCCTGTCTTCATATGTGCTGTATTCCACCCAGCTATACAATTGATAGTATTTTGATGTAAATCATCTTAAATTTGGGCCTTGTTTTGTTTTCGGGAACTTTATGCAGGGTTGTAAAGGGCCAGTTTGCAGGGTGCCCAAGTTGCTCTGTTCTTCACCATTATTAATAGGCTCAGGATATTCTAGTGTATCTAATACTGGTTGTACATCTGAATCATATGTTACTGACACTTCCATCTCTATTTTGTTTTCTTGGAGAGTTTATTTGTGCTTGGTGCTTCAATATGTACAGCTGTGCTTGGGCTAGAATTGTTTGCATTTGGTCCGTTTTTACCATCGAGTGTTTCAGTTTTTTTTAAAAATGTTCTAATATCTTTAAATTTTTTGTTCATTTTCATCTAAAAAAATAAGTGTGTATAAGGATTTTATGATATATTGTAATAGTATTCGCGAGGTAATGTTAGAGGTTATAAGACCGTTTAAAAATAAAAAAAATGTACTTAAATTACATTAAATATAGAAATAAATTATTTTTTCCACTACTAGCTGTGAAGTGGCCAATTATTGCGTCTCCTGGCCAACTGAGAAGTTGAATTTCAATAATGGACAATTTCAAATTTTTGAGAATCTAAGAATAGTTGTTTAACAAAAACGAGTGAAACATAATTTTGTATATCCAGGAGATTATCTCTAACGTATTTGCTGCTTAAAATTACCTAACACGATAAAATTATTTGAATAAAAAATGCCATTAGTTTAAAATTCGCGCCCCATCCCATAACCGCAAATACATAACCTGAATTTATTTATTTATTAAATATGATGGTAGAATCACTTTTTCAGGTTTCCCAAAGGAGATTTAACCAGGCGAGTTAAGTTACATTAAGAATTTTAAGTAAATTACAAACATTTTGTTGTAGGTGTTTTGAATGGTTAACAGAATCTGGAAGGTCCGATCTGTTGCATAAAAATGTCGACTCTAAAAACTTAACGAGTATGTGGCGAACACTTGCCATTCCTAAATGAATTACAAGTGTCAATTTCTGAAACCCAATATTCAAATGATGCAAGGTATATTGGCGAAGCAATAAATGCCCGTTAACATCTCTAGCTATACCAAAACTACTCAAGCTTGCAGCTCAAATACTCTTAGATAAAGAAAATTACGGAGGAACATTCTTAAATTGCAACGTGAAAAGAAAGCACTTTAATTGAAGTTATGTTAACTGCTCCCAACGATTACTTCCCGAAAGCAGAGCACAAATTGTGACAGCCCAAGTGGACTTAAAAAATAAACCACTAAGAAGCAGAAGATATACAGAGGAATACAAACAATTTGCACTAAAATTATATTTTACGAGCCCCAAAATGTTAATTTTAAAGTAGGTTTTAAATTTTTTGCCAGCTCAAACTGCTACGTGATCATGGTTAGAGTTATATATAAAAAGTTAAACAACCCTTGTGCTACATCTTTACAAATACGATATGAAGGTGACAAATTGAAGTCGATAGTATTAAACTGCATAGAAAAGCTACAACTACAATGCGGTGCCAATGTTAGGGCAGTAGTAAAATTTTTGAAACCTAATTAAAAGAATAGATGTATCACCTGAAAAACCATACCTTCTCGTAAACGACAAGAAAATCTATTATTTCTTCGATGTCCCCTATTTATTGAAGTCGGTGCAAAATAACTTGATTAAATACGATATAATCTTTAATAACAAAAAAGCATCTTGGAAAGACATTAAAAATTTCTACATGTCAGACAAATCTAAACCGCTGCGAGTGGCTCCTAAATCCTACATATTACTCCGAATAATTTTCAGAAAATGAAGGTGAAATATACCACACAAGTGTTTAGTGAATCAGTTGCAGTTAGTTTATCAACGTATGTAGCTTTTAATGCTTTTTGATTTATTTCCATTCCTGTGCTACTTGATTTTTACTAGAAAAATGTTTATTTTTTATTTTTGGCTTAAATTTGGCTAGTAGTGGAAAAAATAGTATATACACCATGGTTGTGAAGTCCATTATTGCCTACGCACCTTATTTCCTGAGGGGCGGTAGCTAAGGCAATAATGGCAGACTTCACAACCTTGGTGTATAATATACTATTACGTACTAAGAAATTTACAATCAATTATTAGTAATATCACTTTTGATAACGAGTATAATCGTGACAATAATTAATTTACTTGAATTTACTTTACCTGTTTTGCAGATTGATTTTCTTCTCGTTTCCTTTTAATAACAAAATTATCCATTTTTTACTGATAAAGGTACAACACGTTACTTATCACAAATTATAGCCACTACTAAATGAATAAACTGTTTCGTTTTTGGTTGACGAGTTAACAATAACAATGCTAAGTAGTAAATACTATACTGAACATGTGTTAACTAAATAAGCTGAAAAAACTACGGTAAGCATAATCTCTTTTCCAGGAATAAAACACCGAATAAAACATGCTATTTTTTCCGCAAACGTCGTTTAATAGATAGTATTATAGAATATTTAAAAAATAATGCAACGCATGTGATATATGTAGAAAAATTTAATGTTACATACATTTATTTGTTTTTGTGGTAGTCAAGGTGAAATAAACATTTCAACAATATATCTTATTTTTTTGTATGCTCACGGGAGTATAGAAATGTATTTTTTCTTCAAGCGACAATAAAACGTCATATTATTGAACTACTGGCAGACGCTAAAAACTCTTTTTACTGTCTAGACATTAAAAGCAAAACAGTTATTTTGTTTCCACAACTATTTAGAGGTTGGTACCTCGGTTATGTCATATTATGAATGTAACAGTAAAGTACCAACTTGATTCGTCGAGAATAAAAAGTCACTATAAGACTCGAGAATCTCGAAAATTTGAAAATAATACATGAAAACTAGCAATAAACGCTTGAAGAAAAAATAATATATTTCACTTGGAGTTAAAAAATATAATTGTTTCGCTTAATTTGCTGTCTCGGCTAACACCTCGCCAGCAAACTTAAGCTCAACAATTATATTGTTTAACTCCTAGTAAAATAATCTACTATTTTCTTCAGGCGACAATATAACGGCATATTATTGAACTACTGGCAGACGCTAAAAACGCTTTTTTACTGTCTAAACATGAAAAGCAACAGTTCCATTGTTTTCACAACTATTTAGAGGTTGGTACCTCGGTTATGTCATATTACAAAAATGTTATAGTAAAGTACCAACTTGATTCGTCGAGTATAAAACGTCACTATAACACTCGAAAATCTCGAAAATTTGAAAATAACACATGAAAACTAGCAATCAACGCTTGAAGAAAAAATAATATATTTTACTTGGAGTTAAAAAATATAATTGTTTTGCTTAATTTGCTGTCTCGGCTAACGCCTCGCCAGCAAACATTTAAGCTCAACAATTATATTGTTTAACTCCTAGTAAAAGAATCTACTATTGTCTTACGCTGCTATGGGCAACCATCGCCGTCATAGAAATCAAATTATTACATTATGAAATGACGTTCACAAAGCCAACATTTTTTGACGTTTGCGGAAAATAACTATTTTCATGCAAATAGATCATCGAAAACTGCACGTTTTGTATTTTGCTTTCTTTCATTTAATTGGGAATGCAAGAAATATTTACATGCCCCATCTATTTAATAAAAGCTGACCTACATACTCTCGAAACCACAGAAAAATAAACGAAACTATAAAATTCCAAGCGATTACTAAAATTGAATATTTTTGTTCTAACCTTAGCATTTACGTTTAACACCGTCATCGTAGAAATGAAGTCGATGACAACATTCAATATGCTTTCGTAGTTAATTAATTACCATATTTAATTATTCCACTATTAATTAAGCATTATACCTACTCACATAAACACACGTGAAAATGCACACACAACAACTGATCGCTCTGTACGGTTTATGTTGTGTTCTAAATATTTGCGAACGTTCACAATAGAAATTTTAACTCACGTAATTACAGAAAAAAATTATATAACAGTGTAAGCAAAAATTAACATTTTCTACCGCCATTCTAATTTATACGCACTATTTCAAAAATCAAAGATATTCAAACTGTAAGTTTCTTTTTCCTCTAATTTCTGCAGATCGCAAAATGTTATTTATACTTATTTGTCATAAGCAAAGCCAATTGGAGTGCGTCCAAATCACCTAAATTCAAATACCAAGAAATAGCCGCCCTTGACATTCGTTGACACGTATTCCTAAACACAATACAAACGAATTTTTTTCCTGCGCAGTACTTTTTAAAATAAACAAATTGCACAGTAAGTACTCTCGTATGTCATCTGGTCCACAAATTACAATAGAAGAATTTTTATTACATTTTTTCCGTCTTTTAAAGATATGTCCCTTCTCACGACGCGATATGACCATATAATATTGAAGTCATCGTTTTTGTACTTTACTACACCGGTCTGTTCTCTAAAAAACTCATTTCTTATTATGATTTCCTCTCTTAAGCACAAAACCAAATTAACCCTTTGAGATTTTCCTTCTTTTCTCCATTTCTTCTAATACTCTCCTACACCTTCAATTTTTCAATACTTTAATATTACCCTTTCACTTGCACATATGAACCATCATTGCCTTCTTCCAGGCATTCGGAAACCTCTTTTCGATGTATTGCACAGGAAGCTTATTCCTTGTTCACCAGTCGCTTTTATACCTACAATTATATCTAGCCGTTTTTTATCTTGATCAAGATCTCTTGAACGTCTTCTCGACTTATTTCAGATGTGGCAATTTCATTTAACCAATGTCAATTCGTCTCTCGAATCTTAAGATTCTTTTCCTTAACTAACTTTTAAAAGTAATGCCACACTTGCTTAATGTTACCTTCATTTTTAAAAACCTCTCTAGACGTTTTTACCTGGTTTAAATAAATGAAATCATTTAAAACCTCCGCTTTGCCTCGTTAATCTCCCTCATGCCACCAACAGGATTCGTTTAACACCTATAGAACTTGATCATTCAACTTCAACTATCCGTCCTTTCCCATACCTCTTTAGAATACTTCTACAAACATGTATCACAAATCGGTGTTAGTTTGCTACACACTCGCCCATTATAATGCAATTTCGAAGATGCCTATTTACATAGAAGAAAATCAATCTCTTAGTGTTGCCACTGTTATAGTTAATGAACTGATGTTCTGCTTTCTTGTAGAAGAATGTTTTAACGAGTCCAAGATGTTTTTTACATCCCCACCCCCGTATACCAAACTCGTCGCTACCACTATTCTTTTTAATGTATATATTTCTGATTATCATTCTTTACAATGTCGTAAATTCGTCTACGCCGATGATATGGCAATTTCATTTTAACATTTGGAGTTTTTCGAAATTGAAAGAAAGCTATCCGATGATTTGGCTAGTATGGAAAATTATTTCAAAAAATGGCTATTGTGCCCCAATCTTAAAAAGACAGAGGTTTCTTGTTTTCATTTAAGTAATAGAGAAAAAAGTTGAAAACTTAATTATAACTTTAATAATACAAAGTTAAACCATAATTTTAACCCAGTTTATCTAGGAGTAACTTTAGATACGTTTTTAATTTACAAAGATCATTAATGAAAACGAGAAATAATGTCATTCAAAAATTAGCTGAAACAACTTGCAGAGCATATGCAAAGATACTTCGCACAGCTGCATTGCATTACTTTATTCTACAGCAGAATACTGTGATCCCGTCTGGTTGAATAGTTATCATACGAAAAAAATAGATGCCCAATTCAATTGCACTATGGGTATAATTAGTGGAACAATTAAATCCATAATAGGAATGTTTACAAAAAATAGGAAAAATTGTTAAAATATTGTGAGAAGGTCCAAAATAGTCATAAAATTAAATATATAAATTTTAAAGAAGTTGCAGTTACTTGTTATGTAGAAAGACTTATCAAAAATATCGGCATTTATTAAAATACACAACACTCTCTCATTGGCTTGACGTCACAACCTTTATCGTGAATATAGCGTGAAGTACTGTATTGCTATTTTCATTTATAATGGGTGTTCAAATAAAAAACTGATACAAAGTTTAGATTAGAATTCGATGTATCTAAAGGTACGTTTACATCTGACAATAATTGCATGTTATTTATGTCAGCCAGTGATATTTATGTAAATGTAAACAGTCACTGACATAAATATCATGCAACAAGTGTCAGATGTAAACGCACCCTAAGAAAGTAAGTTATTCATTTCTGTCAATCTATAATTAAATTTATGTTTAGTTTGGGAGTTTGCCACTAGCAAACAATCAAAGTCAAAGTGACATTTTCAAAAACCTAAGCTGCGCATGAGTCGATGTAGTTAATATTGGAAGTCTCCTTAAAATTTCTAATAGTTCAACTTCCACGTAGTGGGCCTTCAAGAGGAGTCAAGGTTCGATTGCTCAATAGAAACGACTGCTATTCTTTCGACCAACGTTTCGACCAATTACTGGCCTTTTTCAATGTATCTTTATTAATAAAGAAATAAATCAATACACGATCGATTAGACAATAAAGTACAATAAAATTTTAAAATATCAAACATATTTTTATACATTTAACAACAATTATCATTTTTATCAAAATAACTTAAAATTTCAGACTAGGACACAAAAAAGAGTAATACAAACTTACCAGAATAAATATGGTTATTAGTGAACAAATTAATTGATCGTCATAAGAGATGTAGACTTACCACTATAGAGCGTAATGTAAGTAATTAATGTTATATATGTTATAGAAAAAACTAGATTTTGATTCACTCTTCATTTATGTATATGTTGATGATATCATTTCTTGTATATGTAGGTATACATATAATATTTTTCACACCCTTAATACTTTTAGTAAATATAACAAATACCTAAAATTTACATATGAAATCGAAATTAATGACCAAATACCCTTTCTTGACGTTTTACTAATTAATAATAAATTAGACAATTCTTTATTGACAAATTGGTATGTAAAACCTATGGCATCTAACAGAATAATTAATTATTACTCGACACATCCATCTTTTCAAAAAATTAACACTATCAAAAGCATTTACGAAAAAATAATTAAACTAAGTAGCCCTGTATTCCATAACCAAAATAAAAATTTACTTCAAAAATTTTAATAAATAATAATTACCCTAATAAACTAATACAAATGATTTTAAAGATTGAACAACCAAATTTGGACCAAATAACTAATAACAATTATAATTACACGAACGAAAAACAATATAGAAAACTCATCAATGTACCAGGCTTGTCAGATAAAATTATTAATATACTTAAATTCGATGAATTTAAGATTGCACGTTATAACAACAATACTATTTACAAACATATCTACTCAAAACTCAAAAACAAAACAACTGACGTTGATAAATCAGGAGTTACTTACAAACTAACTTGCATTAATTGTTCGAAGGTATATATTGGCCAAACGAAACAGAAATTAGGGAACCGAATTAAGGGCCATAAATACAATTGCAGTAAAGGTAACACAGATACTGGACTTTCATTACATTGCAGTAAAGAGGGTCACATATTCAATTTCGAGTCACCTAAAATTTTAGATATAGAACCAAATTTAAAAACGCGTAATCTCAGAGATGATATTCATCAACATTTTTCATAATAATGTCAATTTCAACACAGATACTAACAATTTAAGTAGTATGTATAATCATTTAATTTCCACCATAAAAATTAACAAATCTTTAAAATCATGTTTTTTAACAACTATTACTATAAATAAACGTAAAACTAAAATAACCCACCACCAAACTATAACTGTATTAAATTAATCTTATAATTAATAAAACAAAAAAGCAATTCTAATCTCTTTTCGCATCCTTGAACGTACCGTTGTTTATCTCGTGACGTAGACCGAATTTATCTACAAGAACACTCAAATGAAAGAGAAATTTGCAAATATTTCCTAATACATTACTTCATTTTTAACATTTGACAAATTTAGTACCTCTCCAACCAATTATATCAATTTTTGTACTATAATAATCATAAAGTAATTTCTTTCACTAATGAACTTTTTACAATTAATGAGTATCTCTTACGATAAGTTAAATAATTACCGATACACAAGATTACGCTCTATAGTGGTAATAGTCTACATCTCTTATGACGATCAATTAATTTGCTCACTAATAACCATATTTATTCTGGTAAGTTTGTATTACTCTTTTTTGTGTCCTAGTCTGAAATTTTAAGTTATTTTGATAAAAACAAAGAGACCTGTGATAATTGTTGTTAAATGTATAAAAATATGTTTGATATTTTAAAATTTTATTGTACTTTATTGTCTAATCGATCGTGTATTAATTTATTTCTTTATTAATAAAGATACATTGAAAAAGACCAGTAATTGGTCGAAACGTTGGTCGAAAGAATAGCAGTCGTTTCTATTGAGCAATCGAACCTTGACTCCTCTTGAAGGCCCACTACGTGGAAATTGAACTATTTCATAGATTTTATTTTGCACATATTTTTGCGCAAAGCATTTTTTGAGGGATTTGCTTATTGTTACGTGATTCTATAACGTAAATACCATGTGTTTTCGTTATAATTAGAAAATAGTGAACATACGGATTGCACACGGTTTCGTCACCACACTATTTAGGTTTATACTGATTTCTGGGGCACCATACATAACACTTACATCACAATACAATTGTTAAGACTTACAAGCATAATCAGATAACCAGATTTATCTTTATATTTGTATGTTATCAGTTTCCATGTAAAATAGATATAATAATGATGTAATAAAAGTATATTTGTCCATATTCTATTAAATTCGATTAAAAACATATACAATTAAAATAAGATTGCAGTCGTAGAAGAAATTTATTAAAATAAAAACTTAAGATCTTCACGGTAAGCAATAACACAAAGGTCAATTAATACAAAACATGAAATACTTGCATCCATATGTAAGATATTTGATCCGCTTGGATTACTGGCACCAGTAATAATAGTAACTGCTAAATTAATTATTCAGAAATTATGGCAAACCCGTACGGGTTGGGATGAATCAGTACCTGCTGACAATCCTGCTGATTTATTAACGCGTGGCGTATCAGCACATTATCTTTTAAATTCTAATTTATGGTGGAATGGTCCGATGTGGTTGATTTTGCCACAGAAACAATGGCCTTGTTCAGATAATATGAAGGTTCTAGACTAGATGTACCCGAACAGCGCAGTATAATTAGCACTATTTCAATTTTCTTGTTGACAAAATGTCTTCTTTAAGCAAATTAAAAAACAGTGTTTGCGTATTTATTGCGTTTTGTAAATAATTGTAAGGCAGAAAAGAATGCAAGAATTATAGGACAATTAACAATTGAAGAGAATGAGGAATCATTTATATTCTTAATTAGACTTAGACAGAAAATTACATTTAAAGAATATAATTTATTATTTTTCAATAAAACTATTAGTTCTGCAAGTTTAATTTTATCGTTGTCTCCATTCATAGATGAAAAAGGATTACTTCGCGTTGGCGGTCGATTACAAAAATCAAAATTTTCATATAAAAACGACATCCCATTTTACTTAATCATCACGATAGACTTTACTTAAATACCGGAGTGGACTGTACTGGTCCCTTTATGATAAAGGATAGAGCATTACGCGAATTTCGTAGACGCTAACAAAAAATTACAAGATTTATATAAGTTTTTATCGTTAAATAATGAATTCATACAAAATTCTTTGACTAACGATAACGTACGTTGGCATTTTATGCCACCTCGATCTCCAAATTTTGGGGGTTTGTACGAAGCGGACATTAAAAGTTTTAAATATCATTTACAAAGAATAGTAGGTAATAGTAACTTAACATTTGAAGCGTTTTATACTGTAATGGTACAGATAGAAAGTGTACTTAATTCCAGACCATTAACTCCATTATCGTCTGATCCTAATGATCTCGCACCATTGACTCCATCTCATTTATTAATTGGAAGAGCAATCACAACACTGCCAGATATTCAATTGTTGGACATTCAAGAAAATAAATTATCCATTTATAACATAATACAACAAATAATACAGCAATATTGGAAACGTTGGCATAAAGAATATATTTCTGAACTTCAAATTCGTACAAAATGGAAATGCTATTGCAACAACATCATACCTGGAACAATGGTATTAATAAAAGAGGACAATACACCACCATTACAATGGCACCTCGGACGTGTTACAGAAACTCATCCAGGAAGTGATGGTATAATAAGAGTGGTAACATTAAAACAAAAATGGCTTGATAAAACGCAGTGTTAATAAAATTTGTGTACTTCCAATAGAAAAATAACAATATTTAGTGTTTGTTCATGCAAACAAATTTACAAATTTATTATTCAATTTTTATTTTATAATGTAATTATTTGTTCAATTTTTAATCTTTAAAATAAAAACTTAAGATCTTCACAGCAAGCAATAACATCAATATTAAAAAAAAAATTTACCATACGAATAAATAAATAAACGACTTACGTTTTTCCTCTCATCAATCTGTCACTTCTTTGGCTTACCTTAACTAAGCGTTATTTCTAATTATTATAAGTTTGTTAAATTATTATTGATATTGATGTTTGGGTCCGCAGAAACCGAATTAAAAAATCACAGAACATACGTTCCTGACAAACATTGTAAAAATTGGATTTGATTCAATTAACTTTGTCGGTACAATTTTTTGAAAATTTTCTAAAAAAACTAAAAATTTCCTTGTCTACAGTAGTCTTTAGTATTACAAAAAAAATGCGTAACACATAATCCAGTTTTCGAGTTACCGATACTAAAGGAAAACCTAATATTCAAAAACTGAAAAAAATAAACTCGGGTTTTTTCTATTGCCGGCTAAAGAGACGATCCTAAAAATATTAAAAATTTTAATTACTGGTCTTCAATTAATTGTCTCAGTCCCCCGAGCGACTTCACTAGTCGAGCATGTAATGTATCTTTTTGCCACGAAGCTATGCAACCAATCTTAATAGAATTTGACATGTACATTTTTTACGCACGCCTTACAAAAACAAAAATTTTTTATCTAGAAATCACGTATTTCCTAAAAATCCTATATGCAAAAACAATATAGGAATCCGCTGGTCAAATCTCAATATGAATTGAAATTGTTTTTTGTAATAAGGGCACTATCCCTATATACAGGGTGAGTTTTTAAGATGGGATAGCTTGATTACTCCTATCTTCTTAAAGTATCAATTTTTGGTATAGCATATGTATTATAAAAAAGTTGTAAAATGAAATAGTGAATACGATTTAATAATAATATACAGGGCGTGCAATTTAAATTTTAAAAGTTATGGAGGTTTAAAATGTAACAAAGTTAAAAAATCACAGCAGCGTAATCTTTTCACATAAATGGGTATTTTTATGATAACAACTTACTTTCAAGTATTGTCTAATAATGTAACAAATCTCAATTTGATATAATAAAAGTTTTTTATGACTTGTTAAAGAAGTTCCTGGAAAGCCTATTTTATGAAGAAAAAATAAAATAACTTTTAAACGGCTTCACTAAATGTTAAAAATAAAACATACTTGAAAAGCTTAGATTATTATTTATCTAAATATGTAAAAATATATACATACTTCCAAAAAAATATATAGTCCAGAACTACCCTGTATATAACAAAAATAATTTCAAAAACTGAGCTCAGATGTACCATTTACAACGCCGTTTGGATAGTTTTGATATCTTTAAAAACATAGGAGTAATCAAGCTATCCCGTTTTAAAAACTCACCCAGTATATCATTTTCAATATTAGAAATACGATTTACAAAAATATTATTTTCTACACATTTTTCGTTTGTAATTTAATATGTACAACTTAATTACGAGATACGACAATCACGTTACGCTTATTGTTTTAACAACACCTTCAAGACAATTAATTATACAAAAAAGTTGTTCAAACTGAGATGTTGTAAATTACATTATGAACGATTATTATTTAAATTGTTTTTTAACATAATTTTTTTTCACTTTATAGTGTAAAAGTCGCAGCGCACATTCTATGTGCTCTTACACGATTATTAGTATGGAGTAACATTTTGCGGCAATTGATGCCATCTATTAAAAAATGTTACAGAATTATTTACATTTATTTTTTTGTTCTAACTATGACATGAACCGACATTACTACAATCAATCTTACTATGTAGTCTAGTATCAATTATTCTTCAATTTTTAGATTTCGCGTAGCAATAGTTAGATAACAATATCTGAGATTAGTCTCTGAAATGTCTGCTATCTACCATAGAAGTCATACACAGACAGAGTACACTCTACGTAAGTCCCTTTAAAATATATTATAATTATTATAAGACTAACCCGAACAAAGAGACAGATATATACAAAAGCAAAAAATAAAAAATTTTAAATGTCTTTCAGAAACCATCAGTACAACCTGTTCAAATCCATAATATTCGAAGCAAGTATAATCAAAAAGAACAATGTGTAAAAAAAACAGTATGGTGGACAGATGAAATAAAATCTCAAATAAGAACCAAAAATTCATGGAAATATGTAGGATTAAAACAGAATAATGTAAGTTGCAGAAAGTTCGGAGAAAAAATAGAAAAAGATTACAAAAGTTACCAGAAGTTATTTTGTAAAGTAATGAAAAACACTCGGAAAAACATAAGAAAGCAGAAGAAGGAACCCGATAACTATTTGAGAGATAAGAACAGAGATATATTAGAAGAAGATAACAAAATAATTAATATGATAATAAAATAATGAATTATTGAACATGGTCATGTAAATATTCGAACAAATAATAGAAAAGAGAGTGAAGAAGTAGAGGTACAATAGATGCGACACAGAGAGGATTTAGAAGACGAGGAAACTGCCATGACCACATCTTCACGATAAAACAGATAAACAAAAAACATTACAGGTAAAGAATTCGACTAGTACCGAGGGAAAGAACATAAAAGAAACAATAACGATAAAACAAAAGGTAATACAAAAATATGTGTTAAGCAACAAGAGGAGTTCCGAAGATGGATTGAGACAAGAACGAAGTCTGAGCCCAGTATTATTTGTAACATTCCTGAAATAACGCATGTAGCTTTTGTAGATGACATAGTTTTAATGGCATAAAGCGAGACTGAGAAAACAAAATGACAATAAATAAAAATAAAGCAAAAGTAATGGGGATAGGAGGAGAAAAGGAAAATATCAAAATAACGATCAAAGGGACGAAGATAGTTAAATAAATATATTTCAGTATTTAGGGGTTATACTAAGTAATAAAAAGCGTTCAAAACGTAGATATAAGAAAAGACTTACCCTCTTACTAGACTTCGAAGAAGAAATGATGATGGAGACACCTAATAAAGATAGAAAAGACCAGTTAAACAGATGTTAGAAGCAAGAATAGGAAAGAATATTGAGGAAAAAGAAAGCAAAGAAATAGCGAAAACCGCCAGACGTATACCGTGAGGCCAGCTGCTGTATCTTAGAAACTATTTATTGTACAACTTAGGGAAAAAATCCATATAATAAAGCCCCTTACAAGAAACTACTGAAAAATATTTTCAAGTTTCCTACTCCACCGATAGGGGGCGTAGTTCACAATAATAATACAAAAACCACATTTTTTATAATAAATGCATGGTAATGGTACCATAAAATTTAAATATTCGTAATCCTTAGATCATTTTATGTAAGTTTACTTCAATAATTTTTCTTCTATCTTGTCAAATAACTGATAGGGGTGACATCTGGACGCCTACTAGATTATGTAAAATTTTCAAATTAGTTAAGAATAAAAGTCGATCACCTAGTATACCTACCATATTTTTTCTCGAATCTCCACTTAGCAAATACATATTGAGATGCAGTTTTTACCATTTAATTTCATGCTCTTTCAAGTAAACAATTTAAAAGTATAGCATTGCATTTAAATATTCCCAAAAAAGATAGAAAAATTAACAATTGGTCAAACAACGCCACCTAGCGATAGTTAAAAAACCAGAATAAAACGATAATATATTTCATTAGACATTGAATTGACTTTCAAATGATATTTAATTTGTTAAAATCCCTAAAGCGGTACAAAACTTATGACTGTTTTACTTAGTCAGCTTTCCCAGTCACCCCTACCAGTTATTTGACAAGATAGAAGAAAAAGCATTGAAGCAAACTTACATAAAATGATCTGAGGATTACGAATATTTAAATTTTATGGTACCATTACCATGCACTTATTATAAAAAATGTGGAATTACAATGAAATAAGGTAAACTACACACCATGCATGCAAAAGGCTGCAACCATAAATGCATGGAAGCATTTAGATTGCTCGAATTTTGATCATAAGCGATACGTTTGTGAAAAATTAAAATGTTAACCAAAACTTTAAAGAAACAATCAAAATAGTTTTACATACACGGATTAAATAGTCTTCGAGACATCTGATAAGACCATGACATGAACGGGTCACTTGCAATATGCTGTTTAAAATTTATTTCATAAATCAAATTCAAATTAGAAATTAGCCGGTGAATTTCAACTAAAAAGAGATTGTTCCATTCCACCTACACCCTTCAAAAACCCTAACAATAAATTTTTTTTGAGGAATCAATCACTTATAATCCAGTTAAGTGACTGATGCTCTCTTTCCGGTATATGGTTCTCTAGGTTATTGAGTACCACAATTTTTTTCTAAGTGTAAAATAGCGTGAGAAATTCTTATTTTTATTGGACATTCCACAAGAATTTTATTTATAATAAATGAAAACCACTTAGCAAATTAATTACAACTCATAAATTGTGAAGTACACTATAAATGACAAGATGGATATTATTTTCTGGTTGATTTAAGATTAAATGACTACTTAGATGAACACCTCCAGTAGAACTAATCAAATGACACAATTTTTGGTTGGTGTAGATGTACAAATTGACAATTGACTCAAAATTAATAAAAGCAATTTCAAGGTAATTGCAGTAATTGTAGTATTACTACGATACTAAGTGCAGGAATAACTGTTAATTAATTAAATGAAACACGTTACTGAAGGTGTGGTATTTTTGGTCTGATTCATCCGGAATGATGTCGACAACAAAAAATGTGGTTAACTCCTTTTTTTATTGTTATTTCACCCCAAACGCAGTGAACTATCTTAAGATAATTCGACTTAAAAATACACAGACTATTTTAAAAATAAACTAAGTAGGCCAATGTAAATTACAGAAACAACCTGTTTACATTTGAAATACGTTATATAACCTCAAATTTAAATTTGTTTTTCGTTTGTATGGTGCAGACCATTGTCGGAAAAACGATAAGATGCTATAAACAGCATCATTTTAATTAGAAAGATGTAAAAATAGTAATATTACTACATACTTTGTTGAATCATGACGATGTTGTGTTTTTTACTACAATCAATAACATAAATAAAAAATAGGTATTTATAAAAGTAGTACTTACATATAACAATAATTATTGTTTTTAAACTCAAAACGGCACAATCACACACAAAAATTAAAAATAACAAATATTACAAAAATTAAAATACAGCTGTTGCGCATGTGCAGATGCACTTTGCCCAATGGTTAAAATTAAAAGCGCCCTCTTGGGATGCAACCACGGTGTAGTCGGCATATGTCATAACTTTATGACAAATAATTAAAAAATAATGACAACTATAAGTATAAACTCGTATTGTACTAAGATATTACAATTTAGGCTACCGAAATGAAATTAGTTTATAAAAGTGTCGACAGAGATGGAGAAGGGTGAGTAAAGTCCCCCATAAGAATAAGTGAGGTTATATCACATGATTGACACCTGTACGTTTATGGTTATACCATTTAAATTTAACAAAATGTTGGTTTTAGGACTGTCGGGCTTCTTCCGGAAGAACCAGAAGATATGTGGCACGCATACAATCTCATATCTGAGGGAGATGTTGTGCGCAGTACCACAATTCGAAAGGTTCAATCGGAATCAGCCACTGGTTCTTCAACGTCAAATCGTGTAAGAACCACTTTAACAATATGCGTCGAATCCATCGATTTTGATACTCAAGCTTGTGTATTAAGACTTAAAGGCAGAAATGTCGAAGAAAACCAATATGTTAAAGTACAGTCCAAATAAGTTAATCTAACATTCCTCAACATCATTATTTCTAGATGGGTGCTTACCATACTTTGGATCTTGAATTAAATCGAAAATTTTCTTTAAAGAAACCAGAATGGGACTCAATAGCTTTAGAACGGGTTGACACCGCTTGTGATCCTACTCAAAATGCAGATGTTGCGGCCGTGATAATGCAAGAGGGTTTAGCTCATGTTTGCTTAATTACTTCTAGTATGACATTGATACGTGCTAAAATAGATGTGACAATTCCTAGGAAACGTAAAGGTTTTGTACAACAACATGAAAAAGTATGTAATAATTTCTACAATTCTTTTAAAAACTACAACACTAATTTTGTAGGGACTGAATAAATTTTACGATAATGTAATGCAAGCTATATTAAGACATATTAACTTCGACATAGTAAAGTGTGTTCTTGTTGCTTCTCCCGGATTTGTTCGTGATCAATTTTATGAGTACATGTTTCAAATGGCTATAAAAACTGATAATAAGGTTTTGCTAGATAATAAATCTAAATTTATGTTAGTTCATTCATCTTCTGGTTTTAAACACTCGTTGAAAGGTAAATGCCTTGTTTTGTGTTTACTTAACCACTTATTTGACTATTTAAGAGGTGCTACAGGATTCTGCCGTTATTAATAAGATTTCTGATACAAAAGCTGCCGGTGAAGTAAAAGCTTTAGAAAGCTTTTATATGATGTTACAATGTGAACCTGCTAAAGCGTTTTATGGAAAAAAGCACTGTGAGAAAGCCAATGAAGCTCAAGCCATTGAGACATTATTAATATCGGATAACTTATTTAGGTATCAATCGAACTGTTGCTTTATAATATGTAAACTTAAGTATATTGTAGATGTTCGATGTTGGCTTAAGGAAAGAATATGTTAAATTAGTAGATAGTGTCCGTGAAGCTGGTGGCGAAGTTAAAATATTCTCCAGTATGCACATCTCAGGTGAACGTACGTACATATATCTACATTATTATGAATGCTGGTTAATGTCTTAATTTAGAATTAGATCAGTTAACTGGAGTAGCTGCGATATTACGGTTTCCTATGCCCGAGTTGGAAGACGAAGAGGACGAGGATGAAAATTGAATACTTGTTATTGATCTTTTATGTTGTCTATTCAAGTGGCTTGTTGTAATTATTTAAATTATTCTGTTTTAAGTTAGTTCAATTTTAGATTTGAATTACGATTAGCTATGTGTAGCTAAACCCTTTTCTACCATAGAAAAATGTAAACGACAATATTCACATTTTAGAAAATTTGTTCTATTATATTAAGTAAAACATTTTAAAAGTGCATTTGTAATGTCCAGAAAGTGTTATTAAATTGTAAAAATAATTCAATAATTTCTACTTACAACCTTTTGTGGAATAGGTCGAAATAAAAATGTGATTGATATTTTTGTTAAAATCGATTCGATTTAGTCTTCAAATTTACCCCTAATTTTCCAAAAACAAACTATAAAATTGTACATATATCTTTGTCTTTATTAGCCTTATAATAATGATTAAAATGATTTGCATGTAATTATGTGTATAAGCCTAATAATACAAGAAGTAAGTTTTAAAGAAATATAAAAATAAGAAACTCATAGATAATCCCATTAAGAATTTACTATTCATTCAGTTTTTTAATCTTTTCACAGCCATTTCACTGCTTTGCGAATTAGAGTCTTCTGAGAAAGTATTTACATGAGAAGAAAAATCTGTGGGTCCTTGAGAGTCACTGACTGTTGAAAAACCTAAAAATAATTTAAACAAAAGCAATGTGTAGCAAATATGTACTTACAAGTATTTGAATCCTCGGTCACCATGCTAAAACTAGAATTACTTGATTCAACTGTTCCACCCTTACGTGCAACATTTTCCTTATTTGATTCTTTGTGCTTACTCTTTTTAATTTCGCTATTAGCTACCGGGACCCATTTATAAATCTTCATTGTAGTGTCACCGATGGTTACCCATTTTTTCTCCCTTTAAAATATGGTACTTACTGAATGTCCATGTTTGTAATTCGACACTCACCAATGCCGAACGCGGTCAACCACTTGCATAATTTTTTTAATATCATCTTTAGCTCTACTACGAGTCTCAGCTCTAAAAGAACGAGACATTGTACCGGCAATTATTTAATAATATTCAAGTATTTACATTTACGATTTAAATCGATCACTATAAGTCCGCCATTGCGGCTTTTCGACGTTGAGTATTGGCAATGTTGCCGAATGTATTTATTTGAATTTTATTGTAAAGAAAAACTTGATAAATAAAGCGGCGTTCTTTTATGCACGAACATTGAACGCACGAATCAGTTCACTTCACGGTGACTCAGTTCTGAATGCGTTCTTTTTTAACGACTCACTTAAAAAAGAAGTGAGATCTCCCATTTTCATCGATTCTCAGATCTAATTGAGTTGCTCAATTCACTTTCATAAAAGAAAGCATCCTTTAAACTTGTGTAAAAATCAAAAATTTTATAAATATTTTCATTAAGTGTGTTTATTTGCTTGGTGGGAAATCTGTTCGTTAATTGTTCTTTATTATGCAATATCGAAATGCTTAATTTTGATATTATAATTGTAGGTACATTCATGAAATTTAAAACTTGGACACCACAATTTCTGTAAACAAAAGTTTGCACATTGTGAAGCGGGCTTAAGGGTATCATTTACAATTCTAACAGCAGGTAGTCTCAGCAGGGGTTATCTTATAGAAGGACTGTAGAATGAATCATTACACTAAGCACGTTTTAGAAAATAGGTAATTTACGTTGCTTACTTAATTTTTTCTTTAAAGAATATATTTGAAGGTATCGCTAATTAAACACCATAGCTCGATTAATTATCGAATCAAAATTTTGTTTAGGAAATGTTTACAAAATAAAATTAGAAATAATTTTGATTTAAAAACGTCTACAAGCAATAACTTTTAAATTAAATCAAAAACTAAACATGGTTATTTGGGTTGACTGATTATTACTTATTTTTAAATAAATCTAACCTACTAATTATTGTAAGTTATTAAAAAAAATCATTAAACTCTCTATTCATAATATTTAGTCCTTACAAAATGTATATTTTATGACGTTTCATTTTTTCTGTAGTTAATATAAAAGTGAAAATAAAAACTAAGGCAATTCTTATTGTCAACGTATATATTTAGTTTTTTGACAAGAATTTATTACATAATTATAATTAAGATACCAAGTTATAGTTTAAAATTAAATGAAAACGTTTTTTTTAAATAAAGGTATTACTATATAAATAAATATAAGAAATCAATAATGGGTGTGACCTCCATTATTATTGATACATTCTTGGAGGCGTCTGCTCATTGACGCTATCAAGGTATCAATATAATTAATATTAATCGTTTCCCATGCGGTATCAATGGCTGCAATTAGTGCATTACGGTTTACTGGTATAAAATTTGGCCCTTGTTGTCTTCGGATAACAGCAAGTTTTCGATAATGTTAAAATCTGGGCTTTTTGCTGGCCAGGGTAACAGCTCCAAGTTATTTGCTTGTATCCAGTTGCGCACAACCTGCGAAGTATAGGGTCATCATATCCCGATAGTTAATTATCGAATGTTCCAAGAAAATATTTGTAAATAGTAAATGGGTAACGTAAGTCGTTAATTATAGTTACATAACTCTCCTTATAGTTCATATTAATATGCTTGTTGTAAAGCTTCGTACACATCTGAACAACAAACCGAGGAACAAACAGAACAACGAACCGAACGGCAATCGGAACATTAATTTGGACGGTGCTACGTACGAATTTTAGAACAGATTCGCAAGTCCTGATTGTTCCACGAACGGTTTGCGGCGTTGCCGCAACTTGTCGGTTTTTTCTCCGACATCAAAAAAAAAATGCGCGCGAATGCGTTTGCAGGTTTGGACGAATCTAAACAAAACGGCGAACAAACTTATGCGGGAGAATTAAATTATTTATTTTTTGTCCTCCCTTTTGTGGGTTTGTTGTGTTTTAGGTAATATTATGGAGTTGACAGAAGAAAAATGTTTTAAATTAATCAGTGTTTAAGAATGCAAGAAAAAAATGATGTCCCTATTAGCATCATTTGGGCGGAAATTTCCAAAATAAAAAAAAAGCGAAGTAAATTATAATTTTTACTCTTCTTTGTGCGTAAAAATTTGGTTGGCACTATCTTCTTGTTTTCCGCAATTTTCTCTTCTCAATAATAAATATATATGAACTGAAAACTACTGAAAATAATTATGGGAACAGCACAAACGTTCCGTTTGTTGTTCGGATTGTGGAAATCATAAAAGATCGTTTGTCGTTCTGTTTGACTTTCGGTTCGTTGTTATGTTTGTTGCTCGGTTTGTTGTTCAGGTGTGTACGAAGCTTTACAACTTAAGCAACAATTTTTGGCGAATAAAGATTAGTTTGTGATGTAATATTAGAAACACAAATTTATACCATATCAAATTTATGACAACTTAAAAACCAAGAACGTGTATGTTATTGCTAAGTTGCAGTGTTAATATTTATAATTAGATATTTTCGAAAGTTTATAAGTCCTCTATTGTAATCTTAATACTTAAAAGAAAATCCTGTCCATTAGCATTATAAGGAAATGGCTTTTACTTTATGAATAAGTTTCAATAACAATAGAATATCCTTGCTTGTTTAATTTACTTCCTTTGAGTCATATTGCTCTAAGGGTTGTTACATTGGTCATTAGAAGTATGTAATAAATAAACAATTACCTACTGTTTGAGAAGGGGTAGTGTGAACCAATAAATAAAGTAATAAATGTAAATTCCATTTTAGTTTAAAATTTCAAGTGTTGTGAAAATGCCACCTCATCTCGGTGCTGATTTGAAAGCGCGGATTGTTTCGGAATTAGCGGCGGGCCGTAGCGTGCGTGAAATTTCACGTATGTTAGATATACCAAAAAGCACCGTAGGGCATTACCGAGTAAAATGGAATCTTGAACACACTTTGGAAAGAGCCATCGGAAGTGGTAGACCTAAAGTATCTACACGTGCTCAAGATCTCGAGTTGTTTCATTACGTAACAGAACAACCATTTGCTACATACTCAGGGCTATAGCAGATACACATTTTCCCGGATGCCGTATAACTGCACAAAAAGATTAAAGGAGATGGGAATAAAGAAGTATAATGCTGCTGCGAAAGAAGTTCTCAGTGACCAAAATATGAGACGTCGTCTGGAATTTGCAAGGCGATATGTGAACGAACCTTTGGAATTTTGGAATCGAGTGATTTTTAGCGACGAAAAAACGTTCAATAGCCGCAACGATGGACCACTAAAAGTTTTTAGAATGGAAGGAACTCGTTACGAAAATAATCACATATGTCCTAAAAACGAAGTGGTTATTTTTCTGTGAATGTGTGGGGTTGGGTTAGCGCGCGGGGTCCAGGAGTTTGTTGGGCTATCGATGGACGTCTTGATTCTGCTGCGTATTTAGATATTTTGGAAACTATTATGAAACCTTCAGTCGAAGTGTTTTATCCAGACGAAGATTATATTTTCCAACAAGTAAGTATTCTTATTTCACTATACTTTCTCCAAAAAATAGTTTGGGATCTGTTGAATTAACATTTTCATAATGTATTTTTGTTGTTAAAGAACAACGCCCCTATTCATACTTCGCGGGTTGTGCGCAATTGGATACGACAAAATAACTTGGAGCTGTTACCCTGGCCAGCAAAAAGCCCAGATTTTAACATTATCGAAAACTTGCTGTTATCCGAAGACAAGAAGGGCCAAATTATATACCAGTAAACCGTAATGCACTAATTGCAGCCATTGATACCGCATGGGAAACGATTAATATTAATTATATTGATACCTTGATAGCGTCAATGAGCAGACGCCTCCAAGAATGTATCAATCATAATGGAGGTCACACCCATTATTGATTTCATATATTTATTTATATAGTAATATCTTTATTTAAAAAAAAAACGTTTTCATTTAATTATCTATTAGCGTTAAATGATATTGATATAAATAGTTGTTTACTAGAATTTATTAAAGTGGCTAATGTAAAAATATAATTCTGTGTTAATTTGTACATGGCTGTATAGACTACGTCTAATACAAAAAAAAATGTAGGTATAACACACGGCGTCGCAAAGTGCCAAACTAACTCAACGTCGAGGACCGGGGTGGGTCTAGAAAAATGTCTCTCAGTTACCTTTATAGATGACGAAAAATCTTTATCACGAGTCAGATTCGGGGTTTTAAGAGGCGCCACCCAGATCGTTTTAAATGTACAACAAATCATTACTAAAAATCCGGTAAAAACGTAAACACTTGAAAGAAAACGTTTCAAAGAATCAGCATGAATTACGTAAGGTTTTCTATTTAATTGCAAGTTTATCTACAGATCTTTGATTACACCACGGTCATGTTCTTTTACATTAACGTATTCAGTTTCCTTAAAACCAAACTTAAAAAATATATAATTACGGTACCGGGCGCTTTTACTTTCAAAACAAGATTATACTGAAGCCTTGAAGGAACGAAGTTTACTTTAAAACTGTTTATACATTCACAAAGTTCATAAAACGAAATGAGGCAGTGGTCTCCTACCTTAATTTGTTTATTCTTAACTACGCGAACAAGCACTAAACACGGTAGTTATCCGGAGTAAACAATCAATTTACTTGCAGTTGTTTCTCTTTTGATAAGTCTAACATTTCGTTTTGGAGTATACACCAAAACTCTTAGGTTCTTGTCGTTAACACTAAAATTCTTTAACAGGAACAGTTCATTACGCCTAATGAATCGATAAATCCCTTGAACGGTATTGCATTTCTATAGAGTTCGCAGGTATAAGAAAAACTCGAAGTGTCCGCAAGCGTTGTTTTGACTTTAAGCAAACCAAACTTCTCTTTAATTTCGCGAACTGAGTGGTTCCTAGCACGTTATCCTTATCATCAGTATAACTTGAATACTCGCATACAAATCACTTTCAATACTTCTTACGCGAACAACGTATACGCACACTGTTCAATATTTAGCAATTGTTAACAATAACAATTATAATCCGCTACACCAATAAAAGTATTTAGCAAATGCATTTGAAATACTATTCCCTTTATATACTTTTGTACCCCATTCCAATATATCAAGTAATTTAGATTTAGATCTCAGATAATTTAGGTCCAGAATTGTTTAGACTGCTCAACAGAATTTATTTAATTATAATATGCCCTTTTAATAAGAAGTTTAGATTTCTACGAATATCTTTAAAATCAAATTTCAAAAAAAGGTAAAAATTTCATTTTCTTTGCTAAAGTATTTTTGAGTTTCCGCAGTTATCTAATTTCTTCATTGAACTCAAATCGTAGTCCAACAAAAAATTTTTAATTTTGATTACATTTGCTTTATGATACTGAAAATATTCTAAATTTATATTTTAGTTTTTTATGTCTGATACAGAGTATAGGTACTAATTTTCCGGGACTTGAAACTCTAGGGAAAGTGCTGGATGAAATTAATCTTCAACAAAGAAAAGGAAAATTTTCATAACTTACTGTGACGTCTAGTCAGTTAAAACTAGGTCCAATGTCTTTCTTAAATATTCATTATTTATCGAAACTAAATTTAAAAATGACATAAATTTTTTTATTGTAGTAATTTTGCAATTACCACTATTACCATTATTAATCGCGTTTTGAAAGTCATGAAGATTGAAATCACCAACTATTACAAGTTTACAATTTCTTTGCCATAGATTGTTTAAATCAGAAAAAAAATTTCAGAACTATTGTTGTTACAGTTAGGTCGAAAGTATACAGAGCATATGAGACAAAAACCTAGATAATAACCGAAAAATAAAGTACGCAAAGAAAGTTTAATTATGGAAATTTCCTTAAGAACAAACGTCGTCGTATATACCGCGAAACCGTAACGGTCATGTCGGTCACATCGTTAGAGAAATAAAGGAAAAAAGCATAAAAACAGATCATATGATGGAGACCATTATCTAAGATCAAGAGGACGTCTTCAATTGAGACGATTGCATTAAAAGAACGAGCCTAAAATAGATGAGCATGGAAAATAATAATAGACAAACATGGTAAGCAGATCTTGAAGAAATGTACTCAAAAAATAGAAGTTACATATAAGAAGAAATGCAAACTCCAGAAATTCTAATATAACTCTTCAAAGAAGTGTAAACTATTAGATTATTGTTTTTGCAATCATTTTTTTCCATGTGAACTGTAAAATTAGTCGTAAGCTTTTTCAAAAAACTGCCAAAAACAAATTTATTACACTGCGTTACAAGTTACCCAAACCCCTATCACATCAGCTTTGGAAGTTATGCCTATATGTCACTCAAAATACTCATAAGTCTCATTCAACTCATAAATCGATACATATCCAAGTGATGACATTTGACAGAAAATCATGTTTAACGCTAACAAACCGATTCGTATCAGTCGCTAGAATTTGAATCGTGAGTGTCTTGTAATGCTTGTAATGTCAACAAAAACACCACGTGTGTCGCACATTGATAAAATTTAAAAATCGCAGAGGCAGATATCCAAAAAAATGAAAGTAGATCAAATTATCGAGGCAGAAAACAATAATGACAAGTGACAACTAACAAGTCGCATTCGTTCAACAGACATTGAATCGATACCAATCAGAATCGGTATCGTGATCACGATTCATGAGTTGAATCTCTCATTATTTAAATCAAAAAGTTTATGACTTCATAAGTGTCAAACAATTTTAATTTGTACGCAATACTGCTTTTGAAGTCAAAGCTTACGAATTCAAAGATGAATGTGCAAACTCTATCAATCGTCGCACCAAACAAATTTTGTTACGTGTGTGTGCAGAATACATTTTGAAGTTGCAGGGAAAACCTGCATCGGAAAAGGCAAGCGATGCTTATTTTTTATATTTCGGTCGCTTTATTTGTCAAGATTAACCATGTTATTCTGTGTATCTTGTTAGGCAAAATTTTTGTCGTGGTTAAATATATATATATCAGCACGATGACAGGCCTTTAGGCCCATGGCTTTTGAATCGTCTTTTTCCACTGTTTCCTATCATGCGCTTGTAGTTTCCAATTTTTGATTCCCGCTTTCTGTAGATCTTCCCTTACATTTTCCTACCAGGTTATATTTGGTCTTCCCCTCCGATTGCCGCCTCCTAGGTTCGTGTTGAAAATTCTTTTGGCTAGGTGTGTTCCTTCGGCTCTTTGTATGTGTCCTAATCATCGTAATCGGTTTTATCGTGCGATGGTGCTTAAAGTCTTGTCTTTGTACACTTCCAGTTCAGCATTAGTCCTTCTTCTCCACTGTCCTAACTCCTACACTCCACCATATATTTTCCTTAGGATCCTCCTTTCCCAGATTTCAAGTTTTTCAGTGTCTGCCTTTGTTAATGTCCAGGTTTCAGTCGCGTATAGCACTATCGGTCTCACTATCGTTTTATATACTCTGATTTTTAGCGATCGGGGAGTGTTATTATTATTTAGAATATATTTTAAAATAAATTTGTTTGTTAAATGGCAATAAAATATTTATGTGATTTGAGGTACCTGCAATTTGGAGAAAACCCCGTAATCACCATGTCGACTGTTATTTTTGTGTAGTCAAAATAATGGGGAGGTCCCCTCTGTACCTATTGCACCATCAGTTAACGAAAACGCAAAAACAGTTAGTATGAAGACGAATACTTAATATATACCTGTTCTTCTTTTAAGTTCTTTTAAGGAATCACACTTAATTAACCAATGTTGAGCTCAAACTTGGTTCGCGACTTAAAACTATCTATAAGGCAAGCATACATTCTTGGGTGTAGATTACAAGAATGCAATCTGTTGTCCCCTAAATCTAAAATATCCAACCGTGTATTCGTCGGTTATAATTGCGTACTCAATAACCTTAAAGAAAACATACCAAATTTTAAAATTAATTTTGACCATAATAAAATACGATCAATATAAATAGAAATTATGTTCCGATCTTGAAGTAGTCACAATACCTTTGGGGTTACAAGGAATATTTACAAAGTATTGTTGTTTCCTCTGCTTGTGGGACAGCAGGGCCACCGATAAGCATTATTTAAAAAGAACATGGCTCAGCAGAACTACATTTGTATCTAGAAAACAAAACGTAAAAAATATACTGTTCATTGAACGAAATAATATCATCCTTTCCCATCTACATATCAAATTTGGATTGATGAAAAATTTCGTCAAGGCAATGGACATGAATGGGAATGGATTCCTACATCTAAAGTCCTATTCACTAATGTAAGCAAAGCGAAATTAAAAGAGAGAATTTTCTTGGTCCGCAAATACGGCAGCTAATGAAAAATCACAATTTCGACCAAAAATTCAATAGAAAAGAATTGGCAGCGTGGACAACACTAAATGCGGTGATTATACAAATTTCCTTGGAAACTAAAAGGCAGAAAATGCAGCTGTTTTAGTAGATAATTTGTTACAAGCTTACAGAAAATTGGGATGCCGAATGTCCTTGAAAATTCACTTGCTTCACTGATACTTCGACTTTTTTCCTTCGAAACCTGGGGCTGTGAGTGACGAACGAGGAGAACGTTTTCATCAAGACGTGAAGAAACTGGAAGAACGATACCAAGGTCGCTGGGACGAATTATGATGAGAGTTGGCTGTTAAAGCGAGAAGATGCCTCAACTCACAAACGAAAAACGAAAAAGTTGAAGTTTATTGTTTTTTCTGAAAGAAACTTCGTTTATTTTGTAACTTACAATATCGTTTCATATGTTATCCATCCTTTAATAGAACCAAAATAATAATTTTTCCAGTATCTGATAAGAAATTTTTGAGTCCAGAATATCGATTGAGATGTTGCATGAATCACAAAACAGCTTCTTCCAAAGAGGGTACCAACAATTAATCTAAATTTGTAACTCAGTGTTATTATTGTAAGTTGGTGGACAACCGCCTTCAGGGTAACATTGTAAACGTTCTCATTAAATAAAATTAAGTTTTTTTTAATAACTTAATATTTCTTATACGAAATATAACTTGGATATCAAGCTAACGAAGAAGAAGAATTGATACACAAGCACTAAGCTATGTGAGTTGCCTATCTAACAGGGTACGGATTGTTAATCCAATAAAGAAACAATAAATAAATAATTGTTGAAAATCACTATAAAAGAAACAATTTCGGTATGTTATAAACCGAATCGACACAATGAATTTCGACTGGGAGCGTGGCGCACTCCTGTAATCTAGCTTCTAAGGGGTCGGGTTTGGAGGATGACTTGAGATTCGGACTCACTATCGGCAGTATATCGTACGATGACCGGGTGTCCGCACTAAGCTTCGGCTTCAATATGGATGGATGGGGACATCTTGAATAATGAGGGGCGACGGGCCAGCGAGGTAACTCAGCAGTCAAAAGTCCCCGTGTCCGAACAGTAGTATGGGATTCGCATCCGAGAGTAGGAAATCTGTGGGTAGCCTTATCCAATACAGTTAGACATAAACCTTTTGATACTTTTTTTCAATTATTTTTTAAAATCTTAATTCTAAAAATATATATTTAAAACTTATTAGTTGTCTTTAAATCCAAAGAAATATGTCTATTGAAGCCACTATTTGGGTATTATTTTCACATGTAGATGTCTCTACAAATAATCTTTAAGTTTCCTTCGAGTCTAGGCAGTGGAAAAGGGGTCGATATAGAATTAAAAACGTATTAAAAAAAAGACTTTATTATAATCAATTCTCCACTAAATCTAAACATTTAAATTAAACTATTACATAACCATTAATCTAGGAGCTATATTCATACTCATAAGTTCTTGGAACAACAATTTAGCAGCGTAAGGCAAACGTATTTGCGATATCTGGGTTTTATTTTTACAACCTTTACATTCAAATGTGTTATTACGCAAATTAGCAATCGCAATCAATCCGCAAAAGTTGCAAACGTGAATTCTGTAAGGATCAGAAACTTCGAACAATCTTTCTCTCAAAAATTGAGCGGCACCATGCGAAATTTGACAATCCCGTTCCATCTCTCCAAAACGCAAACCACCATCACGTGCACGACCTTCCATAGGTTGTCGCACAAGGATTTGCACGGGTCCTCTAGCTCTAGAGTGAATTTTGTCATCTACCATATGCTTTAACCTTTGGTAATAGGTAGGACCCAAGAAAATTTGAGCGTTAATCTTTCTGCCAGTATGTCCGTTGTACATAACTTCATTTCCTCTCAGGTGATATCCGTATTCTTGTAAAAGGGTTGAGATTTTTGTACGTTGACGGCATCATTAAAAGGAGTAGCGTCGCCGATTTCACCTTTATTTGCCGATACCTTTCCTTGAATACACTCGATCAAGTGACCAATAGTCATACGAGATGGAATAGCGTGTGGATTAATAATTATGTCGGGTGTAATTCCCTCGCACGTAAACGGCATATCCTAGAAAATGATAATAAGTTTTTGGCAACAAAATCAAAGATCTTACTTCCTGTCGGTACTGAATACCACAAGTGCCCTTTTGTCCGTGCCGAGAAGCGAATTTGTCGCCGATTTGTGGAATTCTTACAGATCTAACACGGATCTTGCAAAACTTATATCCCTCGGCATTCAAAGTTAACATAACCTGGTCAACAACTCCTGTTTCGCTGTTACGTAAAAATGTTGAAGCATCTCTTTTAGTGAACTTCTTTGTAGTTCCATCCAACTACGGTTATAATCGTCGATTTTTCGAAGTTTGTTAAAAAGATTTAAAGCTTACCTCGTCATCGTTTTCTGGCAATGTCATCGTTTTACCTATAACCACATCATCGCCGGATACTCGAATACCAGGAGAGATAATGCCATCGTCGTCCAGCTTGTCATAAAGGGCATTCCTCATACCTTGACAAGTTTGTCGAGTTGGTTTCTCAAACTGTTCTTCTTGATCGCCTATTCTTTTACACTCTGAATCTTTGTAAGATCGATAAAACACGGACCTAAAGAAACCTCTTTCAACAGCAGATGCATTTAAAATAACAGAATCCTCTTGATTGTATCCGGTGTAGCAAGCGATCGCTACAATACTATTGATGCCTGCTGGTAATTCTCTGAATCGTAGGTATTCCATAGAACGTGTAGTTACCAATGGTTTATGGGGATAGTATAACACGTGTGCTAAAGTGTCCATTCTAACGTGGAAATTTGTAATGTACACACCCATAGCTTGCTTACCCATAGCACTCTATAAATACAATTCAATTCACAATTCAATACTCCATATTATGAATACTTACTTGATAGGTATTTCTAGGACTCTGGTTGTGATCAGGAAATGGAATAATAGAAGCGCAGACGCCCAAAATCATAGCAGGATGAATCTCGCAGTGAGTGTAAGTCGTACAATATGCGTAATCTTTTTCCTGTCGCAAATCATCAGGCGACATGGCGATCATAACAGTTTCTTCTTCTAAGGTATCGATGTATTCCACGACACCTTGAGCTACAAGCACTTGCCATCCGTAATTGTTGTACTCGCGTTCTTTCAACATATCGATATGTCTTTTTTTAAGCAAAAGTTGGCCATTTTCGACAATTAGCAGTGGCCTACAGATTCTTCCGGCGTCTGTATAGATGCGAATTTCTCTATCCCGGATGTCACGAATCATAGATACTTCTGAAACTATAATGTCCATCTGACGACGAAGTTTTCTTAAAGTTGACATCAATTGTTCGGGATCTCTGTGAATGCCAACCTGTAACGAATTACCAGTATATAATATCAGAGTGTAAATTAAGCCTTACCCAGCATCCGTTTACAAATATTTTAGTGGCATCCGCTATAGCAGAAGGAGCAATTTCTTCCAGATTTTCCATCGACCATTCTTCCAAGAACTCCAAAATGGGAGAAGGCTGAGAACCAACCGATATGTACGCCATCAGGGCCAAGTTTTTCACCAATCCTACAGCGGCGCCTTCGGGTGTTTCGGCGGGGCAAATCATACCCCATAGTGTGTTGTGAAGCTGTCGAGGTTTAGCCAATTTTCCGTCGCGACCAATTGGCGAATTGACGCGTCTTAAATGGGAAAGAGTAGAAGCAAATGTCAAACGATTCAATACTTGAGAAACGCCGGCCCTCGCTTGATGAGCTTTCTTTTGATCGCCCCAGTTTCCAGTAGCCAACGAGTAACGTAAACCATCCGTGATTAATTTAGTTTTAATAGCCAAGTCTAGATTAAAATCCTTCCCACGATCTATGAATTTTTGGGCGTAAATTCTGACTTCCTTCATAAGATTCTTAAACAGTCTAAAACGAATTAATATGAAATTATGAGCATGGACGTTTTTAAAAAAGGTACCCTCTGAATAAGAACGCCAATAAAGGTCCAGCTAAATCCAGTCTTTTATTACCATAGTGATCTCTGTCGTCTAATTCACGACGTCCTAATGCAGCTAATAAAAGCCTATGTACCATGTACCTATAAAACAATAAATAAATTACACATTTAATAAGTAACACTACGAAGATATTACCCCAAAAAGTAAGCCTTTTTAGTTTCGCAAAAGTCTGATACTCCCACATGCGGCAACATTTCTTTTTGTAAAATTTCTCTAGCATATTTGATACGTTTCTCTTTTGTCACACCAGGTCTTGCGCCTCTGGCACCGATAAAATTTAAAGCCACATTTTGTTCTTGAATTACAAATGCCTCATCCAACGAAGGCTTAACCATTTCCATCATTTCGGGATCTTCAAAGTCATATATAATATGTTCTAATATGTCACGATCGGCAACAAAACCGAGTGCTCGAAACACCACCATTACCGGTATCTCTTGCTTAATATACGGCAATATAGCTATAATACGTTGACCGATCGCCGCCTTTTTAATAGCTTGTCCACCACGAGCCATCATATTCACCCATAAAGTCGAAGTAGGTCGCGAACTGTGTTCCAAACAAGAACGTATTTCCGATTTAAAAGCGTATTTGCCATCTTTCATTGCAAACACATACACAGTATTTGTAGCCATTTTTTCTTGGGCGATTAATACTTTTTCTGATCCGTTTATTATAAAATATCCACCCGGATCTAATGGGCATTCGTTTAATTCCATTAAATCACGATCGGTTAAACCATTCAAAAGGCAATACGTTGAACGTAACATAATAGGAATTTTGCCTGCAAGCAAATTTAAATGTAGTAAGCTTAGTGTGAAAACCCCTTTATTAAATTTTTTGTTGGTGCTTCCACTTTAATTCTTTACTCAAGGTGATGAAAAGGACCGTATAGGCAGTTCTGAATTTATCTAACTGAAATTCTGACGTGAAAGAGGATAATAAGAAATATTGGTATTCAGAATTGAAAATAAAGTAGTGGTAGAAAAATACTAATTTATTTTATACAGGGCTTCCATAAATCATTGTCTCATCAGGTCAGTATTTCAAAATTAAAAAAATGCAAATTTGCAGCTTAAATTGATAGCGAGTTAATTTATGCTAATGTCATCATCTGTCAGCTATATCATCGTTCCATTGCAACTATTATCTCTGGTTGTAATTGTGTGTTGTTCGTCGTTTATTTGAATTTTGTTCATTTAATTGCTAACTTGATGGGACAATCATTTATAGAAACCCTGTATATAGAATCACGCGCATATGTATGGACATTTTCTTGTGGATCTCATTATCCGATCTCGACCAAATCTGTATTGGACCATCTCCTAAGATACCTTTCTTCAAATAAAAGAAGAATAATTCAAATCAGTTTAAGCAGGAAAGAACTATCACTTAATATTCATTAAAAAAATGTTGGGACAATTATAAAAAAAGTTTAAATAAGAAATAAAACTACAATATGCAATAAAAAGTATAAAATAAACGTTTGTCAGATAATTTAATAACAAAAAATAGTTATTTACATTAGAGTGCAGAAAGTAGGATATTACGGCGCGACAGCTTTGTTTGATGAAGGAGCCCGAAGGTGAGTTCCTCATTAGCTGGAGCGCTGTAAAATCACTTTTTCTAATTTTGATAAAGTGACATTTTTCATAATCAAAGTAAGTGTTGAAACCATCTACCTTTCGGAACTTCAGTTGGTATTTCTCAAACCATGTTTACTGTTTGAGGATATATAAATAACATCCGTTCAGCTTTTTTAAATTTATTATATATATATATATATATATATATATATATATATATATATATATATATATATATATAACGGGTGTTTTTTTAGAGGTATAGAACTTTAAGTTGGCATTACTGTTCAAGATGGCGACCGATTTAACAGCTGTCAAGTGATTTATTCTCAGTTTGGTTTGGCAATTCATCATGAATAGACTCACGCCTGGACAACGCTTGCAAATAGTGCAATTTTATTTCGAAAATAATGGTTTTGTGCGGAATACGTATCGCGCACTACGTCCATTTTATCGTCGACAAAATCGTCCATCAGAGCAGTTAATTCGATTAACCATGGAACGTTTTCGCACCACGTTTACTCTTATTGATAACTCGCATCCCCAGAGACGCCGTACGGTGCGTACAGAAGAAGCTATTGCTACTGTAGAGCGTAGCATTGAGGAAGACCCGAATGAGTCCATCCGCCATCGAGCACACGAATTGGATCTGTGTCCATCCACTTTATGGAAGATTTTGGTTTGCGTGCTTACAAAATCCAACTCATGCAAGAATTGAAGCCAAACGATCATCAAGCAAGGCGTAGATTCGTCGAATGGGCCCAAAACGAGATTGCCGTTGTTCCCGATTTTCATAAGCGAATTTTGTTTAGCGATGAAACGCACTTCCGGTTGAATGGCTACGTCAACAAACAAAACTGCCGCATTTGGAGTGAAGCTAATCCTCAAGTGTATATCGAAACACCGTTACATCCAGAAAAACTGACTGTTTGGTGCGCTTTATGGGCTGGTGGAATCATTGGTCCGTACTTCTTCAAAAATGATGATGGCCAGAACGTTACAGTCAATGGTGATCGGTATAGAGCCATGATTACTAACTTTTTCATTCCAGAATTGAACAGCTATGATGTCCAGGAGCTGTGGTTCCAACAAGACGGCGCAACATGTCACACAGCTCGTGCCACAATCGATTTATTGAAAGACACGTTTGGTGACCGCCTAATTTCACGTTTTGGACCTGTGAATTGGCCTCCAAGATCTTGTGATTTAACACCGCTAGACTACTTTCTGTGGGGCTATGTAAAGTCATTGGTCTATGCGGATAAACCACAAACGCTTGACCATTTAGAAGACAACATTCGCCGTGTTATTGCCGATATACGGCCACAAATGTTGGAAAAAGTCATCGAAAATTGGACGTCCAGATTGGACTACATCCGAGTCAGCCGTGGCGGTCATATGCAGAAATCATATTTAAAATGTAATGCCACAAGATTATCTTTCGAATAAAAAAAAATTCATGTCAATCAAATAATCCATCATTGTTTTATTGCCATTTAAAGTTCAATACCTCTAAAAAAAACACCCATATATACACAATGTCGAATCTAAAATGCTGAATTACATAATAAGTTGTTTAATAAAAATTACATTCATTTTACACATATCTACCGGCAAAAATGTGAACTTAAAAATCATCTGTAATGAATTACTTTACTGCCGATTTTTTGCTACTTTAGGGAGGATTTCGGAAATAGTTATTAACGTCATTGAGCTTTCACATCTAACAATAACGACACCAACACGATAACGACATGGTAAATATGGACGCATAAACCCACTGAAATAAATATACTCAGCACACTCAGCGATATTATCGCTATCGTGTCTTGGTCTTGAACGAATGTCGTTGAGAGGCAGTTAATTCACTCGTGTTGTCGACGATTTTTCGGGCTCAATTCATAGGTGTCTTTATTCAGAGCTCTCTACATGTAATGAGAAGCTACGCCACGAGTTTTCTGTCAAAATATATTATTACTCATTAAAAATAGTTGAAAAATCGTCTTGGGTCTTCAATCAATTTATTTTGTTGGTATTTTTATCGTGTTGTAATTGTGTCGTTGTCGTTATCGTCAAGTGTGAAAACGCACATCGAGGATGTTAAAACAGAAACGAAAGTATCAAAACAAAAGAGTGCTACTATAACATAAATATACAAAAAGAAAACCGAAATAAAACAAAAAATTACTGATCTCTACAACTTTCATACTATTTGCTTCAATCATCAAGGAAATAATCATACAAATATTAGGTAAATGAAAACCTACCACAAGAACAAGCCAGCTTCAGAAGTGGCTACTCCACTATCAATCATTTACAGACAATAAACTAAATAATTGAGAAATCCAACAAACATCTCTTATTAATACGTTATGACTTGTGCAAGCGCACATACTACTCCCGATTCATTTTACGAATTCCATGTACACTCATGAAATTTAAAACTTGGGCACCACAATTTCTGTAAACAAAAGTTTGCACATTGTGAAGCAGGCTTAAGGGTATCATTTACAATTCTAACAGCAGGCAGTCTCAGCAGGGGTTATCTTATAGAAGGACTGTAGAATGAATCATTACACTAAGCACGTTTTTAGAAAATAGGTAATTTACGTTGCTTACTTAATTTTTTCTTTAAAGAATATATTTGAAGGTATCGCTAATTAAACACCATAGCTCGATTAATTATCGAATCAAAATTTTGTTTAGGAAATGTTTACAAAATAAAATTAGAAATAATTTTGATTTTAAAAACGTGTACAAACAATAACTTTTAAATTAAATCAAAAAACTAAACATGGTTATTTGGGTTGACTGATTATTACTTATTTTTAAATAAATCTAACCTACTAATTATTGTAAGTTATTAAAAAAAAATCATTAAACTCTCTATTCATAATATTTAGTCCTTACAAAATGTATATTTTATGACGTTTCATTTTTTTCTGTAGTTAATATAAAAAGTGAAAATAAAAACTAAGGCAATTCTTATTGTCAACGTATACAGGGTGCCCATAATCTATCTCATAACATAAGTAACTTTCTTAATATGCAAAATAGGTAATCGGTTAAATTAGGAAAGTTGGGCAGAATTACAAGCAAAATGTTAAACTTTTTTCAAATTTGACATATGTTTTCAACTTTTTGAAATTTTGTGAAAAAACTGAAAACAGTCGATTTTTTTAATGTTGTCCTGTTCCACTACTACTTACTTTAGAACTGAACTAAAAATGACATCTTATACATATTTTTACGTAGAATTCGATAAAATTACTCAAAATGTCATAACCCTCTTGATTTTCGAGATATAACACAAACTTACATTTTTTAAATGACAATCATAGTTGGCTGTGATCTTATTAAATAGCTTTTGTTTTTGCGATTTCATTGATATAAGGTTCGATATAGTTTACTCTTACATTTTTTTGTAAATGCTAAAAGTAGTTTATTGATACAATTAAGCTGCAAAATAATACACAGGCAGGCTATGGAAACAAATGCTTCAAACAAAAACCTGTTGAAACAAAAGCCTGTGTCGTCAACTAAATAATTTGATTTACATAAGTAAGTTGTATTATTCACGGTGATTTATTTTAAAAACATAAAATTCTCAAAATAAACAATGTATTCAAATGAAGAGAGAAACGACATGCTTTTTTGTTATTATGCTAGCAACAGAAATAGTAATGAAGCCAGTGAAATGTATTTGCAAAGATATATGGAAAGAAGAGAACCAGATAAAAGACTTTTTTCCAAACTGGAAAATAATTTAAAACTATACGGATCATTTATGAAACCAAAAGCTAAGCAAAAGTTTAATCAAGAAGACGAAGAAAGAGTTTTGGCATATGTAAATTATAAACCAAAAACATCTACCCGTGAAATTGCAAGTGAGTGTGGTACTTCTACAGAAAAAGCTCGTTTAATTTTAAAACAAAATCGATTCAAGCCGTATAAATTTCATATCGGCAACACCTTGTATCCAGCCGACTCAGAGAGAAGATTAAATTACGCTCGATGGTTTTAAGAGAAACTGACAAGGATCCATATTTCTCGCGCAGAATTTTATTTACTGACGAGGCAAAATTTACCAATAACGGTGTATTTAATAGACATAATAATAACTATTGGTCTGAGAACAACCCTCATGTTACTGTTGAGAGACGAGATCAACATATTTTTTCAATAAATGTGTGGTGTGGCATCCTCGGTAGCAGAATAATTGGTCCGTTCTTTTACAATTACCATTTAAATGGAAGATATTTAGAATTTCTTCAAAATGACTTGGAAGACATGTTAGATGAACTGCCATTAAATGTGGTACAAAATCTTACTCATTTCCAACATGATGGTGCTCCTGCTCATAATTTTAGAACTGTTTCTGAATATCTTTCCGAACGTTTTCCGAGCTGGATCGGTAATTCAGGTCCTATTAATTGGCCGGCAAGAACACCTGATATCACACCTCTCGATTTTTTCTTGTGGGGAACCGTTAAAGACAGGGTGTACAAAGAAAAACCCAATAATGTAGAAGAATTAAAAGATAGAATTAGGTTGATTATTAGAAGAATTCGTCCTCGCAGTTTGGAAAAAGTGCATAGAGAGATGGTTAGAAGATGTCAAATGTGCATATTGGTTAACGGGGGCCATTTCGAACATTTAATATGAACTTTTATGTCTTTTGTACATTATTGAAATAGAACATAATTACAAACCATTAATAGTACCTACTTGTGGTATTATATTGTCAATATAAATTTTTGTTTCAAGTTTAACTAACTTGTAAATCATTTTGTTCCTTAATGGTATCAACAACACAATTTTGGGCATTTAAATAGAAATACAAGAGTAAAGTATATCGAACCTTATATCAATGAAATCGCAAAAACAAAAGCTATTTAATAAGATCACAGCCAACTATGATTGTCATTTAAAAAATGTAAGTTTGTGTTATATCTCGAAAATCAAGAGGGTTATGACATTTTGAGTAATTTTATCGAATTCTACGTAAAAATATGTATAAGATGTCATTTTAGTTCAGTTCTAAAGTAAGTAGTAGTGGAACAGGACAACATTAAAAAATCGACTGTTTTCAGTTTTTTCACAAAATTTCAAAAGTTGAAGACATATGTCAAATTTGAAAAAAGTTTAACATTTTGCTTGTAATTCTGCCCAACTTTCCTAATTTAACCGATTACCTATTTTGCATATTAAGAAAGTTACCCATGTTATGAGATAGATTATGGGCACCCTGTATATTTAGTTTTTTGACAAGAATTTATTACATAATTATAATTAAGATACCAAGTATAGTTTAAAATTAAATGAAAACTTTTTTTTTTAAATAAAGATATTACTGTATAAATAAATATAAGAAATCAATAATGGGTGTGACCTCCATTATTATTGATACATTCTTGGAGGCGTCTGCTCATTGACGCTATCAAGGTATCAATATAATTAATATTAATCGTTTCCCATGCGGTATCAATGGCTGCAATTAGTGCATTACGGTTTACTGGTATAAAATTTGGCCCTTGTTGTCTTCGGATAACAGCAAGTATTCGAGCCCAAACATTTTCGATAATGTTAAAATCTGGGCTTTTTGCTGGCCATTCTAAAAACTTTTAGTGGTCCATCGTTGCGGCTATTGAACGTTTTTTCGTCGCTAAAAATCACTCGATTCCAAAATTCCAAAGGTTCGTTCACATATCGCCTTGCAAATTCCAGACGACGTCTCATATTTTCGTCACTGAGAACTTCTTTCGCAGCAGCATTATACTTCTTTATTCCCATCTCCTTTAATCTTTTTGTGCAGTTATACGGCATCCGGGAAAATGTGTATCTGCTATAGCCCTGGAGTATGTAGCAAATGGTTGTTCTGTTACGTAATGAAACAACTCGAGATCTTGAGCACGTGTAGATACTTTAGGTCTACCACTTCCGATGGCTCTTTCCAAAGTGTGTCCATTTTACTCGGTAATGCCCTACGGTGCTTTTTGGTATATCTAACATACGTGAAATTTCACGCACGCTACGGCCCGCCGCTAATTCCGAAACAATCCGCGCTTTCAAATCAGCACCGAGATGAGGTGGCATTTTCACAACACTTGAAATTTTAAACTAAAATGGAATTTACATTTCTTACTTTATTTATTGGTTCACACTACCCCTTCTCAAACAGTAGGTAATTGTTTATTTATTACATACTTCTAATGACCAATGTAACAACCCTTAGAGCAATATGACTCAAAGGAAGTAAATTAAACAAGCAAGGATATTCTATTGTTATTGAAACTTATTCATAAAGTAAAAGCCATTTCCTTATAATGCTAATGGACAGGATTTTCTTTTAAGTATTAAGATTACAATAGAGGACTTATAAACTTTCGAAAATATCTAATTATAAATATTTACACTGCAATTGCGCTTTTTCCTTAATAATTTCTTAGCAATAACATACACGTTCTTGGTTTTAAGTTGTCATAAATTTGATATGATATAAATTTGTGTTTCTAATATTACATCACAAACTAATCTTTATTCGCCAAAAAATTGTTGCTTAAGTTGTAAAGCTTCGTACACACCTGAACAACAAACCGAGCAACAAACATAACAACGAACCGAAAGTCAAACAGAACGACAAACGATCTTTTATGATTTCCACAATCCGAACAACAAACGGAACGTTTGTGCTGTTCCCATAATTATTTTCAGTAGTTTTCAGTTCATATATATTTATTATTGAGAAGAGAAAATTGCGGAAAACAAGAAGATAGTGCCAACCAAATTTTTACGCACAAAGAAGAGTAAAAATTATAATTTACTTCGCTTTTATTTTGGAAATTTCCCACCCAAATGATGCTAATAGGGACATCATTTTTTCTTGCATTCTTAAACACTGATTAATTTAAAACATTTTTCTTCTGTCAACTCCATAATATTACCTAAAACACAACAAACCCACAAAAGGGAGGACAAAAATAAATAATTTAATTCTCCCGCATAAGTTTGTTCGCCGTTTTGTTTAGATTCGTCCAAACCTGCAAACGCATTCGCGCGCATTTTCTTTGATGTCGGAGAAAAAACCGACAAGTTGCGGGAACGCCGCAAACCGTTCGTGGAACAATCAGGACTTGCGAATCTGTTCTAAAATTCGTACGTAGCACCGTCCAAATTAATGTTCCGATTGCCGTTCGGTTCGTTGTTCTGTTTGTTCCTCGGTTTGTTGTTCAGGTGTGTACGAAGCTTTACAATAAGCATATTAATATGAACTATATCTTATGAAAGGAGAGTTATGTAACTATAATTAACGACTTAACGTTACGTTAGTAGATTCCATTTACTATTTACACATATTTTCTTGGAACATTCGATAATTAACTATCGGGATATGATGACCCTATACTTCGCAGGTTGTGCGCAACTGGATACAAGCAAATAACTTGGAGCTGTTACCCTGGCCAGCAAAAGCCCAGATTTTAACATTATCGAAAATGTTTGGGCTCGAATACTTGCTGTTATCCGAAGACAACAAGGGCCAAATTTTATACCAGTAAACCGTAATGCACTAATTGCAGCCATTGATACCGCATGGGAAACGATTAATATTAATTATATTGATACCTTGATAGCGTCAATGAGCAGACGCCTCCAAGAATGTATCAATAATAATGGAGGTCACACCCATTATTGATTTCTTATATTTATTTATATAGTAATACCTTTATTTAAAAAAAACGTTTTCATTTAATTTTAAACTATAACTTGGTATCTTAATTATAATTATGTAATAAATTCTTGTCAAAAACTAAATATATACGTTGACAATAAGAATTGCCTTAGTTTTTATTTTCACTTTTTATATTAACTACAGAAAAAAATGAAACGTCATAAAATATACATTTTGTAAGGACTAAATATTATGAATAGAGAGTTTAATGATTTTTTTTAATAACTTACAATAATTAGTAGGTTAGATTTATTTAAAAATAAGTAATAATCAGTCAACCCAAATAACCATGTTTAGTTTTTTGATTTAATTTAAAAGTTATTGCTTGTAGACGTTTTTAAATCAAAATTATTTCTAATTTTATTTTGTAAACATTTCCTAAACAAAATTTTGATTCGATAATTAATCGAGCTATGGTGTTTAATTAGCGATACCTTCAAATATATTCTTTAAAGAAAAAATTAAGTAAGCAACGTAAATTACCTATTTTCTAAAACGTGCTTAGTGTAATGATTCATTCTACAGTCCTTCTATAAGATAACCCCTGCTGAGACTACCTGCTGTTAGAATTGTAAATGATACCCTTAAGCCCGCTTCACAATGTGCAAACTTTTGTTTACAGAAATTGTGGTGTCGAAGTTTTAAATTTCATGAGTGTACTCTGCATTCATATTGATTAGTCAACTGATCAATATTAATGTAAGTGCCAAGGCCAATTATTGTTCATGATTGTCTGTTCTTTAGAGCTAGTTCACTTTTAGACTTAACGCATGCGTAGCATGCTGGCTTTGTCTAGTAAGAAACATATCCCTTGATCACTACTCTAAAGCATTTGATAATTTGGAACACCAACCTTTGTTAGACGCATTTAAAAAACAAAATATACCTCAAAAATGCATCAAACTTATAGAAGAAATATTTAATGAAGATTAAGCAATTGTCAAATTAGAAGGGGGGAAGAACACTTCTACCTAGAAAGAGATGTACGTCAGGGAGACTCTCTGTCGCCAAATCTTTTTACTTGCACACCAGAACAAATTTTTATGAACTTGAAATGAGAAAGACAAGGTGTTATATTAATAGAAAAAACTGACAAATCTGATATTTGCAGATGACTTAGTACTAATAAACGAGAGAAGAACTTGCTGAAAGAACTAAATATTGAAAGTGCTAAAGTTGGTTTAAAAAATCAACTTCGAAAAAATTAATGCCATAACGAATAAGGAATTAGAAAATATCATCTTAGACAGACAAAAAATAAAATACACAAAAGACATCATATAACTTGGACAATTGATTTCAATTGAAAAATAAAACAGAGAGAGAAATGCAAAGAAAAAATTAATCTTATAGGGAAGAGTACTGGTATTTAAAAACAAAATCTGGATCTCTTTAAAACGCAAGGTGTTCAACATGTGCATAATCCTAACTCTGACAAAGGGTCACAAACCTGGAGTCTAACCCAAAAACTACAATCAGCAATGGAACAACCAGTACTAAACCTTAAATTAAGTCATAAAGTGAGTTTAAAAGATACCCAGAACATATTACACAGGTGTAAACAGTTAAAATGGAACTGAGCAGAACATTTGTGCAGAATGTCAGATGAAGGATGGGTCAAATAGATACTTCAATGGAAACCAAATAGTGGTAACAGGAAAGATTGGCCAAAAGTTAAATAAGTAGAAGAAATAGAAAGAATAGAATTAATTCAGTGGTGGAAGAAGACATTAGACAAAAGGAAATAAAAAGAAGAGTAGGAACGCTTTGTCCAACAGTGGGACATAAATTCATGCCACAAATATCACTTCACCAAAGCTTCATTAAAATTATCGAAAAAAATTCATACAAATTTTCTCATATTTCAATATAACATAGGATAATTGGGTACTCCTTTTGAATTTGTTATTGGAAAAGCTTTAAGTGATCACACCTCTCTGTCTTACCTATAAACGTCTTTTGAAGCTGCGTTTCAATAGGTTCTTCCCCATCTTTGACAATCGCCTTTGTAATATCCACATAAAGAGGAGCTGAATAAGTTAAATTTCGCAATCGTGCTTCATTTGGCATCATGGGAGATGGGGCCCCATCCTTCTCCCAATGTGTAGGCTTCGATAAATAAATTTGCTCAAATTTCAATAAATATCTTGGCTAAAAATCGACCATAAATTATCAATTCTATCAATAAATGTTGTGCATACCGGATTTTCAACTTCCCCACTTGTATGTTGTGCTTCTGCCTGTAAATCGATCTGTGGAGAATCTTCGACGATTCTTTGTACGGACATCTGAATAAATTCGTCAAAGCTATCCAACTGTTGTCGAACCAAACCTTTTTCGTCGAAATATGCGTTGATAACAATCCAGCAAGCTTCTTGCCACAATTCTGAACTGATTTCTTCTGCATCTTCATCCTCAAATTGATCTAGAAAGAATAGGTTATTAGCGGTCAAATGATGCTTCGATTATTTTATTTACCGTCGTCCTGTTCATACATGTTTAAAGATTCTTTAAAAAACTCTATTTTTATTAATTTGTTGATTTAATTATTAAACTATATGAAAAATTGCCGTCATTGATACGTTATGTATGTAGATCAGAAAATGGACAACAAAAATAGTGGGGATGTAAACATTGGTGGTTGCAATTGGAACTGATTAAATGCGCGCTTCGTTTAAAGAACATAAAACATGCTTCGGTTTAAGGAATAATTGTTCAAAATTTTGTCATATTCCACAAATTTACCACATTTACCAAGTTTATTTTTTTATACCTGTGACTTTATTAGTATATTTTAGTAAATAAGTAACTTTAAAAGTGCTGAACGTATAAATAAAATTATACGTATGCATTTAATGTTGTATATAACTTCCGACCAGTATAATACTTTGTCATTGACAAATTGGATATCAATTTTGGGACACATTGAAAATGGCGGCGGTCACTACAAGACCAAACATACGAATAGAAATTCAAAATAATTTGGTAGAACCCATGGAAGTTGATGAAGATGAAAAGCTGGCCGAAAGCGATTTTCAAGATGGAGAAATAAACGATGATTCTACAAAAGAAAATAAATTTGCGACACAATCTGGAAGTGCTAGGGTAACATCGTCTCTTGTAAGTTACCAGCAGTAAATTCAACTTACTTTTTAGATTTGGAGCAATAAAGCAGAAGGGTTTGAGACAGGAATAGACATATTCAATGAAAAAGGTCACGAAAAATTGCAAGAACGTGCAAGTCTTTTTGGTTTAAATCCGAATGAAATCAACAACTTTACGAATGAAGATTTACTTAAATTACATACTAGCTTAGGAATATCTGGAAACAATGAAAAAGATATTAGGTTGGAAGCTATTCACCTAAGAGGCACTGAGGAAATGAGTACCGAGGACGTTTTTGAATATTTTGGTAAATATGTTCCCAATTGTATAGAGTGGATTGACGATGAAAGTTGTAATATTGTTTGGCAAGACAAGTTATCAGCGGCGAGAGCACTGCACTTTATTTCAAAACCTATCAAAGGAATGCCTATAGAAGGATCATGTGACCCTTTCACAAAAGATTTGCCTGAAACTTCTGAAGAAAAGACGTGTCGAAGCATATTGTTATCTAATAGTAACCGAGAAGTTGAAATTGCTAAAGATGATGTAGATGATAATGAAAATTTCAAGGATAGTGATGAATCTGTTAATCTTACTGACATTTCAGTGCCTATTCCTCCAGGTTATTGGCGCCTAGGTATTTCACATCCTAAAGCTAAATTTCTACTGTTAAGATTTGCATTTAAAACTGATAAGAAACCTTTGAAAGCTGAGAAATTTAGTGAATATTATAAAAAATATGGTAACCCAAATTTTGGAGGCTTAAAAGGTATAATATCTGGATCGTGTCGTAATAAGTTTAAAGGTATATTTGATCGTAACAAGGACATTGCTATGGTTGATACAAAAAATCCTTGGGGAGACTTGGCCGAAAATTGGAACGAAGACGAAAGGTATAGTGAGCAACGTTATATTTCCAAACCACCAAAGCAAGAAGAAGTTAAACCTTTTGTTCCCCAAGGAAAGTCTGAAGTTCTCAAAAGGTTAGGAGTAAAGAGGGTTCATGAAACAAATCCAGAAGCTTTGGAAGAGCAAACAGTAAAAAAGGTTAATAAAGTACCAAGAATGCGTATGTATGCAGATGAGGAAGAGGTTAAGATTAAGAGGAAAAACAACTTTTACTACAAATTAAACAAAATAGTCAACCAGAGGAGCCACCAGCAAAGGACCTGCGTAGCATGATAGGGTCTAGAAAAGATAGGGATTTAGGAATAAAATTGAAAAACAGACAGAGAAGAGAAGAGAATAGGAGTGGTAACAGTAACTTAGATTCTAAGCCTTCAGAATCAAGTACAAAATATGCTTATAGGGAAAAAAGTTCAAGACATTCGCCTTCATCAGAACACCACTCTAGACAGGAATCTTCTGTTCATAAACGTAGTTCACGACGTGCACATGGCAAGTCTTACAAAAGTAAAGACCACAGTGAACGATATGAGCAGGAGCATGATTCTCATTATAATCATAAACCTAGAAGTAAAGTAGCTGTTGTTATTAAAACGCAAAAACGACCTGCTGTTGCTTCTACAATTTGGTCGAGGATAACCTGCAAAGAAAGAAAGACTGAAAACGGCGTCGGAAAGATTGCAATCTAGACGAGATTCTAGCTCCAGCAGTGAAAGTTCAACTAGTGGTAGTAGCAGCAGTAGCAGTAGCGAAAGTCAATCGTCAGATTCTTCTTCAGAATCTGAAGAGGAGAGCAATGATGAGAATCAAACTTCACAACGGAATGTGCCAGTACAAAGACCAGGTTTCAGTAATGCGGCTGCAGGTTCTGATAGAAAAAGCCCCTTACGTATAGAAATTAATAATGATCATTTTAAGGAAGAATGACCTTTATAAGGACGGCTTGGAAGTGTGAATACAACAATTAATTCCTTATTTTTGTATAAGAAAGAGGTGATATCTCAAACTGCAATGTATTTGCTTACATCAAGTTGTTCAGGGAATTCATTAAAATTTAGATCAAACAAATATGCCTTTAGAATTTAAGTCATTTATAAATTGCAATTTATCCATTTAAAATAAAACATTAAAGAGAGCATAAACTTGTTTACTTAAAACAACATCCCTTTCTATTCTTAACGTAATAATTTCTGGATATGTTACATGCATTTCCAATTTCCTAAAAATCCACCGACATTTTCTCGACCAATCATATTCATTAATTTGTCATAATGGATCAATCACGGTTGAATTTATCGGAAATGTTCACCAAAACTTGTTAGTGGAATTTTCATGCCAAATACAACTCGACGGTATTAAATTGCAGAAAATTTTCTCCTCAAATCGCTCTATTTGAGATCCAATATTTCCAGCAATTTCATACCAACTCATTGTATTACGTATACTGTGGTAATTGTATACTCTTTGGTATTACTTATCAAATATCCACTCACATTTTCTCGATCAATCAGATTTATTAATTTTGTCAATATGGATCAATCACGGTTGAATTTATCGCAAATTTTCACGCGTAAAAATTTCTAAAACTGGAATTTTCATGCTGAATACAACTGGATTGTAGGAAATTATCTCCTTAAATCACTCGTATTTGTTTCAACAATTTCCGCCCTTCATTTTGCTCACTGCGGGAAACAAATACTCATATTTGAGATCAAAAGTTTTCAGCAATTTAATACAACGTATTACTTATGATAAATCCACTTTTTTTAACTGAGAATTTCATTATTAATTAATTGGAATTAAAGTCCAATTTCCACTTATCAATAAAATTTCGAAATTTTTTATTTAAAATTGTAGTTACTTTGATATTATTTTTAACGTGTTCATTTGAACATGATACAGATCTCCGATAGGTTTCCAAGAACTAGAGTAACTTAAATGAAATATATTTGAGTTAATATATAAACATAATGAGTACGTAACTTAATCTACTAATAAATATATACAATAATTATTTAACTAATCGAATATAGAAGAAGCAGCTAACTCTACATTCCAATTTGTTCTTTGTAAAGCTATTTCGCATTGTTCTCGACTGGCTATACCTAATCTAAAAACAAAGACTTGAAATTGATATTACAATTGATTTAGGTTTAACGAACCGTAAAAGTTTTTCAATTTTAACTGTCATAATAGTTCTTGAAACATCCCAACCGCAGGCTTGTAAAACGCCTAGGCAATAATCCGCTTCAATATCTGGGATTTCTTCTCTAACGCGACTAACTTTATTATTACGAAATTCGGGCGTCATTAATCTTTCAGCATCTGCAGTTAACTGCCCCTGCTGTATTTTCCTCTGCATCTGTTGCATACTAATCGGTTGACCTAAAATAACTAATGGAGAAGGGGGTGCAGGGCGATGAGGCCTTAACGATTCATCAGGTACACAACTATATACATTATCGGGTATTTCACTATAAACATTTTCCGATACTTCATTATACATCCTTTGATTCGGTAACGTATTATAGAGAGATTTGTTATTATAAATTGTACTAATATTATTACTAACATTTTGAGATCCATAGGTTTCATGAGCATTATAAGCGGCACTCGTATTTCCGTACAAGGCACTGCCTCCATTTTGAAGGCTGTTTGCATAAGTCTGTTCTACGTTGCATAAAGGATCAAATTGATTTACAATGGGTCGGTTAGTTTTAAATTCACCAAATTGAGACTCATTTTTTGTAAATTATTTAAACCTTTAAATTTTTGGGGTTCAGTCAAATTACAGCTTTTTGTTGATCCATAGATGTTAGTGTTATTTTTAAGGGCAGATTCGTACCAAATTTTATTAACTGAGCTGTTATTATAGGTATTTGCAGTGTGGTTATTCGATAAAACCGAGTCGAAATTTAAATTATTCGTTTGACCATAAATGGTTTTGTTGCTGAGCTCGTTTTTCACTTTCGTTGATTGCGGTGGAGGTTTCAAAGGTGTTATATTTCCGCTTAAGTTCTTTTCCAATTCTCGAATGACACTGTCATCTATGATGGGCGGTTTATTAAAGTCTTTCTTATTAATTTCTACGTTGCTTAACGATTGTAACGCATTGTATTTAAATGTTTCGGCGTAACTTGGTATGGTGTTGTTAGGAAGCGAATTGTTTTTAAATTGACTGTATGAAGGGGTGGCACGAGAAGTGAATGTGATGTCAACGTTGGATGTGTCGAACGGATCGTTTGGAAGCGTGAGTCTGTTGAATTCGATATCTTGCGTGTTTAGGTAAGTGGGAGCTTGAGGATAAGCGGCTGGTCCACTGCTGATCGATGCCGAATCATCAGGCCAGAAATCTGTTAAAATATAAAATCAGTCAACATGTAAAAGTAAATAGTCAGTGGTGAAAGAAATTATTCCGAAAATCATAGCAGATAAAAAATCCATTCACTTTCAAGAAAGGCTGTACGTCTAATAATGATTGTTTCATTTGAGGCTTAAACATCAAGACATGAATCACATGCATTTGTTTTTTAGTAGTATTCACTAAAACCTTAGTTCTTTATTTTGCGAAATAAGAAACTGGGGTTTTAATAAAACAACAAACTAAACACACTCCTACTAAAGCAACAAATTTCATTGGAAACTCTGATATTAAACACAAATTTTGTCTTACGGACAACTACTGTATGGCAAATTTCAATTGATTTGCACAGAACAAGAACGGAGATCATAATAATAATAATTTTATTTATCCCAACTGATCACATTGTGATATTAGACATGTCTTTTCTAGGATATTCTTATTTTTTCTTGCAAACACGTTCTGACTTTTAACTCGTTTAATTTGTGAACTTAATGAATTGTACAGTAATGGTCCCATATAGCGAGGATTTGATTTGAAAAGCTCTAATCGATGTGCTGTATATTGCAAATTCGATCCGTGACGCGTTGTGTAATCATGATATTTATTTTGAGTGTAAAAAGTTGAATATTTTGTTTGACGTATTTTAAAGTTTCTAAAATAAAAATACTTGGTAATGTTAATATGCGGTGTTGCTTGAATGCTAATTTACAAGAGTTACTAGATTTCATATTTAACATACAACGAACAGCACGCTTTTGAAGTAAAAACACTCAATGAGCTGATGGTGTGGATCCCCAAAAGATGATACCGTATCGTATTATAGATTCGAAACTAGCATGATAGTACGACCTGACCACTGTAAAACTGCAGATGTAGTATAATATTTTCAGAGCGAAACAAATAGGTGCACATCTAGTACAAACATAATAAGTCTACGTTATCATATATGATATTTAATATACAGGGTGGCCCACCACATACGCCTCGGTTTTTCTACGAGAAATGAAAAGGTTGGAAAATAATGAGGGTTCTTGAGGAGCATATTCCAAAATTGTTTTTGAATATACAGGGTGGCACAAAAATAAAGTACATACCAAAGTTACATTTTTTTAATGGAACATCCTATATTTTTTATATTTTTAGATACTATAGACCAAATAAAGGTAAGTTTCTCTTACACTTCGTATACCTAAAACTGATCGTTTCTGAGAAATTTTGAGAAATATAAAAATACATAATGTAATTTAAATATTGCTTACACCTTGAACATGGAACGAACTGCTCATAATTAAATCTACTGGTTAGCTGAAAGGTTAAAGTATACTACCATATAAAACTTTTATTTCAAAATTATACAGAGTGGTGAAAAAAATTGCTCCGAAGTTTAGGCACACATTTTATTAAATAACTTCTTAAAGTTAAATGGAACACCCCGTATTTAGTGGCTTATTTCTACGCAGAAACAAATTCCCTTTAAAACTATATTAAGGTTCCCTATACCTATCGTTTATGTTTTTACGCAAACGGCGTTTTGATATTTTACTTATGAATAATTTCTTTATCGTAAATATATTGTAATGAAAATCTAAAGAGCCTTTTTTGAAAGCATTTTATTGAACGGTTAACAAACTTAAATAGTAAAGAATTAGTATTTTAATAAATGTTCAGCCTTTTTCGAAATGATTGCTGAACCCTGGACAACATATTTGGCGTTATATAACGAAATGCTTCTCTTATTCTTACTTTTATATCGTTAGGTGTCGTTGGCGATGTATTGTAAACAATATTTTTAATAAATCCCCATACAAAATAGTCGAGACTTGTTAGGTCCGAGACCTGGCTGGCCGCTCCTGTAGACTTCCTCGTCCTATCCATCTATTGTGATATTGTCCATCTAATTCATTCCTAACACGTCTATGAAAGTGTACAGGAGCACCATCTAGCAGCATCCACATTCGTTAACGAATATTTAAACGGAATAGTTTCCAAATAGTATAGGCAAATTGTTCCTAATAAATCTAAGAAACATGGCTCCGTTTAAGTGGCCATCAAAAAAGTATGGACCTACCATTTGCGTTCCGATTATTCTACTCCACACGTTAACAAAGCATCTGTGCTGGTGATCAAGGGTTCTAAAAATATTAAATATTAAATGGCTATTAACCAATCCGTTGTTATGAAAACTTGATTCATCGGAAAAAAGCACGTATTCAAAAAAATCACCAAATTTTTCTAGAACCCATAAACAAAAATTCAGTCGTCGATCATAATCTTCTTCAAAAAGTTGATGTAGTTGTATGTGATACGGGTAAAATTTGTGTTTTTATTCTTTGATTCTCTGTCTGCTTATTCCAGTTGCTTAATTTATTTTTTGAGGGTTTTCTACCAGAGATTCCACCACTAAATATTCATTTTCTTCATTTCCGGTAACCGATTTTTGTCGTTCGGGCTACTAAGTTACTAATAAGACACACTGCCTGATCGCTTATTAGGATGATGACTGTTAGGATACCTTTGGGCATATACTCTTGACGCTAATAAACAGTTTTTTTCACACTGACCGATTACCAAGATCATATCAATTCGTTCTTCCTGGGGGTAAGTTCTCATTTTAACTAATGAAATGTAACAATCTCGAAAACAATTTTAAACTACTTTAAACAACGATAATCGTTCGACTAACAAATAATGTCACTGTCAAATCATTTTTTTTCGAAATAATTTCTTAGTCAAAGCCTACTATTATTAAAAAAATAGGATAGTTATAGCAGATACAAAGTAAAATATAAAAACGCCGTTTGCGTAAAAAGCATAAGCGATAGGTATAGGAAATCCTAATATAGAGGGAATCTAATTCTGCGTCGAAATAAGCCACTAAATACGAGGTGTAGCATTTAACTTAAAAAGTTATTTAATAAAATGTGTGCCTGAACTTTGGAGCAATTTTTTTCATCACTCTGTATAATTTTGAAATAAAACTTTTATATGGTAGTATACCTTAACCTTTCAGCTAACCAGTAGATTTAACTATGAGCACTTCGTTCCATGTTATAGGGTGTAAGCAATATTTAAATTACATTATGTATTTTTATATTTCTCAAAATTTCTCAGAAACGATCAGGTTTCATAAGAAAAAATATAACTTTGATATGTACTTTATTTTTGTGCCACCCTGTATTAATATGTTATGTCGTTTGTGCGTCCTCACCTTCGTTTTTACCGAATACTCTCGATTCATTTTACGAATTCACATGGAGTACATGCGAAAATCGACTTTTTTTCAAATTCGTTTCACATTAGAACGGCTTGAGATATTTTTGTTTGGACAAAAGTTTCGAGTTTACGAAAGATGTGTCTTTATTTTTCGATTTTGATTTTTTTTGTACGAGGGCATCTTCGAGGTTAAAAAAAATGTTAAAAATAGTAAAAAAAAATTTCAAACAAATTGAGCCGTAAGTTGACCACAACTCGCTTATTTACGGACCGATTTTCAAAATTCAAAAAGCATCATACGCGGATAAAGAAATAAAAATTTTTGGTCGTTTTAGTTTTGTATGACCTCGCGTGTTTTCAAAAGTTATAAGCGAAAAACGTTTCCGACAAAATTTCATTCGAAAACTAAAACGGCCATAATTTCTGAATTATAACAGATAAAAAAAATTTATTTAAGAAAAACGTTCCTTTTATGACCCTATCACATAATGTTTTAATGTCATTTTTAAAAATTTTTTTCAAGCAATTTTACATTGTTGTACGAATACTGTAATTTTTATAACTCCGGAACCATATTACGTAAATACACGAATAAAAAATCTAAATATTCGTAATTATGCAAATTTTCGAATGGTTTAATTGTAGAGGATTCAATTTCACCCAAAAAAAATCTTCCTATGCACGAACTTGATGACTCACACACGTGTAACTGCGAGCGTTATGCGAACCAAACAGTCCTTTGTTGTATTACGTTAAAGCGGCCGAGCCAATAAATCCGGTTCTAAATATTTTTTTAATAGATAATTTCTATTCGTACTACATCTATATTAATATGTTATGTCGTTTGTGCGTCCTTACCTACTCTCGATTCGTTGCGAGCGCACACCCGAATACTCTCGATTCATTTTCAAATCTATACGAAAATCGACCTTTTTTCAAATTCGTCTCATATTAGAACGGCTTAAGATATTTTCGTTTCGAAAAAAGTTTCGAGTTTACGAAAGATGTGTCTTTATTTTTCGATTTAGATTTTTTTTGTACGAGGGCATCTTCGAGGTTAAAAAAAATGTTAAAAATAGTCAAAAAAATTTCAAACAAATGGAGCCGTAAGTTGACCACAACTCGCTTATTTACGGACCGATTTTCAAAATTCAAAAAGCATCATACGCGGATAAAGAAATAAAAAGTTTTGTTTGACCTCGCGTGTTTTCAAAAGTTATAAGCGAAAAACTATTCCGAAAAAATTTCATGCGAAGCATGCTGGCTTTCCTAGTTTTAGAATATGCTCCTGAAGAACCCTCATATGACTGCACTAAAAATTATTTTCCAACCCTTTTCATTTCTCGTAGAAAAACCGACGCGAATGTGGTGGGCCACCCTGTATATGCCGTGGTCGTTATTGTTGAATGTTGTTCCCGATAATCATGTTGTTCCCGATAATCATGTTGTTCTTTAAAAATATATTACGTTTTTTAGCAAACGAGATTATTCATACTGCTATGGTTTTTAAGAGAAGTTTTGCAAATACCGACAATAAGGACATTAGACGATAGTTGTTCATTGCTCTTGGGTCTACTTTTTTAAACACACAAACAATCTTTGATATTTTTAGAAGATCAGGAAATGTGTCCTTAATTAAACATTCATTAAATAAATGACAAAGGGGTCTTACAAGGAGGTGAGAGAATTGTTGTAATAGAAAAATAGAAAAATTATCTGAGCCCACTGAATTCAATTTTTTAGACTGCGGATGGAGTGGATCAATTCTTTCTCAGTAATTGGAGTTAAAAATATTGTGTAATGATTTTCATTGATTTCAGAGGAGAATTTAAGTCTAGAACCTGATGTAGTATCTATAGATTGAGTAACATTAATAAAAAAGTTATTAAATTCATTTTCAATGGAAGCCTGATCAGTTATCAGAGAATTATTAATTAGTATTTCAGTCTGACCTTTGGAACTAGGTTTGTTGTTGGTATTTACCGAAAATTTAATTGTATTTCACACCGCCTTATTTTTATTGTGAGCATTTACTATTTGATTATCAAAATATTTTTTCTTAGCTAACCGTAGTGTTGTTCTGTAAATGTTTTTGTAGCTTCTGTAATAGTCAGTGGTAATTAATCCGTTTATCATCTTTGTATATAATTCTTTTGCATGAATGGAGGAGATTTGAAGCCCTTTAGTTAGCCAATGTTTGGATTTATTATCCTTAACACTAAGTAATTTAAAACTATTATTATAGTAATATTAAACTTTACATTTATATCAGTTGATGAAAAGATGTGTTCCCATTGTTGATTTAAATAATTTTCAAATTGTCGGATACTATTCTTTGTGTACGATCTGTGCATTGTCCATAGATATATACGTAGTAGCTAGATCCTGAACCAAAACTTGATTAGTGAGGCATTCGCCGCCATTTGTCAGTCGGGAGTGGTGATTGAGAGGTTATTGTATTATTTTTTGTATTTGTGTATATTACGTATATGTCAAGATATTTAAAAATCAGATTAATTAGTGTTGAAGCAATAAATGTTGACGCTGTTTTCGAATTCATAATTTGTAGCTGTAAGTTACTTAACACGTTTGCGCCGACGTGTACCACCGGTGGTACATGCTTAAATTTTTTTAAATATTTTAATAGAATTTGTAATTTTAATTTTGAAGAATTTTGTATTCATTGTAATCAAAGTTGAGGAATGTGCTAATTTAACTACCCGATCGTTTTTCTATAACTTCTTTGTTAAAGGATTTATAACCATTCCATTATTTTTTCCATTTTGTTTTATTTAAATACTATAAAATATTCTAATAATACAATATAAGCATACTAAATAACTCTGAAAGGATTAAAGTAATATATATGTGTGTGTAATAACAAGTAAAAATTAAATTCTATGTTTTTCATTAAAACATTGTAAGCAAATTGGAGGTTTTCCATCACAGTCTTCACAAAACGTCATCACTCGCTTTGTTTTTATTCTTGCTACTTTAGATCCTAGTTGTTTTTGATTCCTTTCATAACAAGTGGTACAACGTTTTCTATTTTTCCGAGCAACTCCTTCAAACTTCTGCAACTTGTGAATACTTCTTTACACTTTTTCTCTTGACTATCATGATCATCTGTTTCTTCATCATCCAATAATCCTGCTATTATATCTTCCCTGAACTTTAACATGTCTACATTTCTTCTGCGATTTGTGTTATATATAACCCAGGAATTCACTATGCATGTGCCGAGAATAATTTCAAATATCACTTTTTGTACCATTTGATTGTTTTTCGTAGTTATGTATAATACGATGACATCTGATCTGATAGATCTACACCTTTCTTAGCATGATTGTAGTCTATAACTGCCCTTGGTTTCATTAAAATTTCACCTTTCTTGTTTTGAGAACACGTAGAAACTAATTGGTCTAAATGTTCAGGTATAGTGCTTATCATAATTACTGGTCTTTTATCTACCGATTTAAAAACTCTTACGCCTTTACTGTTTTCCTCGCCATACACTTCACCTTTTTCAATTTTTTACTGCATACACTTTTGGGTTATCTCTCCGATTTGCTCGTAGTGTACCACAAAGATAAGTATTGTTTTGAAGGAGGAATTCAGATAATTTTACACTAGTGTAAAAATTATCAGCAAATAGTGTTCTTCCTTCATTCAACAGTCCTTCCATCAGCTTGATACTTATATCGTACGTATGTCCATGCTCACTAGTACCTTCATTGTAGGAATTTTTACCGCAATATACGCTTAGATTGTATGTATAACCCTCAGGTGTACATAATTTATATATTTTAATTCCATACTTATGCGATTTTGCCGGGAGGTATTGCCTAAATAATAGTCTACCTCTCCACGGTACCATAGTCTCATCAATAACAACTTCTTTGTCTGGTTTTAATGTGCGTTGGAATTTAGTGCAAATTTTTTGAATAACATTCCTGATTTTGATTAACCTATCTTTACTGTGAGGTACAAGATCATTGTTAGAAAAATGGAGAAATTTTAATAATAAATCAAAGCGATCACGTCTCATAGTGCTGCGAATTAGATCGTGTTTATACATTTTATTATTCGACCAATAGAATCGCATTTTTGGCAAATGATTTATTCCCATTATCATCAAAATTCCAAAAAGTTTAAAAATTTCATTTCTATTTGTTTCTTTCCAATTTCGCACCATTGATCTCCGTGAGATTTGAGGATGTTCTTGGATCCACTGTGATGCGTATCGATTTGTTTCCTCAACTATGATATCTACAATTTCGTTATCAAAAAAAAATCGAAATATTTTGAACGGGTCAGTGGTATCTATTTCATTTGTTTGAATGCCACTATTTACAGAAAACGGAAATTTATTAGTAATGATTCCAACAGTACCCCAAGTAGGAACAGATACAGAAGAATCTTCATCAACATCTGATTCATAACTACATTGATCACTGGAGTCCGTATCTTCTCCGCTGTTTTCACAATCAGATTGTCTGCGTAAAGAATCATATATACGAGGCTGGTTCAATAAATACACGTTCGAACGGTGGTACATGTAAGCGGTTTATTTACACTAAACAAAATTGCCATTACTACAAAGACATGCATCCCACTGCTTCACAAGACGCTGTATACCGGTGTGGTACCAGTCCATTGGCTGTTCGCGGAACCATTTCAAAACTGCCTGCTTGACTTGAGCGTCCGACTGGAATCGCTGTCCCTTAAGTGCCTTCTTCAATGGTCCGAAGATATGGAAGTCACAGGGTGAAACACCCGGGCTGTAAGGGGGGTGCTCTAAAATCTCCCACCTCATCCGCTCCATCTGTGATTTGATGATGTTAGCTGTATGCGGCCTTGGCAAATCCGCTGTCGATTGTCGCCCATCTGTGAACTTCCGACACCATTCCACGACTGTGGTTTTGAAGGATACTCTCTACCATAAACATTTTGCATTCTCCCATAAATCTGAACTGGAGTGTTGCCCTCAGCATGCAGAAACTGTATGACTGCTCGGTAATCGGTTTTGGACGCTCCAACTATAAGACCTGCCATAATGAAACGCGCACAACAACTGTCTCCTGTACGAATATCACGAGGGATGTGTCACAATAGACAGCTATATAGCAGCCGCTGGCCTACGCAAATTTGTACGATTATAGCTCCACTAACAATCGTTTCACAGCGCTCGAACGTGTATTTATTCAACTAGTCTCGTAGAATAGTTGGTTACATATTACGTAATAATAAACTTTTACCGATAAGAATCTTCAGAATCTTGAAAACCGTCGCTTTCTTCATCTGAAGATCCAAATGAAGGTAGCCGACTAAATGCAGAACTATCTTTGCTCGCATTATATTTTTGTTGATTTAGTTTACCATGTTTTACTGATGAACTTGCAATATTTCTTGCAGCTTCCAGTATTTTTGCAGTTCTTGTATTCATTTTAATATCACTAATCAATTATAACCTCACCGTTATGATTGAATATGCCACTAAATACATACTAAAGAAAAACTCTCTGATACAAGTTACTACGCGCATAAACTGGAAAAATATGCGTGTACCACCGGTGGTGCACGACGGCTGTGACGGACTTTCGTTCTCTCGGGGCCGTCGTGTACCACCGGTGGTACATGAAATGCAAACCAACAAAATCTGTTGTATTGAAGTATCTGTAAAAACGGCTACGGTGCGAACGTGTTAAATAGCTGTAACATCTACTATAATAAAATTACAATTTTCTTTATGTGTTTTTGTAACATCCTTGAGAAATACAAATTAGTTCTTGTATATATTTTGAATTCGTACTATCCCTCTTGTCACATTCAACTAAATGTGTAGATGACTAAAAACCATTTGTTGCTTTATCAATCCGTTAACAATTATTGATCAGAATCAAGAGCGGATTTATATTGCAACTTTAGAAATTTCAGACGGCTTATCTCATAATTCCTTTTCGATTTTATAAGTTTGATTTGTTCTAAGTACATTGGACATTGCGAATCTTTAGTGTAGTGATTTGTTTGAATTTGAATTTTAAATTTTCAAATATAATTGTTACAGTTAAATTCCGATTTTGATTTCTTGCAATCTTTCATTAAATGATCTTCAGCACAATGAGGACAGCAGTGCTGATTTGATGGGCATTCTTTTGACAAGTGACCGTATAAAGAACAATTAAAACCACCACCCGGTATCAGATTTTTTACGTTGACGCGTAACAAATAATCAAATCTCACGAAAAAAACAAATATAATCTTAAAAGATTATGTGTACAGTATTCAAAAAAAATTAATAATTTGTAGAAATCTGTAGTATTCAGAAAGTAGTCTTAACTAAAATACAGTACACCTCAATAACCTAGCAATATATAAATTTGAGTAATTAAAAAAACCGAATTACTGTGACGTACTACATTGACGTTCTTGAAGAAAACAGAATGAAAGTTTCTCATCTTGGCTTACAGAACGATGTAAGTCAGCGGTGAATTCGTCGGATTACTGAACGTATAATAATGGGGAAAGTCGGATTATTGAGCCGCATTGAGAATCGTAATGGTGTGAAATTATTTTATTTTATACTATCGACCAACTTAAAATACGTAACCAGTTAAAGTGAGGAAAGAAATCATAGGTAAAGTCATATAAAAGTTAGGGAAAAACCTTACCTTCTTGTGGAATATCAATAGGTTCATCGAGAAGCGAGATACTCTTAGGGCTAACTTGAACTGGATTTGGATACTTAATACTGCTAACTTCGTCCGGCGAAATATCTATAAGCAATGCATCTTTACTTTCAGTTGTTGAACTATGATTAAATTTAGGTTGCGGAGGACGATTAGGTTTTCCTCTTTTCTTATCAGAAACCTCTAACTTATGATAATTAAACTGTCTCTCGCTACTGCGAAGTGACGCAGAATAAGCTAAAAATAACCAAATCTACCGAAATCTTACAAACCAAAAAATGAACATACAAGTCCTTTTATCCCTATAAGACATTCGTTGCGGTGAATTTTTTTCGTGGGGTAAACCGATAACGTCCGTCGGTTTCATTGGATTTTTAAATACATTTCGTCAATGTGTACAGGGCTACCCCACGATTCGCCAAAGGCCGAACCATGACCCGTGTGTATAAAGGAATTTTTTAACGGTTTACTAATATCTTCGGAACACGTACGTCTTTGTGCGTCCACTATACATCTACAAAGAAAACATTTTTAATAGAAAAAAAAACGAAAGAGACAAAATGAACCTTGGAAAAAGACCAATGTCGAAAGTGCGTTGATTTTGTCCCTTCCACCAATAGGCATCGGCTTGTCCATCTATCACAGCAATGCTATCACCGACGTGAATTTTTAGTTTGTTAGGCTCATCTTGCCGATCCAAAGCTTTCATGACAGCCGGGGCAGATAACCGAAAAGATTCTTTAATTGAAGCAAATGTAGGGCGCTCTTGTGGATTTTTTAACCAACACATTAGCAGCATCTCATAAATAGCTGGCGGGCAAGCTTCTGGCTGATGCAATCTTTCACCGTCGCGATCAATTTTCCGCAAAATTTCCGATCCTAAAACAATAAAGTTTAATCTAAGTATTTTTTAAAAACGGTTGTTACCTCCGAGACCAATCCAAGGTTCTTCTCCAAAAGTAAACATTTCCCACACGGTGACTCCAAACATCCATGCGTCAGATGCGTGACTGAATTGACGATAACGCAACGACTCTGGTGCGCACCATGGAAATGGGACCTTCTTGTGTTCGGTCATTACATAACAATCTTCCTGCTGGGGTAAAGCTCTCATTAATCCGAAATCCCCTATTTTGACTTTATCCCTCGAGGCCAATAAAATATTGCGGCAAGCCAGATCACGATGTAAAAATCTTTTCGTTTCCAAGTAAGCCATCCCCGTAGCTACTTGCGTAGCATATTCATACAACAACGGCACCGGTGTATGTTGACATTCTTTTCTTAAACAGTCTAGTAGCGAACCGAGTGACGCTAATTCTGTAACCATCATCATGGGTTGGGACAAAACCACGCCGTACAACCTTCAACAAACGGGTCAAGAATTACAACGAACGCAAATATAGGAGTTACCTAATCAGGTTCTGATGACTAAGCGTATGCATTGATTGAACTTCTTTGATAAAATCTTCGAAAACTCCGGGTTGTGTCAAGGCGTCTGCTTTGAGAACCTTTACTGCTACCGCTATAATCCGACCAGTTGGACTTGTCCATTCGCCTTAAAATATTAAAATAACGAAATAGAATACAAAAAAAAAAAAATTAAAAAACTTTGAATGACGGACCTAATGTTACATGTTCCTACAATTTGATGATTCCAAAATAATTTTGAGTTGCAAGTGCTTTTTTATTGGGAATAACATTCTATAGCAGTAGGATAATTTTGTCATCCACTGAATCTGCGAAAAGTGTTAGAAACTAACTCTCGGCGAATGTCAAGTTCAGTCAGTAATTGAAGCAATTATTTATAACAAACTTAAAATGCATGAGATGAATTTTCTTAGACGAGACCTAGACAATTTAGTTAACCACGGGTTTGGTTTTCACGATTGTCAAAATTATTTTTGTAAAAGAAAGGTTTTGGGAAGGAAAACCGTCTTGTGGAACTGAAAACGAACATTTTTTTTTCAAAAATAACAACATAGTCTAAAGTTTGGTTATTAAGGCGTTAAAAAATTTGTATGCTAAAAGTTAATTGCCAATAACTTTTTTATCACCTGGTATATTCACATTCCAATTAGTTTGTTCCCTTTTCAGTTCTGAGCAAAAAAGGTATACTTGATCGAAGCCCCTCAGATCAACCTTTTTCGAGATGAAAAGTGATGATGAACAGTTAATTTAATTCCCTATAATCCTTAGCTAATTGAATTAAAAATGAAAGTAACGTCATACGTTACTTTAACTTTCAATTTAAGAACTAAAATAAAGAAATAATTAATTTGTTCGCAAAATACTAAAAAAAAATAAATAATAAAAAACCGAGGAAAATAAAATTTGTTTAACACCCTTATCAATGAAAAGAAAGCAATTCAACAATTAACGAAGCAAGAACAGATTAACATTCGGCAGTGTAAACTGTTTGTCCATAAAAAAATTGCCATTTTTGGGAGCTATACCAATGAGAGTGAAGACGTAATCAACAGAAGTTAAATGTCCGTTTTCTGCTCGATTGTTGGCGATGCAATTCCAACAAAAAAAATTAAATTTTGTAGCTACCAGCACCAGTTATATATCAACATAAAAGATAAGTGGTATTACCAAATTCAAGGTTAACTCCAAATTACCAACAGAAAAAATTATATTTTCGGTTGTGAACGACTGCCAACTTACCGATGAAACTGGTATACGTAAGAGGAGACAATCGATTCTAGCATAATCAGATGACAGAAAAGTTGCGCTCATTTTATACAGAGTGCATACTACCAGAGTTGGTTGATCCCCGATTCACACGAAATATGATAAATAAGAAAAACTTCTAGGTTGACTTGCTGTAATTACGGTACGATTTTGTCCTTGCATAAATTGTGATAAAAATTAGTCTCTGTAATTTCCAAATGAATTGTACCAAATCTTTCTATTCCACATCTTACAAATAAAATGAGTAATTATGCCACAGTTTCCAACTAAAAATTTTAACACCCTTTTTATTTCACTTCACATCAGAATCGTTATAGTCACTGAAAGTATATAACGATACTGTTACGTACTTCAAGATGGTATTTGAATGATTAATTCAAATTTAATGGACGCCAAATTTATCGTGGTACCAACTTCGTAAAAAAAATTACTAAATGTCAAAGTTTAAACATGGAGTTATCTTTCTTAATTTTTTTTTTAGATTTAAAATGAAAAGTCGAAAAATTGTATATTACACGCGTTACATAAGCGGCTATTATTGCACTCGTATAATTAGAGCACTCTTCGCTCCGCTCGTCGTGCTCTAAACAACTCATGAAATTATAGCCTTTCTTATGTAACACATATAATAATATACTACTTAACGTCTGCCAGTAGTTCAATAATATGTCGTTTTATTGTCGCTTGAAGAAAAAAATATTTGTAAAGTAAAAAGGCGAGTAGTTGCTAATTAGAATAGTATCGAAGTCTTTAAAAATGGTAAAAAGTTAAAAAAAAAATTAGAACATGATGACACCTATTGCTAAAGGACAATAATATAAAAAATAAAGAATAATAGTTATTTATATATCAAGGGAGCAAAGTGTACGAACGCCAACAATTTGATTAAAAACCAGTTGGGAATGCGCAAGCTTGCATTGCCGGGATGAACAAAAGAACTGCTTATTTCTAAAGCAAATTTGGAAAAAAAAATTTGTTCGAAAAATTTGACTGGACTTGTAAAATTTTTTTAAAATTTTTTTCGGGAGCCGATTTGACCACTTTGCCGATGAGATAGACAAAAAATGATCGAAGCAAAAATGTCTTAGATTTTGATGTTCTATAGGAATCCGAAAGAAAATTTTCAAAAATGTCAACAGGAAAAAAGCTACGGACATCCAGACAGACAGACAGACAGACTTTGTGAATTCATAAGATGAACTTTTGTTCATCGAAAATGTAATTTCGTTTATTCGTTACTCTACACGCATCTACGTCTTCACACCATAGCTGTTTACGGAAAGTGATCCGCTGCAATGAATATTTACAAACAACGCTATCGTTTGAACGTAGCTTTTAGTTCACCTAATCTGTGTTCATAGCAACTTAAATAAACATAACAAGTGCAATTTGTAAAAATTCTTAAATTATTTGTTTCGTGCGTTCAATAAAGAATAAAATGATTGTCAGTGAAAGTGATGAGGAGCAGAATTACACTCCACCTGACCTTTTGGAAGAAGCAACTTCGGTGTCAATGAATCTCCTTCCCCAAAAATCAAGGGATAAGTATTTGAAAGAGTACACGTTGTTCAAGAAATGGGGTGAAGAAAAAATACAAAGAAATTAGTGAGAATATATATTACTTGCTTATTTTTCTGATAAATCAAAGGTGTTTAAACCTCCATCTCTATGGGCAAAGTTCTCCATGTTAAAAACGACATTATCAATTAAAGATAATATAGATATAAAATATCCTAAACTTATAGCTTTCCTTAAACGCCAGTCTGCTGGATATAAACCAAAAAAATCGGCAACGTTTACTAGGTAATACGTGAACAAATTTTTGTTGGAAGCCCGAGACGAACGATTTTTATTGATGAAGGTTGATTTAACATATAACCGTTGATTGTAGTATTATTCGGAAGATGCCTAACTCCATACTAACGAATACGAATCATTACTTTCTACACCGCACGCCCCCCTCGCTGAATTTCTTAAACCGTCTAGTGTCGCCACAGACGGCCACACACATTATTGTCGAAACATTTCATCTTTTACACCTCCTTTTACGGGCGCCGTTGCCACAAATCGGACCCGCTTTATGCTTTCGCCATTGTCGTTTCTTTCTCAATTTTTTTGCGTTGATTAAGTAAGTTAAATAGCTGCAGTCGTGACAAACTTATTTCAGATGTGATTTGACTTTGTTAATATTGCTTCATCAATACTTATCTTACTTTTTAAATAAAATGAAATAATGCCAATCATATTGTTTAATTAGTGCTCGCGAAAAGCTTTGTTTTTATTTTTGTACCAGATTTAATCACTTTGCTAGTGGCAATAACCTGGTAACAATAAGTGACAGTTCTGAAGTCTTTAACTAATTAAAATCAAAATATTTTACAAGGGTTTCAGAATAAACAATCACATGGAAAAAATATTAATTTATTTCCATAAATTTTAAAACATTCAAAAAGGCAAACAATGCATACATAACTATACTACATTCAAAAATCTATTTTAAAAAATATATAAAGGTTTATGACAATATTTTTATTTTCCTATGTGGTTTAATAGTTAGGTTTTTATTTTTTTACATTTAGTTCGACTGTTCACTTCCCATTTTAGGTGCCGATACAATTTTATTTTTATCAAGGAATTTATCAGCATTAGTTTATGTTCCTTACAGTCCTCCAACCACGAATCAAAATGTGAAGTTAAGTTATTCATTAAATATGATCTAATTTTTTAATTAAATTATAATCAACTTTATAACTACCGAAACATATTAAATTTTTTAAGAGTAAGGTTATCACTTGTATAAATTCTTCACTAGGCCTAACTAGAAATTTTATTTCATTAATTTTTCTTCCATAATCTTTGTTAATTAGTAATAACTCGTTACCACTAACAAGAGGCGTACCTCCTTTTACAATCTTGTTATGACAATTTTCACATTTAACTTTTTAAATAAATTAAATGCCAAATATCCAGCGATGTAAACGTTGGTGCAAGATTCTAAGTTTGGCTCGAGATTTAATGATGAAGAAATTACAATTTTTGCTTTTTCTTGGAAGTTACACCTTGTTGGACATGGTCGTTCAGTGTAGATGTGCTACATGTTACCGGTCTTGGAGTAGGTATTTCCAATTTGTCTTCAATTTTCAAAAGTTCGTCCCCATCAGATTGGCAATTAGCTTTGTCCTCAGTTCCTTGTAAACGTATCTGCATATTATGTTGTAATGCTATTCTAAATTGCCTTACAGTAGGTTGAGGATTGTAACCACCCCTATTGCGTATCACAGAAAATTGATTCTCAATGGGGTCCTGGTTTAGTCTGGATGTTATTAAATATTTAAAACCTTCTTCTTTTAAGTCATCCCATAACATTAGAACGGCTTGTATTGTCCATATAAACCCATTAATACAATAAATGTTACGCCTTTCTTTTCCGTTATCGATAAATTTGATATTCTGAAAGTAGGGTACAGCTAACTTTAAAGTGTTAAGAGGCAGTAATTTATAAATCGATATAGCACTCTTGTATGGGTTTGAATCAGTTACGGTTTTACTATTTAAGCAGTCAAATATATTATTAATGTTTTTAAAAACGTAGCTGTATTTACAGCAGTCTCGCTTTGCAATTGTCCTGTTGCAGATGCAGTTAATAACGCTGCCGAAACAGAATTACTAAACACTTGAACAGCGTATTTAACACGCATTTTTGCTATTTGGTGACACATGAACGTCTTTTATTTTTACCATTGCTCTAGAAATAGTACTTGCTTGATCCAAAACATAAGTATCAGTAAAATCTTTCCATGATACTTCCTTTCCATCAACAATTGTTTTCAGTTTGGTATTCATAAAGTTATTTCTAAGACTTTTGATAAGATGTGGAGGGTCGTATAAAACATATATTTTTTGTCATTGCAGATAAAAAGGATATTGTGCAGTGGCTCCTAAAGTTTTAATCGCATTTCGATTATTTGTTCCCTGATCACCGATAAGTACGCGGGGATTAAGTCCAATGATCTGCAATTTGTTTATAACATCCACTATAAGTGTTTTTAACGCATCTCCTTTAATTGGGCCTGCTGACACAAAATAACAAAAGGGATTTTCCAAGGAACTAGAAGACCTCTTAAGAAAAAAAGTAACGCGTGATCTCCTAGTTTAGAAGTCCTACCCAATGAATCAAGATCTTCATAGCCCTCTATTACATCGTAGAAATGATTATAATCCAGTCCTTTCTTTAAAACAATTTCGTCAAAAAGTAAAACACAATGTTTTTCTTCGGCACTCATACTTTTTACTTTCAACATTAATTTTTCCACTAGAGACGTGTTTATACCAGTTCTCAAGTTGTATATTTTAACCAAGATTGAATTGTTGATATACCAGGTAGTGCTAACTTTAAATTTCTTAACATAAATTTGTAATTTCCGGGTGATTTATAAAATAATGATAAACTCAGTTCCTTTTCAAGTTTAGTCCACGCGGTTCTTTGCTTATGTAAACATTGCATATGTACTAATGTCTTTATCGCTGTTGTTTTTCCCTGTAGCATATTTTGCAATAAATTACGTTTTGTTATAGTGTTTTCTTTTTTTTTAGTTAGTCTTCTGATGCGAGAATTGTTGTTGCGAATGATTTTACGTTGTTTTAAAATTATTGATTTCATTTTTAATTTCCTAGGTGTTAATGTTACTACCGACGGTGATGGTAAGTCACAAATCTGATTAATCTCAGAGTAAGAAGTAAAATCAGTCGACACTTGTATTTCTTTGGAGCCGATAATATCAGGAAATTTGTCTTCCAAATTGTCATATTTTTGAAGTAGCATAAGTACGAACGTTGACAGATTTGTGCACTTCTATGGTAGTTGGAGACGATGATCTTCTTCTACCATTATGACCCGTAATTCCTAAGGATGAACTTGGTTCTGTTGATTCTGTGTCATTTTCTACAAAGATCGTATTGTGTAAAGCAAAGAAATAATAATTATTTATGTATTAAGGCACTAAAGTTTCATTTTTCACGACGAATGTGTTTTAGCTTATAGGCGATAGCCGAGGCAAATAAAACACGTGGTCATGAGAAAGAACTTTAGTTCCCAGACACATATTATATTTTTCCGAAATCGCAAATTTGAACAAAAACGGAAAATTTTTTAATGTTTTTAAGAGTCTACAGTAAGTAAGAAATAAACAACTCAAACTAAATGGAAAACAATTACTTCGAGTCACTATAACTTAGTCTGTAATTAATTAATCTGTTTTATTTTTAATTCATAAAACCAGGAAAAAAACTGCTACAAATCCTTCGAAATATTTTTCGTAATACTTAATTAAACACTCTTTCAGACGAATTTTGTTGATAATGATTTTATTAAACATTGCCGAGAAAAAGTGTTCGGACAATCTGTAGACTAGTTGTTAAGCATCTTATTTCAGAAAATAATTTTTTTTTTAATAAATAGTATTGCTGTTATGATGGAGCGCGATTGCATTGAGTTGAATGAGAACTCATTTTTTGTTTGAAAGATTAGTGTAGGCTCTTAAGGAGTAAATGTAATCAGCTGTTTTCATTTTTAGGACAAATGTTTTCACCTCGGATGCACGTAATTAAAATTTACATACATTTTACACATTTCTACCGATACAAATGTAAACATAAAAATCGCCCTATAATGAATCATTTTAGTGCCGATTTTATTTACTTTACTACCGATTTTTGTTACTCTAGTGACGATTTCGGAAAAAATATTATCTTTATTTATTGCTATTTAATGATTTCTCCTCAAAAATATGTTATTTTAAATTATTTTACAGAAGATATTTGGTGTCAATAATAACGACTCTCCGTTTGCTATACTGATTAATTTCAATAGAATTTAAAATTATAATTCCTCCAATTGCGAAATGTACATTTACATCATTTGATTAATTTCTATATTTAAATAATAAGTAATTTAATTGACAATAAACCAATTTTAAGATTAATTTAACTATAAAGCACTTTGTACATATATATAAGAAATATTTTTAATCTACTTACGACAAAATTTTAATGGCACAGCATCTCTTCTCAATTTTTTGTTCCGTGCCGAGAAATCCATAAAACTTTCGGGAAGAAAATGGTTTTCACAAATTAATCGTTTGTTCAATTGATCATTATTTAAAAGTAGAGTAACAAGTTCCCGATTGCCACTATTTATTACCCATTGATTACAACGGATTTCATCTTTTACCGGAAATCTATAAAAACTATGACCACGAGCATTTTTCTTGTCTTATTGCACTTTGAGTAAACACAACAATTACTTGAAGTTGACGACATTATAATGAATGTAGTTCAAAGAATGCCAAATTGCAATAGGTAAATAGCGAACAGTTTTGTTGCGCAGAAATACTCGAAAAACAACATTTTTTTAAAATTCGGTATTGGAAAGAATGCTAAGGGCAATATCATTATTACTTATTTCGCAATACGGTTTCTACGTTCATTAGTATAATCCGTGTATTGTGAACAAAATAAGATGGACACATTTTAAAAATACTTTTTGTTAGGTACTTAACAATAGTAAGACGGAAACAATTAAGGTATACTTGAAGTCTTTGTTATAATTCTTTTATAGCTTGCATACACAACTATTTTACATTTTTCTCAACCAATGCACAAGTAAAACAAAGTAATGAAAAACGAATTCCAAACTTTTATACTAAAGTAATTGGTAAGGATTATTATTAATTCGTTTTGTATGCAGTTTGATATTATGAAAAGCAATTGAAACTAAATAAAAACTATAAAATAGTCTATAAGTTAGGTACTGATTATATAATACGTATATAATTTCATTTGAGACCTAGGTTCCATTAAATTCTATTATCAATGGTAGTACCATATATAAGCAATGGTAGTACCGTTGATTGAAAAGTCTGTAGTACGTAAGGTAGGTCGTAAAGACGAGTTAAATGTAAAAAGTATTACGGCAACATCGGAACAACTGAATATCGTGATTCTGCAGTGTTCTATACAATTTACAAAACTAGTTAGTTACTATGCTGACCAACAGATGAATCGATGCTAAAATCCTAGCGGCGAGCATACTTTTTCGGCGCGATATACGCCGTAAGGTTGGTCATCTTCCCAATAATACTACAATCAACGATATAACTAAATAACAAGTTGGGACTTATTTGTTTGTTTTTATAAGTTGCATTAATATTGGGAATTACCGGTGCGTTACGTTGCGACGAATTGGTGAAGATGACTGTTGATGATATAACAGACTAGGGCTCCCTTGTCATAGTATGAATTCCTGATTCTAAGACCAGAATTCAGCGAACTTTTGTAATTGACGGAACAACAAGACGTGGAGTAAATGTTGTTGAGATATACAGGAAATATGTCGCGCTCCGTCCAACAAAAATAGATCATCGACGTTTTTTCGTCAATTACAGAAGTGGAAAATGTTCGGTTCAAGTTGTTGGGAAAAATACTTTAGCAAAAATACCAAGTGTTGTAGCAAAATTTTTGGGCAAAGACAGTAGCGAGGCTTTCACAGGTCATAGTTTACGAAGAACTTTTGCTACTTTGTTAGTTGATGCAGGAGCAAATATACTTACTTTGAAGAGACATGGAGGTTGGAGGTCTACTGCGGTAGCAGAGGAATATATTAATGATTCACTTGAAAACAAAACTGACATCTGTCAGAATACTTGGGGGACAAAATTCTAGCATAAATGCAGTTAAACCTTCATCTTCAAGGAGAGAAATACAAACCAGTAGTTATGAAAATATTTCTGTTACAATTCCCGAGTCTGAGGTTTCTATACCTACAGTTATTAATAATACTGCTTCGATAAAAAACGTGCAGTCAGCAAATGGTTCTGACTTTCTGTTAAATACTGCTGTAACTATACACCACGCAAGTAATTGTAATTTCACAATAAATGCTCATAAATAAAGTTGTTCTAGTCGGATTCACCGGGTTTTAGGTATGACTAACATTTAGTCTTTTATCGATTGGTAATTTCCTTTATAGGATAAAAATATGATGTTACAATGAATTTTGGGTACTTAGGTCATTCATTGATTGAATAACATTGTTTTTCAAAGATTATTTACATATGCCCTTTATCCACTTGTGTCTTATCAATCCACGGACTCTCTTATCTGTTTATTATAGTACTCTTTGAAATCATTCATAATGCAGGATCATATAATGCAAAATCCATATCGGAAAAATACTTTCAAAAACATCTAACATGACTTTCGGGAGTGTGGTTTTGTACAAATAAGCCACCTCTGCCATCATGTGTAAAAGAAAAGCCATTAATGCAAGAGTCTTGTTACACCGCTTTTGCTGAACTTAAATATATCGCTTTTACCAATTTTATGATGTAATGTTGCAACAGTGACAAATTAACCAATTTGAATAACACTTCTGATTATTGTGGATGTTATAAATTGTCTGTTTAAGTAAATCCTTCACAAAATTAACAACATCTTAATATGACTTTGATTTTGTAGGTTTTTGTATTGGAAATGCAGGTACTTCATTCTCCTCCTTTTAATTTCGTTTCTTAACAGAAGTCAAAGTATTAACAATATTGTCACATGCTCCTACAGTTCACTATAATAAATTAAACCGTAACGTTACCGTAAGATAAAATAATTGTATACTTTAATTTATAAAATAGTTGAATAATTGACGTAAATGACACATTACAGCTGTCAACGCTGTCACGTACAAAACCCAGTGAACTCGATTTTTATTAAATGCGGGAAAAAATATTACCTCCCGGGAGGTAATGGCTCATTTTGCTCCCTCAAAAAGGGAGCAAAGTTGTATATTATATGCAGTGAGTAGAAAATAGTATATTAAAGAACTAGTTTCAGAAGACGCATTTTATAAGACGAGTCGCTAAAATGCCTTCTGAAACGAATTCTTTATACTATTTTTTCTATTTTGGGCTTTTCAGATTGATTTTAAAATAAAATTTCGCGAGTTTTTAAATTTAGAGAATTTTGAAGTGTAATTGCTAAGGTGGCAATATTTTCATTAAACTTTGGTTTAAATGCTAGTTTAAGTTTAATTAGTACATTTATCACTGATATTTCCATCATACTGTTCCCTAAACTTAAAGAAACATATAAATTCCAGTTCTTTATTATTAAATTTTTAACGTACTAAGCTTGCGTCATTCGAATAATTTTAAAGTTTACAACATTACTCAATAAATTATGACGATTATAGTAAACAACGATTACATGTAAATAGACATAATTTATACACAATGAAGCGCCAATTATAGATCGACTATGTATTCGTAAGGTGTGTTTTGATGTTTTTAATTTCTATTTACACCTTTCTAATGAAATTTCTGAATGGAGGTCACCTTGAAAAACTAATACTGATACCGCCTTTTACAAGAACGGACGTAATACATTACGAATTAGTTATGTAACATTTTAAAAATTAAGTGATTACATTTGAAAACGGAAGTAATAGGATTGTAGAAATTTCTCTTAAACAACTTTGAAAGTTTGGATGTATGAACATACCAATGTCAGTTTGATTTACATCAATTCTTCCTAGAAAGAACTGAATGAAAAAATAACAGTTTAATAAATTAAGCATGAGTGCTTTTAAGTGCATAATATAATAAGTGTGGGTTGTAAGAGAAAAATAGAAGTTTAGAGGATAAAAACTATTGAAATCTATGAAATGAATATTAAAAATATGTACAGATTGTTAAATTTTGCATCAGGGTTAAAAAAAAAGACACCCATGATGAAACAGTACCTTACATACTATGGTCTCTAGCTTGATCAGTGCAACTTAAAGTTAAAATGAAATTTGCCAAGCAATACTACATTCAAATAAAAAATTTACCCCTCCTGACCACTCCAAAAGAACCATCTCCTAGTTTGATAGATAAAGTCACGTCTTTTTCTTGAATAAGACAAGTAAGGCTGGACGATATGCCTTCCGACGCATTTTTCTTATTACTTGTTTGTTTACTACCTGTGGGCATGAGCTTCATCAAAATTTTCTTCCACTGTTGGGCTTTCTTTTTCTTAACAGCATCCAATAATCTCCGAGCACCTTAAAACAAACTTGTCTACAAAAGAATCAAAACTTTTATACAAAGTACCTGGTTTACTAAGACCAATTTTCTCCAAGTCTTGAGGCTGCACATAATCAAAATGTTCTAATCTCGTAATTTGTAAATCATCTCTAATAGGTGCTAAAAATTGACCAAGCTGCACATCTTGCAACACTTCAAATAACCATTCTAGGCCTTCTTCAGACATCACTCAAGTATAATATAATTATTTCAATAAATGATAATCGCAACAGCAGTTCAAAGATCTTTGTAATTTTAAAAACATAAATAAAACGTTTGTTAATTCAGAGATTATAACCTTATCGCAATACTACAAAATTCTAAGAAATCGGCGCATTAGGAAAGTACAAACGTCCTCGGCCTTCATTTGCTCAATATCGTCACAACTTTAACACCTTACATTCAAATTAATTAAACTCTTCCTGTTGCGGAAGAAATTCCATTTCATCAACCAAACACGAACATTTTTGTATTAACAATAACTTCATAACAAACGCGAAATTAAGACAGTTGCAAAAAAAAGTGACAGTTTTGTGTAATTAACTACCAAATCACTTTCTTGAGGTCACGGAAATCCCCAGATCCTAAAATACATATACAGTGTGTGTTGGTGTACTCAATTATTTTTTGCTACTCTAACTAAATTAAGTTAACCAAAATAAGTTAAATTAGTTTTTAGTACTAAATTCTATTTCCGAAAAAAAAACCGTAAAAGAATTGTCTATTTAAAAAAAAAATTACAAACTAAGTTTTATTGCTCTGTAGGTACACTAATCACAATGATAAAGTAGTTATTAGCGTTACAAGAACCACTTCAAGATAACACAACCTTACTCTTTCACACGTTGTGACGAATATAGGTAGTGCGCAACAAAACAATGGTAGCAAAACGAAAAAGAAGGTAATACTTACATTAAATTGATAAAATAATATGTGTATAATCTCACAATTTTTAGTTTACATCAGGAGAGGGTGCCCGATACATAACCAGACGGGGCGCTCTTAAAAAACTTCAGTTGTCTTTAAAAGACTTTCGCAGACTATGCATCTTAAAAGGCATTTATCCCCGCGAACCAAAAAACCGTAATAAAGCGCAAAAGGGTCAGTCGGGAATTAAAACGCTGTATCACATGAAAGACATTTTATTTTTAATGCAAGAACCGATTATATGGAAATTGAGGGACATGAAGGTTTTCTTTCGGAAAGTAGGACGTTCTAAAGCAATCAAAGAACATGGTGAAATGCATAGATTATTAAGAAAGCATCCTAAATTAAAGTTGGATAACATAGTTAAAGAACGATATCCAACATACATTGACGCTTTAAGAGATTTAGATGATTGCCTGACTCTTTGCTTCTTATTCAGCACATTTCCTTCATTAGATCATATTGGTAGAGACTTATTTGCATTATGTCGCCGACTAACTGTGGAATTTATGCATGCGGTCATTCAAGCAAAGGCACTACGGAAGGTGTTCATATCAATTAAAGGCTATTATTATCAAGTTGAAATTAAAGGCGTTACAATAACATGGATTGTTCCTCATCAATTTTCTTACCAACCTCAAAGAGGAGATGTGGATTTCAAAATAATGTCCACATTTGTCGAATTTTACATTATAATGCTAGGTTTTGTTAATTATCGCTTGTATCACTCGCTGAATTTATTTTATCCTCCTAAATTAAGCCTCAGAAACATTTCAAAAGATGAAAAATTATTAGTTGACAAAAAAGCTTTAGCCTCTGAGAGAATAGCAGCGTTAAACTTATCACTGAATCGAAACACAAATGAAATTGAAGAGGAAGTTCAACTAGACGAATTTCCAGAAAACTCAACTTCCGAACAAATAGAAGAAGCTAAAAAAGAATCTGAAAAGATACAGAAATTGAAGATCTTATTTAAAGGACTTAAATTTTTTTTGAATCGTGAAGTGCCACGTGAATCCTTAGTTTTTATTATTCGTTGTTGTAGTGGTGATGTATCTTGGGATAAAACATCTTTTGTTGGCTCAACTTTTAATGAAGATGATGAAACTATCACTCATCAAATTGCTGACAGAGAAATCTTGCATAAAAAGTACATTTCGAGGTATTATGTTCAACCTCAATGGATTTTTGATTGCATAAATGCGAGAGAGTTGCTGCCAGTTAATAAATATTTTATAGGGGAAGTTTTACCTCCACACTTGTCTCCATTCGTAGACAAAGATAGGGATTCGTATCAACAATATATTCCTCCCGAAGAAATGAAACTGATGGATCCATCTAGCGTGGCTGAAGATAATAGCGAGGATGAATTGGAAATTGAGGACGCCGAAACTAAGGATGATGACAGAAAAGAAAGCGGTGATGACGAAATGAGTGGCGATGAAGAAGTGAATGTAAAAGAAATTCAAGCGAAAAAAATTGGAAGTCAAACCTGGTAAAATTGAAAAAGAAGATCCTTGGCAGAAACACAAATTGGAAAAACAAGAATATAGATTAAGAGAAAAATTGGTGAAGAACAAACATAGGAGGTTGTATAAGAGTATGATGGAGGGAAAGAAGAAACGTTCGAAGGAGGTATGGTTACTTAAAAAGAAGAGGAGACTACTGGATGAAAAAGAAAAAGTCGCTAGAAGAACAAAATGAATAACATTTTCAATATTATTTATTCAATTGTTCGTCAAAGTTATTATATTATATTCGTTCTTCAGTAAAAAAATTTTGATAATTCCTTTTGACCTTTTTATTTCTTTAACATTTGCAATTAATACATTATGACTTTTATAATATGAAAGCTTTGAAGCTATGAAATTATCTGTATTTTAGGATTTCGTCTCGTCGATAAAGTCACAAAAACTTAGAAGTTTTCATTTTATACACTAATGCATGTTATAAATCAAGAAAGTTTCTGATCACATATTCAGATATCACATAGCTAATAAAGGTACATGTCTTCAAATGTTGCGAAGTTTAAAGGGTAGAATATATTAAACATAAGTCTTAACATTTATATGAGTTAAGACTTTGAACATTTCAGCAACGCAGATTTTGCCGATTTAACTTCTAAATATTTAAGATATATTATTAACTTGAGATATATTCATAGTAAAAACAAGGTGCTCCCACAATAAGTTAGGAAAACATATTCAAGAAATAAAATTGCGATACAATAGATGCCTATCTTACACGTTTAGAACCTAAGTCAGTCAAAGTCGGAAAAATTGTTTCTTTTATATACTGAAATTAATATTTCATATCGGTAAAATTAACTTAATAAAATTAGTTTTATGAAAATGTCCATTTGTGTTGGCGTACACTAAAAATATATTACTAAATTAAAGCTTAACGCTGTTCTACAGTATTAAAACTCTATTCTTAACTTACTTAAAAATATTACCATTAGCACAGCTAAGCTTTTCGTTAACCGATTTGGTATAAGCCTCGTGAACTTTAGCCACAAAGTCTGTGTCATTTTTAATAAATATATTAATGCCTGCGCAAGTTGATTACTGGTCAGAAGGTTAATCCCTTTATCTCCAACATCTTGAGAAAAGTAGAAGCGACTTCAGGTTTTTCTTTTGAAGCAGATGTTGCAAACATCATCGGAGGCATTAGTTGAGGTTTTTGAGGAGTTTCTAAAGTACTACTTAATGGAGAAGTTTTACGTACTTCTGGTTCTTCTAAAGTTAAATTGTGTGTTAAAAATGAAGCTAAAGGAGATGTACCTTGTTGATGGGGTGGCGTACTTCTAATAAAACTCAAACCGTTATGAGATTCCTGATCTTTACTTTCAAAATTTAAGTTCGTCGTGGGGAAGAATACTTGCATGTTTCGTCGATCAGTTTGTATACTATGAAGCAGTTCTTGTGGAGTAATAGACCTTTGTTGCTTTTCTATATGTTCTACACTGTGAGCGGGGTTGTTCATAAGTTTGTGTAAAAGATTTTCTCCTTCTCCTTGAGAAACAACTACCGGTTTCACTGGTTTTGTGCTAGCTTTTGCAAAAAAGTCCATAACACTTTTTGATGGTAGATCAGGCGCCCTTGGTGTCGAGGAAAACTGTGGTTGAGCAGGAATTTCTGATTTTGTAGGCGTTTTATTATTGAAGTCCTCTTGCGCCTTACTTAACATGCTGAAAATGTCAACACCAACTTCGCGTTTCTTATTTTTTTCGATTAACTTTTCTTTTAAGCCTCCCATTAGAGATTCTAATAAATATGTGATGTGAACACACTCTTCTCGATTATAGAACCAAATACCGAAAATTTTATTCTTAGAATTACGATAAAGTAGAAATGGTGGTTGCATTTGATATTCGAATTCTTTTACGATTGGCTCAATTAAGTTGTTTGTGTTGAGCCTGTTCATAATCATTACACTATGCCATGGTTCACCACTTCTACTGTACAAAAACAAGGCACCTTCTGTTTCAGTTCTTTCCCATTCATTTATGATAGGGTTAAACTTGTAAAGGGCGACGTGCGTAGACGTTGCAAGTATATCTTTAACATACGGGTCGACTCTTTTTATTGAAGTCACGCTCATACGCAATTCAACAGAATCAGCCATACTTCGAACTATAATCTCAACAAAAAAATTATAAAACGGTTACTCTATTGCCCCCAAAAAACCAATCTTCTAGAATGCGCGCTGTGTTTAAAATGTTTGAAGTGTACTCACTTTAATTCGAATTTGTAGACTGGATAAAATTCAAAATGCCTTTTTTTAAACAGTATCCTATTTTAAAACCGTTTCCTTTCGATTTTTTAACTTTACGTGGATATTAAATATTAATTTTCTTTTATTACGATCAACAGATTTATATTACAAAATAATACCACAGAAAATTATACTGCAACGATTACCAACTGTGACATAAGTGAACCATATGTTCTCTAAATATGTTAGGTTGGCATATTTCCAATACCGCTAGTGTATAGAGTATTGCATAATTTAAGTAGCAGAATTTTCATTGAACAATCACATCTTTTTCTATAATAGACGTTTTACCAATAGGGTGGTGTGGGTACCTGTAGCAGTAAATGCGTAGCAGTTTTGCGCCAACACGATTTTTAAATTTAAAACTGTGAAGATACCACACTCATTAATGCCATCTTTAAACATGATCGCATTAGATAATTCCCTAAATTTTATAAATATGCTAAAGTTCTGAAGAAAACTGACACGATTGCTTCTAAAAAAATATTTAAAAGTATGACAAACGCTAATTTCAGTTTACTGCAGTTTTTCGTTTATGATTTAATTCATAATACCTTGTCTTGCACATTTTAATTATGTGCTGAAAACACATACATGCAAGTGTAATTTTAGTATAATTTATATTGAGGAACTATTTACGTACTTGTAATCGGAGATACAAGTTATACAGCATTGCCATTTTTCCTAAATTTCAAATTCACTCCCGTGATTTGTTACATTGAAATATATGGAAGTATTACTCTCGCCAAACCATAACGCCACTTCTCTATTTGATGACGTCACATGAAGTGACGAGGACCATTGCTGGCGATTCGATACCGTCGGAATTTCGTAAAATACCGTTTTCACAGATACGATTTTTAATAGTGACTTTTGTGTTTTACAGTTTTGTGGTTTTAGTAAATTTCAATCAATTATGGTTGTTAACGCCGCGTACATGACATTGACACAAACATTGAGCTCTAGAACTGTGACTGTTGTCCCTGGTATGGAAAATCTTCGTAATTATGGGAGACACTAAATTTAACTAGTAGTATTTCAAATAACTCTTTATTCGTAGGCAAATAATTAAAATTGCTATCTTGATCAGTTTAACGAGATTGTAATAATCCCTGAAGTTTCTTGTTCAGAAAATATCCCGTACCGACATTCTTTCTTTTTTGTATTTTCTTTTTCTTTTACCGATATTTGTTTTTTTAACAAATATACAGTAAATATAAATTACGAAGATTGTTTCTTGCGATACACTGCAATCATCCAATATTTTAAGATAGTAATAACAGAGAAAACAAGATAAAAAAGAGAGAAATACAATTTCGCATCCGAAGTTCGGACTGAGTTAAAATAATTTTAATATTTTCGAATTTCGGACAGCCATGTTTTTGGGACAAAACTTGCGAAATTTGTATCTGTGAAAACTAGGCTTTTACTCGCTTTTTGTTTATTGTGACGTCATCGTAAGAGTCTTAAGATTCCCGCGCATCGTTGAAGAATTTTGTATTTTTCTTTGTTTTATTTATTTATTTTCTTAGTGTTAAATTTGGTATTTTGTTGATTTTACGTGTTGGTTTGTTGTTTTGTAGTTGTATATTTGTAAAAATTAGATTGTGTTGTATTGGGCTAGTATGTGGGATGTGTTTTTGAACAATTGTAGGTTAGAAATTCCGTTTTACTTTTTTTAATTATTAAATTTACAATACATAAGCAAGTAATGGTATAAATGAAAAAAAAATACCTCAAAGTGATTTAGTTGTTTCCAAAAGCACTCTTGTTAGTATGAAACATTTTCGAGACGAAAGTATAATAAGAAACCACGAAGTGATTAAAGATTATGGTTATTACATTTTGTTCTCATTCTTCTAAACAATTACTCCAAAATAAGAACAAATGTAATTGCAAATACCTGTAATAACAAATCAAAATTAAATACTTATAATAAATAAAGTTTAACCTATTTCAAAGTTTGACCTATTCGTCAGCATAAAGATTATAGTTAACCATATCCGCAACATCTGAAGTTTTTAGACAGATTTTTCTATCGTTTAGTACCTCAAACGTAGCACTCAACATGATTAAAATTATAATATTTATGAAATAAAAGCATGTGACGAAATCCGGGTTATGTTACTTACGACTCTTACTGTGACGTCACTATTTGAACCTGACGGCCTGGAGTTTAAGAGTAAAACCTCTATTAAAAGTATGTTTTCGATTAACTTTTTTTTATAAGAAAATGGAAAATATTAAATTATATTATTTTTACACATCTTTCTTTGTTTTTAAGAGCCTTCTGTACTTTTTTGTGCTAAAATCGTTATATCAAATTGTTAAGAACTCTACTAATTTTTTATAAAAACAATGTTAAAGATCACGGGCACGTTTGAAAAATTAGTTTCAGGTTTTACCGTTTCGTGGCGCTATTTTATAAGGAGAAATTACATGTTTTCGAAGCACTAGATAATACCCTTATGCAACTGAAGTATTCTAAAATAGTATTTTTTATATTCTACAATGTTTTCTCCAACTTTGTGCAAACGTTTTTCTTAATTCAAGATCTATTAATAAAATGGGATTTCAATATTTCAGAACAAAATTTGCGAAAACAGCTTTGTCTTCAAAACGTAATTATAACAAATCAGAATATTTTAGGGAAAAAAGGACCCGACCAAAGTTGGGTAACAAATCGATGTTTACGATAGTGAAATTCTAAATTGTTTTTATTAAAACGGTTCATAAAATTTTAAAAAGCCTATACAAGACTGACCTTCTAGTCAAGTAATTGAAAGCTGATTATTTCTCTTCATAAATGAGTTGAATTTAACTCTGCATTAAAAGTAAATATAACGTAAAAATTGACAAAAATGAATGTTTTCCTTAAATTCTAACTTAAGCTTTGTATCAGTTGACTACTTTGTTAAAAAAATTACCAAATGTCAAAGAAAATTCAAAGACCTACTCACCTCAGTCTTTTATTTGAACACCAGTTATTTAACTAGGAGCGTTTCTAAAAACAAGATTTCAATTTTAAGGTATATTTATGTGTCAACGCAGAACGCTTTTAGCACATTATATGTATAATGTCCTATACCTTAGTCTAACTGTTTTGAACTTATTTTAAATTTTAAGTCAAAAATGACGTTTTCAGGCCTAAACAGAATTATAAAATTTTCCTATACTAATGCCTTTATTATTTAATTGGAAAGGGTTTCCTTGTAGCAGGAAACCTATTTTAGTGTGCTATGTCGATATTTTGATAATAAAATAATACAGGGTGATTAAAAAAAAGGAGTAAAATTAAATTCAAGAACACGTCAGAAGTCATTTTTTTAAATGCAAGCACCATGTTTTTATAATTTTATCTTATTTAGCATCAAAAATAAGGTTGACTTTGTACAAGGTTGTCTATTCAAAAATTCATGGTTTTCGGTATATTGGGAATTTAACTTTTTTTTGTTGCACAATGTATTCTTTTAGTATGAATGGTTATTCCTAGTTGGCCATGATGGCGTTAGAAAACAATCATCTGTCAAGGATACGTCAAACTGTTAAAAATTTTCAATAATCATGCCGGGACGCTTAAATTATACAAACGAAGGTTAATTAAATTTATTTATTATTTATGGACAATGTAATAAAGTTATATCAAGAACATGTGTTACATTTGCAGCAAGATACCCGCAAAAACAGAAACCATCACCAAAAGCCCTTAAACGAACAATAGAAAACTTCAAAATCTTTGAACCCGTTAATTCAAATGTACAGACAAATAACCTAATTGTTTCATTTACAAGAAAGAACAATTAATTAGAGACCAAAGTTTAAAAAAATTATTTTATTAAATGTTCAAATTGATGTCCTTGAACTTCTATACATTTTTCGCATCTGAGTAGCAAATTTTCATGGGTCGCCTTCCTTATTACTTCACGTGTTAAATTTTGAAACTCAGTCCTAACTCGCTGTACGCAGTCTTCTTTGGTGGTTAACGGGGTGTTATAAAATCGATTTGTAATTGTACCCCAAATAAAAAAATCGAGCACTGAGATATCTGGGGACCGTGGTGGCCAAAGGAAGGGTCCATTGTTTGCTATCCATTGATCATAAGAGGCGCCTTGTAAAAATTGTTGATTAATGGGCTACTATGTGCCGTCATGTTGATAGAATAAATGTCTACGATCAGCCAAAGGTAAATTCTCTAAATAATTGTTTTGAAATATGTGCAGGATGTTCAGATAGCCTTCACATATTTAATAAGTTAATAAATGAAATATTTTAAATGATTTAAAAAATAGCTTAACTTACCTTTTAAATTTTCTTGACAAAAATGTAATGTCACGATGCCATCGTTTCTTAGTGCAGCATAAACATTAAATTGCCAAGATTCTTGAAAATTTCGCTCTCTAATAACGTGGACATTTGATTCACTCCAATAATGGGAATTTCGCCGATTAAAAATGCCGTTTTTTGTAAATTTGGCTTCGTCTGTCCAAATGATGTTATCAAGAAAAAATTCGTTTTCTTGGGACCAGGTTAAAATAAACTCGCTGAAATCCAATCTCCTTAAAAAATCAGTCTCTTTCAGATGGTGAACCATGGAAAATGCATACGAATGAAATTTATGTTTGCGTAATATTCTTTGAACTGACGATTTACTTAATCCAGATTCCAATGAAGCTTGTCTTACAGACATTGTTGGATGTGCAGCAAAATATCCCAAAACAGCGATTTCAACATTTTCATCATTAACGACAGGTTTATTTCTCTGTACATTTGGTTTAACGGATCCAAAGTTTTTGAAGTTTTCTATTATTCGTTTAAGAGCTTTTGGTGATGGTTTCTGTTTTTGCGGGTATCTTGCTGCAAATGTAACACATGTTCTTGATATAACTTTATCACATTGTCCATAAATAATAAATAAATTTAAGTAATCTTCGTTTGTATAATTTAAGGGACCCGGCATGATTATTGAACATTTTTAACAGTTTGACATATCCTTGACAGATGATTGTTTTCTAACGCCATCATGGCCAACTAGAAATAACCATTCATACTAAAAGTAATACAATAGCATTTGTGCAACAAAAAAAAAGTTAAATTACCAATATTTCGAAAACCATGAATTTTTTGAATAGATTACCTTGTACAAAGTCTACCTTATTTTTGATGCTAAATAAGATAAAATTATAAAAACAAGGTGCTTGCATTTAAAAAAAATGACTTTTGACGTGTTTTTGAATTTAATTTTAATCCTTTTTTTTATCATCCTGTATTAATTTGTTATTAAAATATTGACATAGTCTACTAAAATAGGTCACCTGCTACAAGGAAACCCATTCCAATTAAATAATAAAGGCATTAGTATAGGAAAATTTTATAATTTTGTTTAGTTCTGAAAACGTCATTTTTGACATAAAATTCAAAATAAGTTCAAAACAGTTAGACTTAGGTATAGAAGATTATACACAAAATGTGTCTAGAATTTTGTGCAAAATCCAAAAATAGAATAATATATAGGGTGTTCTATTTAAAATAAGCAAGTTGACACCTACTTCAGGTATAACCGGAAGTGCCACCATCTTGAAAATATTTTAACGAAACTGCTCCCGTCGATGTTAGTATACTACCAAATTTTCAAACTTTTCCCATCCACAGTTTTCCTATAATCTATCGATGGCGTTCCCGGTGGGACACCCTGTAGATCAACCCAAAATCTATAGATATGTAGAACGTTTTTTATTGTATTTCTTAAATATGATTATTTTTATGACATCCTCAAAGCAATTACAGTTTGGATAAGTCCAAGCAAATGGAGTAGGTACATACTTAAGAGGCCATTGGGCAAGTTGACTATAAGCATCAATAGGTACTTGATACAAGTTTACAAATAGTTCAATTTTTGTGTAGACTTGCAAACATCTTGCCTATCTTGCGGGGAAAAACATTTCCAGACATAACAGCCACATAATAGAAATACATAGAGCATATCTTAGTCTGCGGTCGAACTGTAACTCAAGCCGAAGCTTTTTAGCTTGTCGTCGAGAGGAAGGGGGAAGGTACTAAAGGCTACAAATCAATAAATAAAAAAACAAATGGTCCGCTAGTGTTCAATACTATGGGCTTCTATAGACGCTACATCCACTCACATCCATCAAAAGGTTTTTACCCGTAATATTGACCATATGCATGAAATTTTGTAGTACTTTTAAATTCTAACTAAAAATTCGTAATTCTATTGGATAAATTAAAGAATATACAAAACAACGTAACTGAAATCTTGGGTTAGTTTTATTTTTATTTTATCCAAAAAATTATGTCAGTTATATGTATATTTTTTATTTTCTCACAATTCTTAAAATCTGTTCATCGGCATTCCTGTAAGTTTTTGAAATTGAGTCCTGTTTTAAGCTCTGTTTTGTAATATTGATAGATCCATATTTGAATTTAAATTGTATCCGCATTTTTTAAATCATAATTCGTTTTAAAATACGTTAGTTATACTTTATTTAAAGAATCACCAAAGCAACGTTGCCGGGACTCGAAATGACATCCGATCTGTTGCAATTGGGTGTAGAAAGAAAGCGTCCCTATTCTCAAAAGTCATTTGTTGATGTCGTATACGACTCTACGTAAATGTCGACTAATATCTGAACACTAGTAACCAAGCCAATTTAAAATTGGGCCTAGAAGTGCCCCAGCTTTCAAATTAGTTTCAGTGAAATTTCTAAATATGCAGGTCAGGGGTCAAACGTCAGGTCAACTTGTGACGCCGCCTAAGATCAGCACTGAAATCTGTTCAGTTGTTTCAGAGGAGAAGACGATCAAACAGACACACACACAGACAAACAGGGCTACGATTTTATGTGTGTAGATTCTAATTCTCAAAAATACCATACGACATATTTCGACTTATTTTTATTGTAGAATATTCTTAGAGCACTCGACATTGTTGATAACAAATATAATTATTTATCTTCTATGTAGTTGATCGTACACGACATGACATTCTATCCTATTGACAACCTACATACAGTAAAAAATGTCACCTATTTGTAAAAGTTTTTATAAAACACATACGAGGTCTGGCTATTAAATAACGAGACTGGTTACGAAAAAGGGTTTTATTATAAAAATTATTCTACATTTGAATGCTCCCCTTCAATATACTCCCCTCCCCTTGCCACACACCTTTTCAAACGTTTTTTCCATTGATCGAAGCAGTGCTGGAAGTCTTCTTTGGTGAACGCCTTTAGGAGCTCTGCCGTTTTTTGCTTTACCACTTCCACCGACTCAAATCGGGTCCCTTTCAAAGCAGATTTGATCTTCGGAAACAAAAAAAAGTCGCACGGTGCCAAATCTGGCGAGTACGGCGCGTGTTCGAGCACTGTAGTGCGCTTACCGGCCAAATACTGCTTCACAGATAGCGCGTTATGGTCCGGTGCGTTGTCCTGGTGCAAAATTCACGAGTTGTTCTTCCACAACTAGGGCCGTTTCTTTATCGGCGTTTACAGCCTCGGCAATCATCCGGATGATCATTCGACGATCTGCACGCACAATTTGGTTGATTTTGGTCATTGTTTCCGGGGTTGAAACAGTGACAGGGCGACCTGGGTGCTGGTCATCTTTAGTGCTCTCTCGACCCTCACTGAAGCGCTTACACCACTCAAAAACACGTGCACGAGATAGAGAATTGTCCCCATAGGCCTCTGGCAACAATTTATAGCACTCAGTCGGAGTTTTTTTCAATTTAACGAGAAATTTGAGATTGATACGTTGCTCCTGTTTTTCGTCACACACGGTTTTCGGCACGAGAAAAAAACACGTTCGTTTCAAACCGCTACTACACAAATACTATAATAATGACGTAAACGTGTTTTGGTACGTGCATAGAAAAGATATCTACATACCCAACACACTACTCGTTTTTTCCTCCATCCGTCTAAGGCGCCGTCTAGGCGGACAGTTTCGTTATTTAATAGCCAGGCCTCGTACTTTTGAACTAATTTGCGATGTTGGCAAACTTCTATTATTATTATTATTATTATTATGTATCAAGTGGTATTTAAGAATACATTATTGGAAGTTCATACGACATTAATATTCGACAACGACATTTGAGAATAGGGCCCCAGTTTCCAACTCGTTTTGCCAAAACCCACATATTTCTCTGATATTATATGTTCCTATCCGTATCGTCGTACTCTGGCAACCAGTTCCAATTCACTGATTCTTAGTATATCCTCTTTTGTTTTGATTGTCCGACTGATGTCGTGGTCGCGGCTTCTGGGAAGGTTGGGCAGTGAGGGCCTTACATTTTTTGCAGATTCATGAAGATTTTTAGGCCTTAGTGTATAGGTAGGATCAAATATGTTAAATGTTATGGTTAGGAATAGAGGTTTTGAACTTAATTTTTCTTAATAATAGAAGGTGAAGGTGAAGAGTATCAAGTCTTGCATGGGCAGAGTCGCTTCCCTAAAGTAGACCTAATCTTATCCACTGGGATCGAATACATTACATACAGCCATTGTTTATATATCCATACAGCACATACATAATTTAATTTACACAGCACTATTTTGATCTACTACTTTATAATTTTGAGCTTTTGGGCAAATATATTAAAAAGCAATGAAAATATTCAAAAATGGGTAGTTCTTTATTTTATTTGTATCTTGAATTAAGTAATAAAATGTGCGCATTGAGAAGAAAATATAAGGCACATAAACACTTTATGACTCAAATGCAAAAGAAAATACTCTACTACAGAATATACAAGGTGTTCTACCTAAAGTTACCTCACAGACGAGTTCAAAGTAAACTATGTTAGTAATTTTCTTTTAAAATGCTCATTCATATTTTGCATATTTTTGAAAGTAAAAATATTTTCTCAATAATAAAACGTCTAATCTTTATAAAATTATAAGATGAAAGTAGATGAGCTAGTATTTTACGCACGCGTACAGTAGGAAGGGTTACAATAAATTGACAATGCGATAAGCATATGAGGAAGTTGTGCGTTACAGTAATGATACAAAACAAACTATTTGAGAAACGGTTGTGCGGACGGACAGACACCCACCAGGGCGGCGCCATCTTGACAGATTTTAATATATATGATATGAAAAATATAAAAAACGTCGTTGTTCTGCAGTACACAGATATTTTTGTACAACTCAAAAAAACCTGCCATTTTCGCATCGCTGATGATGCCCAAAGCTTCACTTTTTTACCGTAAAAAGGGTTTTTTTTCACTTATAATTGCACAAGAGGTTTGTATTTTGCCAAGTAAATTTGGGTTGTTTAATGAAAATCTATATTTGAGCTGAATAATCTGAAAAGTCCTTATTTGTAATTAAAACAAAAAATCATATAAAATATTCATTCATTAATAATAATTTCATCAGTGCAATGTTAATTTATAAAATGAAAGAAAACCGAAACTTCAATAAAAAAATATTTACAAATCTTAGCAAACATAGTTAGCAACGTATTTGTATATGTAAATATAAAATAAATAATATAAAAATTAAATAAGACTTATACTTATATTAAACCCGAAATAGTTTACCAGCACTCACTAAGGTTATAAATGCATTTGTCTATGAGGTAGATCTTTAATTCCTTCTTAAACACAGCAATGCTAGAGCTAAACTTCACTACATCAGGTAAACAGTTAAATAATTTAAGACTCAAATGATTAGGCGTGTTTACAGCCACCAAAGTTTTATGTTGTGGTACATGAAAATCATTTCTAATTCTAGTATTAAAGTGATGGATGTCATTATTCAACTGAAAATTATTTTTGTTGCTATAAACATAACAGCAAAGTTCAAAATATATAGAGACGGAAGTGTTAGTACTTTTAATTGGCTAAGAATAGGTTTACAACTTTGCATCCTAGAGGCACCAACTATACATCTCAATGTACGTTATTGTATTATAAAAACCAATTTAGAATGAGGAGACGTTCCCCAGAAACAAATACCATACCTAATACGAGACTCAACACAAGCGTGATATAAACATAGTAGCTGTTGTACTGCAAGTACAGTTTTGAGATTTCTTAACATATACATAATCGAGTTAATTTTTTTGATGAGATGTTCACAATGCATTCTCCAACTTATCAATATGAAGATCCATAAGTTGCAATTGATTTATCCTGTATGTGAAGGTTAAGGTCATTGCAATTACTTTATCTGTTACAAAATCTAACTGCACAGGTTTTGTCTGGATTTAGCAGAATTAAACGAGAGCTGAACCATTGACTTTTCTAAGACATAATTACATTGTTGTTCCAAAACAGTGTCACACTTATTAGATATAGATAACTGAAGTATCATCTGCATAAAGTATAGGATGTGCAGATGTAGTAACCTTGTCAATTTCATTGATATAAAGTATAAAAAGAAGAGGACCTAAAACGGATCCTTGAGGAACACCTGCTTTTATATCTTTATAATCCGAAGTTACTGTTTTTTTTGTACCATTCAAATTGTGTTCAGTGGCAACGTCCCCTTATAAATAAACTCAGCCAGTTAGCAGCTACATCCACAATTCCATATTTGGTCAATTCGTTCAGTAAAATGTCAAAGTCAACGCATTCAAAAGCCCTGCTTAGGTTACAAAATACTTTAACGGGGTTTTCACCTTTATCAATTTAATTAATTAACTTATAATGAAATGAATGAATAGCTCTTTAGATCTGAGAGATCTGGTCAATCAGAAAAAAAACTATTGAATACAACCCGAGTAATATGGAAATATATCCCACGGTTGCCAATGCATCCCTCCGGCTTTCCCCACTTGAGGTAGTAAGCAACCTAGGGAAATATTTTATTACTATTGTCTTAGTTGTAATAATAGCCATTTTAGTACAGAATTATGAAAGTAGGGCCAGATAGATAAAATAATCAATTATCCGCCACTGGTAATAATAACTTTGATAGCGAACGCTAGAGTGCGCTATTAATCCCGCTTTCAAACAGACATACGTTCAGTTTTGACTAAAACGACAATCGAAAGACGTATCAGGTATCGCTTCTCGGCCTATGGCTAAGATCAAAGTGTAGTATCTGTTCTTATCAGCTTAATATCTGATACGACCCGCATGCGGGTCCAGTATATTAAACTGATTTTTGGAAATTGACGGAGGATCGGGGCTTGCTCCAACTCCGTCACGGGTTGGCCCGGTATTGCAGTACCTCCGGGATCGGCCCACATTATTAAACTTAAATACAGAGAGGGAGAGAGAGAGGCACACAACATTATTTAGGAGGTCAGTGGAGGTGGATGAGGTCAATTATTGTAACACGTTGGTTTACATGCGCTTTGACGGCTCCATGGACATGATTGATTTAAAGTTTCCGTATATTTTGTATTTACGATATTTGTGTTGTAAGTCGCTTGCTATTCTTGCTTATGGGGCTTGCAGTACCTCCGGAATCGGGCCCACATTTTTAAACTAAATAGGAGAGAGCACACCATTATTTAAGAGGTACAGAGGAAGTGGGTGGGGTCAATCATTGTAAAATGTTGGTTTACATGCGCTTTGACGGCTCCATGACTGATTGATTTAAAGTTTCCGTATATTTTGTTTTTACTATATTAGTGTTGTAAGTCGCTCGTTATTCTTGCTTATTTTTTTTTGAGTATAAACTGTAAACACACTCACCAATCTTTTATTACGCCATGATTATAAACTTACTTATTACTCAATGCTTATAAGACATTGAGTTCCATAGCATTGATTATTATAAACTGTTAATGTAACTTTTTGAGCCTAATAGTCCTACGTCGAAATCATTAAAAAAAATTCAACCTTGAGGTTACCATGATGAATAAATAGTCACTCAAACAATTTACTACGTGTTGTTGTTGTGTTACCATGTTAGTGTTAAAACCAACCTTAAACAAATTTAGTTATTTTACAAATGGAATAATTTGTTAATGAACATTTTCAATCCTAGTCGTGCATGTTGTATTATGATATCATTTACTAAAGTGTATCAAGTGATAGATTGTAAAACTTTATACAAAAAAAGTTTGAATTGTTCAGCTTTATAATTTTTAAGATACATTTTCCTTAATTATATACCTATTAATAGCTATTTATTGTATATGTGTTTTAGTAGGCAGATTATCCACGCAAGAATTTTTAATCGCGAGAACGAAGGTCGAGCGTTTAATTTTCTTAAGCAAATATTAGAAAATTTAGTGAAACTTTGGGCGGCTTTGCATTATTAGTTGCTAGGAAGCTTGTTTATTAAAACAATATTTGTGAAAAAATTAGAAATCGTTTGTGTGCGTCGTTTTGAAAAATGTCAGAAAGTGATTCTTTGCCGGTAGAAATTAAAGCAGAAGCTGAAGAAGTAACCCTGCAACTCTTGCCGGCCAAATCTAAAAGTGCATACATAAAAGAATTTACTACCTTTAATGAATGGAGAGAGAAAAGAGGTGCAAACATCATAAACGAGGACGTCCTGTTGGCTTATTTTTTAAATGTAAGAAGCAAGTTTGCCTCCTCGTCGATGTGGACGAAATATTCAATGTTAAGAGCAACTTTGAATGTGCATAGAAATATTGACATATCAAAATACGGCAAATTAATTGCTTATCTCAAGAGCCAATCAAAAACTACAAGGCAAAGAAGGCAAAAGTGCTTGAGAGGGGACACATCGAACAATTTTTGAAAACAGCATCTGATGAAAAGTACTTAATGATGAAGGTACAACCAATTTTCTTTTCTTTTGTATTGGTATCTTAATTATTTTAAATATTTCTAGGTTGCTGTCATAATGGGTGTTTGTGGAGGTTTACGATGCAATGAACTGGTAAACTTAAATATTGAACATGTGAAAGATAAAGGATCTTTTATCTACGTGTCCATCCCAGAAACAAAGACCAATATGTCAAGAAGTTTCACTGTATTAGACGAAGGATTCTCTGTTAATGTTATGGAGATATGCAAGAAATACATACGCCTACGTCCTAAAAGTACTATTTCGCAGGGAAGATTTTTTTGCGATATATAAATTCAAAATGCACCGTGCAACCTGTGGGAATTAACACTATTTCCAGAATCCCTCACAGATTGCTTCTTTCAAAACTTCTGGAGACGCTAAATCCTACACGGGCCATAGTATGCGCCGTTCTTCGGCGACTCTGTTGGCTAATGCTGGTGATGATATTCCCACTCTAAGAGGCACGGAGCGTGGAGGTCATCTAGTGTTGTTGAGGGGTATATAGAAGAAAGCGAGTCAAATAAAATCGATATTGCTAGAAAAATTTAAGGAAAATCCAGCACAATGCAAGAGATCTTCGCGATGCAGTCTTCCTCAAACGTGGTTTGTGTAAATGTAAATCCTGATATTGCAAATAAGTTTACTTTTGATATTAAGGTGAATGTTAATATTAATAAATAATTACTAAATTTTCTGCAAATTTTTCTTGAACTTTTTATATTACAAAACACTAATGTTTTATGGAATATAACACACTAGTGTTTTATAGGTGTTATAATACGTTCCATAACGGCATAATAATAGCTCTATAATATGGTGATTGTGGATAAAATAATATATTCCAAAACCGCGGTATCAATAATCAAGTAATAAAAAATATTTGATTTTGACATCTCAATAATTTAATATAGTTAGAAGTGAGATTATTTTCATTTGTAATTTAAATTTACTAAATGTACCCTTCACTCCATTACTAAATAATTACCGAAAAACGGCAATCTAGTGACCAAACTTCGGTCTTTATAAAATAAGTACTACTTTGTCATTAATTACCTTCTCTGCTAAATAAAATCATACGGGTTCAATCAATCCATTGATATTCTCATAAGCCTAAAGATAATAGGCATTAAAGAGGATCGACTTGAAAACTTATAAACAAATAACTGTTTTTGAAACTAATTTACTCTCATAAATTATTATTATAACTAGGAACACATTTATTACATTTAATAAAAACATATTTACATAAACCAACTGAACAAAACTACAACAATCAAACATAATTTTGATGCATGATAATGATGTCCACTGCTGCTAAAACCAAACCAATTAAATTTGGTGCCTGTAAATAATGAAAATAATAAACAATACTACACCACTTAAAAGACATACTTTTTTCGTTAGGATCTTTTTTACCGCATTGTTTGTAAGATATTTTCGATTTGCGCTTCGATTCAATGAACCCATGAATGAAGAGAGAAGGAGCGTCAAGTCTACCAGTTGAAATAAGTTTACTAAAGTCTTGCTCTAACTTGGTAGCTATCGGTCCTTTAAAATGCAACAAAATTTGCATGCACGCTCCACCGTGCAAAATTTTAGTTTGTCGAGAATCAACTGTTAACATCCATTCAGGAATTCCCATTACCTTACATACGTCCTCGATGAATTGCGCCCTTGAATTAAATTATTTATCCATCTTTTTTTAAAAATTATTTAAATCCTTACAGAACAAATCTGGGAGGTTTGTCTATGTTAGCATATTTTATTATGTCATAATCTGGTTCTATGTTAGCACACGCATATCTCTGTGGTTGTCTATTTGGACTTAAGATTACTATAGATCGTCCTACAGCACTCCATTGTCCCTCCAAAGGAAAGTTTGAATCAACAACCACTGACCTTCTCAAACCAATATCTATAGTTCCCACCCTTGCAGAAACATCGCCAACGTAACATCTTAACGGATTATCAGGCCCGCATTCTTTATTATACAGTTCAGTCTAAAATTTAATATTAACTTATAAAATTAGAACAATTCTAATAACATTACTTACATTCGTCGGATCGGCTAATTGTGTATAATAAGGATTCCATACATAACCACCAGCTACACATCTTGTATTTTGAGTTTTAACTGCCGCATCTACTCCAACCGGATTTACGTATATCGCCCAGTGGTGGTCTCTGGTCTGAAAATGTTTGTTAGGCATTTGTGCAGTTTTTAACAACAACTTACAATGTTGCTATCGTGTTTTCCAGGATGTCTTAAACTGATCTCTACAATGGTGTCGCTTTGACTTCCGTCGTTGTATATAAGTTGTTTCTACAATAAAATCATTAAAATTAAAATGTAGACGTATGAAGAAGAAAAGCATACCATTCTCATGTATCCGTAAGCATACCCATGAGGGTGATGAAATGAAGCGATTGCTCTAATTTCTCTTGCTTCGGATGGACTATAACCTCTTTCGATTGTTGTACAAGCCCAACGACTTCCTTTGGCCTAAACATTAACATTTCATAAAATTATTACAACAAAATAAACTATTTAAGAAATCATACTCTTTTTTCAATCACTACAGATCTCCCAAGAATGCTTCTCGGTCCAAATAAAGGCAACATCGTATCGTTATAGTCCTGCTTATAAATAGTGTAGTTTTCCAAAGAACCAAATTTGCCGCTCAAGTCACCCATTTCGTATTGGTCAGACGTGCCATGATAATTTTTAGGAGATGAACTCGAATCGACTTTTAAAGGATTCCAATGATCGTATAAAGTGGAAGCTTCACATGGAAATTGCAAATTTTCTTGAATAGGAGTCTACAAATCGTCTTATAAAAAATGTCAAATTAAGCAATGGTCATACAATATGAACATGATATCCTTTGTTGTCGTCTAGTCCTTCAAGTGAAACTTCCGCGTTTGTTATATCGTACTCCGTTTGTTGAAAGAATTCGATTTTTCCTTGCACAGTAGCCGGACTACCATTTGGAAACCAATCCTTTGCTACCGCTTTCTTTCTATAAATTGCACCTATCCTATTTAAACAATTAAATTCGAGTTTAGATTAAAAATACATGAGTAGGTACATACTTCGAACAAGCTAAACGCTCGCCCCTTGCCTTAGGACCAAAATCGTCGTATATAACAACTGATTTTCCCAAAACTGAGTATGGACCACTAAGTGGTAGTAATTGGTCTGTGAATAATTTCCTCGATGTTCTTTCACTATCTGATTTGTTACCAGCTATGTCTATATTTCCTAGTCTAGTAGACAAATCTCCTAATCTACAAGATCCTATTCTATCTATGCTGCAGTTATTTATTGACGATTTATTGTCAAAGTCCACCTATTTACAGATAAAATAAAGCAAATTATTGACTTTTTATATTACCTACCTTATAAGGGTTAAAGATCAATCCGGAACTAACGCATCTTGCGGTCCAATTATAAAAGTCCTTTCCTGGAGAAAGTTCATGAATAGCCCATCTATGATTGTAAGTGTTATTAATTTGAGAACCATCAGCATGTATTAAATATTCCAAAATTATAGAGGTATCAGTCCATGGTTCATCTCTCGGTTGTCTAAATAAAATTTAGAAACTATAGGGTAACGTACTATAACTTCGGCAGTAAATATTTGCTTCTGATATTTAAAATTCGACTCGTAAAGCACAATTGCTCCACAAATCCAAGGTTCCGGCATGATTGCTGTTGTTGGATATTGAGTATTCCTACAAGAAAACGTGAGTATAATGCACAATGAAACCATCCAAATTCGAACACTTTTAGTGCTTTAAAACTAAAGTTTGTATGCACTGTTCATTTGAAAAGTCGGTGAAAAGTTGAGTGTTAAAAGCAAACTTAATTGTATTAAACTTTATCGTTAACGATATGATTCGGAACTGATAACATTCTGATTCATAAAATATTCAATGCGTGTTAGGTATGTGAATAATTAAAAAAAAATGGCAGTTGACTGATGTTTCTATGTTACATTCTTAACTTAATGTTTTGAAAAAACCTCACTTCTAAAAATACCTAAGTGTTGCAACATATCAAAAAAAAAAAAAAATCCGAATCACAAGGATTTCACCAAATCAGATTTAATGCTAAATAGTAAATGTAATTAGTAAATAAGCAATTCATACTACCAAGCTTAATTTATACAATAATATTTTATTAACAATTTTATTTTTAAGCAGTAAAGGCGTGTCGAATATTGATGGCTTTGATGTACATCACACTTACTTGTAAATAACGAGTGATCTGTGAATCACAGAGTATTGTCCTCTCAAAGGTAGAAAAATATCCCAGTACTCTCCACTTAATTCTTGTCCTCCTTGAACTAAGCTAGCAAAACTATTTCTACCCAGTAGTTTTCCAGATAAATCTCCAACAGGATATTGATCTTGCGTTCCGTACCCTACAACACTTCAGTTATTCAATTAACGTTTCACTAAATTATTTAATACCGTTTGGAGGTAATGTATTGACATTCACTCTGAGCGGATTGTAATAGAATTTCGTCGTCAAACACGAGTTTTCCATTTGGCCTACAGTTTTAACAGGTGTCATTGGTAGTTCGTGAATTCTGTAACCCGCAACTGAAGAACTGTACACTAATCTAGTTTCCAGATCACCTTTAGCAGTAGTTAAATTAAAATTCAGAAACGTTGGTTCAAACGGATTCCTTTGCAAAAGAGTAACGTCTCCTTTGATACCACCGGATTGAATAATTATTCTGAAAGTTATCACTTAATATTGGGGAGTAGTAATAAAATTGACAAGATACTTTGCTGTAGTTGGAGTTTCGTATCGAATTTTGGCACACGTCAAGAATGAGTCTTCATGTTTGTGATCAAAAATTACTAAATACAAACGTCTATGCGGTCCAGTCAAGTCACTAGGAAGTAATATAAGTTGTTCGTCTCTGAATAAAGTTTTGTGCTGATCTTTTCCATAATCATTTGATACTTTCATTTTTCCTACTCTGCCGTCTATATTACCAATGGCTAAATTTTCACCTTTATTATCAGGATCAAAAACTAGTTGGAGAATATTGCAACTGGTTTCGATGCGTTCTTCGTCGTGATGGAGTATATCTGTAACGTATATTTTCCAAGAATGTTCAGTAAACCCAGAATTTTCATTAATATCTTTTGTTTGAGAGACTCGATAAAGATCCGTCGTTATAAGCATTTCTTGGTGATTATCTTTGGTTGAGAACCACTTAAAATAAACCGTTCCAAAAACAGGAGATCGAAATTTAGCTGATGCCATTTTTTCAATGGTTTTATCCACCATCACTAGCGAAGCGCATATTAGTTGACCTGTCTCAACGTTTCTCATTGAAAGTGATTTTCCATAGAGGCCATTGTTCCCACTTAGCGTTAAATTTTCGGTTATAAATTCTGAAGTAGAATTTTCAGGAATCATTAAGTATCCGTAGATATCGTCGAGGTTTATCAACGTTTTTCCTAATTTCGATGGATGGCATCGGTTTTCTAGTGTAGTGTAGTCGGTCGGAAATTCGGTAATGTGCCACGACCATATTTGTTTTGGAAATTGCAATGTCGCGTTGAGATTTGTATTGATTCTTATGGCATCGCTAACTTTGGTAAATGTTACAGTTCCGTGCAACCCTTCTTGTGATATATAAGATTTTAATTCGATCGAAGTAACTGTAGATAAACCTATAAAAATTGTTACGATTGTAATTCAGGTTTAAATTATTACGAGTTATGGCTGTTTGCACCACTACAACTTAAACTTAATAAACGCTTAAAAACAATCGTTGCTATGGTTTTAACAATTGAATCTAAACTTAAGTTTAAGTCGTGTAGGTGCAAAAAAAGGCGTTTAAGATTAAGCAGGCATTGCTATGCGCTTGTAAAAATAGTTCTAACAAATGTACACAGTCTACTCATCAGTACAGGCATAATAAGTGATTCATATAGTTTACATTAACGTGAAAACTTAAATATCTAGATAAATCACAATACCTTCCACATAATAGTCACGGGGTAGTTATAACAATCGTGGACGTTATTTAATTAATAAAGCTAATAATATGTTTCTTGTTTATAAACCAATTGTTGCTAGAGTAAGAAATTGAGAAGTACATGATAAGTTTCTTAAATTAACTTTTAAAAATTAACTAGTTTTGTAGGTTTCAAAAAATATTGAACAATATACATAACTCTGTCAAATAATATTGAATAGCCTCGGCTATTAATATTCAGATATGTATGATAAAAAAATTTAGTGGTTTGCGAAATATGGCTTCCACCTTAACAATTTCTGTAAAAGACCAATTAACAACCAAGAACTCGAAATGTAAACAATACAAACGCACACGTAAGTAGTTCATTAATATAAAACTGAAATGTGCTGACAAATGAGGAAGCAAATATCCACAACCTTGTCACGTCATCATGACGTACTCAATACACATACATAAAATGAGTAGGCAAACAGTAATCAGCCAAATGCAATAAATTAGTGAAGAGCCAAGACAAACAATGAATCAACCAAGTGCATTGTGCAACTCGCACCGTCGTATCCATTGGAACACACCCGGCACACTGTTGTACGTGCATAGTGTAAATAATGTAAATATTATGCAAAACATTTGCATAATAAATACCCATAAACTGCCGTATGTGTAACCTTCTATTTCAACTCTGCGGCCACAAGGGGTCCGCCATACCACTTCGAAGCCCCAACACCTTGAAAAAGTTGAAATTTAACTGCAACTGATCAATTTTTATAGTAGAAGTCATTGCCACCTTAGAAGATTTAAAATTTGCAAAATCGTCGGTGACTTTTATACTGTATTGACAATGGATAACTCTATAGATTAACTTAGATAAACATTTACTCTAAGAGTTAAGAATATTTCCATAGAAACATAGCAACCACACATACCACTTCATCGAAGCGCTCGTGATTCGAAGATTCGTAATTCAAGCCGCGTTAGCACAGCGTGAAGCATACATGCTCGATTATTCACATAAACGTGAGTACTGCTGAGGAGCTGCGCATACCTTGACACCAGCGCCCGCCAATGGATCATAGCCCTCCCTCTACACAAGTCCTTAAACACCAAGGAATTGAATTCCAGTCCCCACCTTATACTAGCAGACAAGCGGGGTAGGTCGCAAAACATTCTAAACACACAAATTTATCGTTCTGCCCAACGAACAAAACTGAAGAATACTTGTGGTTGACTTCATAGAAGATGGGGTTTACAGATCATGATCAACCTCACACGACGCACCTTTTTGACATCAAAAGGAAATTGATGAAGAGTACCCTGGCGACGAAACACCTTTGCCAATCAATATTACACCTATGTTACGACCGTTGAAGAAATAGCTCCAACCCTATCGGCGTCCAATCTTTTTCTTTATTTTCCGAGGAAGAAACTTCCAATAATTGAACTATTGATTGCAAACGCAGATAAGCTGAGGTTATCGTTCAAACAAAGAAAAGACTACTCCCAGAGGAGCTCCTATATAGAATTCACCTTTGGTGAATACCGGATCGACACCGGTGACGCTCAAACGGTAAACACTCTCCTGAAGTACCTCAACCAATAAGGAAAAGAAAATGACTTCCGAAAAAAAAATCTGTTGAACCTTACTACTATGCAACACTAAGTATATCCTCGTACACATGTGCTAGTCTGCTATAAAAAGATAATTAAATTGGCGCCCATGCTCAAACAAAGAGCGTGACACACCATTCCAGCGCTTTGCCTATGTGTTCGTAAGATTGCACGCCAGGTATTTGTGGCAACACGCCCACATCATGAATCCTGCATATAAACGTCGGGGAAACCCAAAAAATCATTTTCACTTGTGATATTCACAAAGTCATTTTACGTTGTTTTTCTATGGTCATTTTACGAACGTAGGTACTGAAGTCGGTATACCGAGAGCGCATGTCCACCGGTATCTTTGAACTAGCCTGCACAGTGTCGTTGCTTTCATGTAATTCACTCTTTCATTAATTTTTGTTATTTGAACTGAGTGCCGGTCAATAAACCCGAGATCTAAAAGATCAGTACCTACTTATTTCCATGCGTGTGCACTTGTATTGCTTAAATATTAAAAAACGTTTGGTATTAGTTTGGGCAAAAAAAATAATATTTGACACTATTATCTATTTGATGATTACACTATGTAACAAAGGTTCTGTTTATTATGTATGTATTTTTGCGTCAAATCACGTAGTTTGCGTACAAAACAAAGTATGTGGCAATTGTTTTTCATAGCTGTCACATTTTGACACGTTTTCACCTGAATCAATATTATCAAGATGTTGATCAAGAATGCGTAATTGTAAACGTTCTAGTGACGACTTCTGTTATGTGTGCGGATGTTATATTGCTCCAAAGCAAGTAAAACATACAATAGGAGAAAACACAAAGTTTACTAGTGCTTATGAAGCCTATTTTGGAACGCGGGTGTCCAACCAAGATGTTAAATGGGCTCCACATGTTGTTTGCGGAAGTTGCAGATCCACACTTGAAAGTTGGTACCGCGGCTCTAGTCGAAAGATGCCTTTAGGAATACCACGAAAATGGAGAGAACCCCGAGATCATCATACAGATTGCTATTTCTGTATAGTTGATGTTTCACTGTACAAGAAACCCCAAGATCGCTTCAAAATTAGATATCCCGATCTTTCTTCAACAAGCGCACCGATTCCTCATTCAGCAACACTTCGTGTTCCACCTTCACATCAAATGCTTTCCACCGTCTCTTCTGAGGGAGCTGAATTTGAAACATCGGGGGATGAATCGTATGTGCCCGAGGAAGAACCACACTTTTTGAATCAAGATGACCTCAACGATTTAGTAAGAGATTTAAATTTCCCAAAGAAAAAAGCAGAAATTCTTGGATCTCGCTTGAGACAGTGGAATTTATTGCAACCAAACTGCCAAACTTCACTTTGTAGAAAAAGGCATCAACATTATTCTGGATATTATGCTATGGATGAGGAAATGCGTATGTGCTACTGCAGTGATGTATCCGGACTTTTCGACAAAATCGGTGTACCACATGAGCCGTCTGAATGGCGTTTGTTTATCGACAGTTCCACGAAAAGTCTAAAAGCGGTTCTTCTTCATAACGCCAATGTATTACCTTCGATTCCTGTAGGTCACTCGGTCCTACTGAAAGAAGACTACTTCAACGTGAAAGCGCTACTTGAAAAGATTCAATATGCTCGATACAATTGGGATGTCTGCGGTGATTTCAAAATGCTTGCATTTTTCTTGGGACTTCAAGACGGATATACAAAGTACTCCTGCTTCTTATGTCTTTGGGATAGTCGAGCTGACAAAGAACACTACGTGAAACGTGATTGGCCGGCCAGGCAATATTTGATTCCTGGACAGAACAATGTTCGTCATCCAGAACTTGTTGATAGAAATAAAATTCTCTTGCCTCCCGTTCATATAAATTTAGGCCTTGTGAAGCAATTTGTTAAAGCGTTGGATAAGAATTCTAATGCTTTCCTTCATATCAGGTCAACGTTCCCAAAACTGTCTGCTACAAAAGCCTAGGGAGGCATTTTCACTGGCCCTCAAGTGAAGAAAATGTTGGAATCTACTGCACTTGAATCAAAATTCTCCAATAACGAAAAGGCTGCTTGGCACTATTTTAGAAAGATAGTAAAAGGTTTTCTTGGTAATGAAAGAAGCAATGACTTTAAAGAAAACATAGAAAATATGATCGAGAATTTTAGAATCATGGGATGTCGCATGTCAATCAAGATGCATTTCTTGCACGCGCATCTGGATTTCTTTCGCGATAACTTGGATGCCGTAAGCGAAGAACATGGTGAGAGATTCCACCAGTATATTCAGCTCATGGAAAAACGATATGAAGGCAAATGGAATACGTCGATGATGGGTGATTACGTGTGGGGATTGGTGCGTGAAAACACTTGTATTCACAAGAGGAAAAATAGATCTAGCACACATTTTTGAAAATTTGAAATTCGATATGTATGAAATAAACTTATTTGAGATCATTTATTTCTATTATAAAATGAATTATGTCTTCATCCATCCCTAGTCCTCTATTATCAAATTGTAATAATAGAATTTGAGGAAGGCAAGTATTTAGTATGTATATTTGTACGTGAAGACAATTTGATACTAATACTAATTGACGAAATTGTTCGTCAACTTTCGATTCAAAGGATACAAAATGAAAGATTACTGGTTTGCACTGACAAAATTACAAAACTATCCAATATATAAAATTCATTTTGCTGATGTGTGTATTGAAGCCTCAGGGCTTTTGAGACAATTTTTCACCAAAGTGGTGACAGTGTAAACCAATTTTGTGATCTTAAAATGAATTTTCTGCATTTTTAAGGTGTTAATTTTCTCGTATATCTAAAAATTCAATTGTACCTCCGCAGATTTTTTATAGCAAAAAAATTGAACATTAGCAAAAGTGGGATTGCATACCTGCAGATTTTTTATATGTTGGTCATTGTAAGCCAGTTGTTCCAACCCTGGCAACAACCCCAAAGAGCCGTCAGAGGGTGGCAATCTTTATTGTAAGTGTAAAAATTCAGCAAAAACATTGAACATTTCCAATAATGGGATTGTACCTCCGCAGATTTTTTGTCTTGTAAAGCAAATCTTATAGCACCAGCAACAAATTACCCAAAACTGCCGTCAGATGATGGCAATTTTTATTCTAAGTGTAAAAATTGAGCAAAAACATTAAACATTTGCAATAATGGGACTGTACCTCCGCAGATTATTTATATGTTAGTCAATATGCTAGTTCTTACAACCTGGCAATAGATTACCTCAAAGTGCCGTCAGGGAGTGACAATTTTATTCTAAGTATAAAAATTGAACAAAAAGATTAAACATACGTAATAATGGGGTTGTATACCTCCCCAGATTTTTTATATGTTGGTTATTGTAAGCTAGTTTTTACAACACTGGCAATAAATTACCCCAAAATGCCGTCAGGGGTGGCAATTTCTATTTTTATACTTAGAATAAAGATTGCTACTCTCTGACGGCACTTTCGAGTAATTTGTTGCCAGGGTTGTAAAAACGTCTACTCTAAATGCATAAAACTGGATGTGTTGAAATTAAATCTGTTAGAATTGACAAATGTACAAACTAAGCTAAGATACACTTGTATACAGTTGACAGAAGCAAACATGCGACCTGGTGGGCGGGTACAATGTCGCTGTGCTCTAAGTTAGTACACTCCGAGAAACAAATAAGAAGAAAACGAACGAAATAACAAGCTCTTGAGCAGCGACAACAACAACAAACAAACTTTCGTCGGCGAGTATACCGCTACGGCAATTTGTATTGTGATTAGTGGATTGCATTCCCGCTATCAATTTTTTAATTTAGTTGGCATATTTTCCGGGTCCGATGTTTGCTTCTGTGCGCTGTATCTTGCTTTGCCGTTCATGGCAATATTTGATCAAAAATTTTTTTAATCACCCGTTAATCTTAATAAAAGTGACTATGGAAAATGGTTTGTAGATTGATCGCAAGAGGGTGCAACTGTAACTTTAAAACAAAAGCTAGAAATATCTCCAAAAATAGTCAAGTAACGTATATGAATAGATAACGATGTTTTAATCGTTTTCTGAACAAAAAGTTTGACATAACAATTTTGTCATTTGTCAAAGAAAGTAGTGGGGAAAGCTTAGACTTCAATTTTGAAAAATGCTCAGAACACATAGATAATTAAAATATAACGTTTTTGAGACATTTAAAAAAACAGAACTTCAATAAATGGAAACCTAAAAAAAACAAGCCTTCTGTCTTCAGCAAAAGATTATCATTTTATCTTGAATCATGCTAGTATGGAATAACGTATTAGGAGAATTAAATCGTTTTAGTAAGAAGATGCTTTCTTCTAACAATGTTTCTAAACTAAGATCTGATATTTGATTTTAGTTTGAATACCTAGTGAAGATATGGTGGCCGTTATGAATATTGTAAAAGGCTCGATATCAACAAGGTGGCCGTTGTAATTAAAACTATATGTAGCCGCTGTGATCACAATGGCCGTATAGTAAAAAATATGTGGGCGTTGTGAATACACAGTCTCATTCAATAAAAAAGGAACAGTGGGCTTGATTGGAATTTCTTCCTAACGTAGACAGTCTCCATCCAATATCGGAGATGAAAGAACCTCTGAAGAAACTAACCACTTGTGTTAGTGAAACGTTAAGAAAAAATGTCAATCACCGACAACCTTTAGACTTGAATCTTGACAACACTAGTTCAGTAAACAAGCCGCGAAAGTCTAAACCAATTTTTATAAAAAGAAAAAAGGAATATTTAATAACTTTTTTTATCTTCCAGTTTACAAAAAAATGTTTAAATAGTTTTTTAATTGTGATGATGAAAATATTTGGCGGCATTTTCACATATTTTTTTTCATTTCCTATTAGTCCAAAAACGAACACAACTTTGGTGTTTTAAGTGGCGTAGTATATAATTTTTGACAATTTTAAATTCCACAACTTTTTACTGAACGACATTTTATACGAAAGTGGCCATTATGAGTGAGAAGGGTTATACACTCTTATAACTAAACACTAACAGTGTGAGCTAGGTGGCCGTTGTGAAAAACATCTGCGGTGGAAATTAACAAAAAAGTGGGCGTTGTGAACATACTATAGAGAAGTGGCTGTTGTGGAACAAACCTTAAAGAAGGCAGTTGTGAACATCATAGGCGTTATGAATCAGAAACGGTAGTCGTTGTGATCAGCTCCCTTTAGTTTTTGTCATTAAGCTATTATTTTGCTGTACAATATTCAGGTCAATTATTTTCGTATCATTTTAGAGATCTTTGATTTGACTTTCTTTGATTACTTTATACAAGCTTCTCCTGAAACAGAAGCTATCAATGAATTCTACTTTATACTACTCAATAAGTAGCAACAAAAAAGTATAAATACAATGTAATTGCGTAATGAAAAAAGAGGTATCTCAATTTGTTGTTGAAATCTTTGTCAATTATTGTCCTAAGCAAAAATCACACAAAAATACTTAGTTATCAATTTATAAACTAAAATAGATTCATAATGAGAAGCATCAATTGAGAAACAATTTTATTGATAAAATGGATCAAAATTAGATTTCAATTGAACAAATCTCATATTTCAATAAAAAAAGGTATTTGGCCTGGTCTTGAGATGCATAACACAGAGGTAGAAAATAGCGATTTTCTATAGAAATAAAGAACATACAACGTTCAAATAAAAAAAATCTGGAAAGAGAAATTACAATTCTACGCCCATCGTGTAGTAAATTTTCAGTTTTTCTCAAAATATGTGTTTTTGAAAAAATATGCATTTAATTGCATCAAAACAAAATTTTAACACATGACGGGCATGCATTGATGCTTTCTGCAATAAAAATGTAATTCAAGATTTAAAAATTGGTTTTAAAAAATTTATAGTCACACATAAAATGCTTTTAGTCGGAAATGCGCGGAGCGCCATACCCCGCCAGTGTAGATCAAATACCCTCTTACATTTTATTTTTTACATTTACGTTACTATTAATTTATTCTAATTAACATATTCTCTTATTTTATATTATTTTATTTATTCAATAATGCACATCAACATTTGTGAATCTTTTATTTATATAATTCTTGGGCGGCAAATTTTGTGAAGAATCTTTGTAGGCAAGCTAGGGCGAAAAAATATTAATTGGTTAATATGTTTGTAAGCATCTAACTCAGACTCATAAAGTATTTTTTTTTATTTATAATCGTTTCACTTTGCAAACTTTGAATAAAATGTTAATTTTTCTTACCAACAACAATTCGAATTAAACCGTCAAATATCTGCAGTTTTATCAAAATTTTTAACTTTAATTCAGCCAAAGACGGTTTATTCTTAAAACATCAAATAAATACTTGCTTAAAACTTTCGAAAACAAACTAATTTTTTTAAAAAAAATCGATTAAACTCAAAAATCTATTTAAAGATATTCAGGACTAATGTTTGACCTATAACTATAAACTATAACATTTAATTCAAGTTCTGCAACTTTCTATAATTTAAAAATAAGAAGCGTGAATCATTAATTACTCACCACACAACATAATTAAATGTACGCAAAAATAAATTATATCCATGTTTTTGGTGTACAAAAATAAACAACAAATAGCAAAAAAGAATATCAACGCTCACATCACATTTTGTCTCATTTCACTTCTTGTGCATGACTGTCCAGATGGTTCTATAGAAATCACCCAAACAAGTCGAAATAACATTTGATACGAAACAGAATGGAAAGTGAATTGAAAGTAATTTTCTTGTGCACAATACTTTTTTCTCGTACTGTCCGTTATACCTGCGTTACCTGTGAAGTGTTCGTCTATTGTTGAACAAAGATGGAATTTGACTACTACCTGAATGTGGTTCTGCATAGTAATCTTTACAAATAACTTGCCCTCGCGTGTGTGGTTTTGTTCGTTTTTAAAATTTTGGGGTGAATTCCTTGTACATACCAGGCCCTAATTTTTGAAAGCAGGCTACTGCCGCGAGATTAGCATCGTTTAAATGCTCATTGTGGTTTATAAATAACGGAAATTTTGAAAACAAAAATATTTTTTAAAAATAAATTGAACATTCGCAATTTGAATATACTTAATCGGAATAAAATTGTATTTCTTTTTTAACCTAGTTTATAGAAATTTAAAAAAAACTAGAGCAGGATTATAACCGTTTTTCTGACCCAATTCGTACTTTTTTTTTAAATGAAGAAAAACATTTTACAGCAAAAAATTTATTTTTATGTAATTACTGACTATCCTTGCTTTTAATAAGATCTTTGGTTGGGAAATGGAACTGGCCTCTCGCCTTTGTAAATACATAACAATTAAAGAAGTAGGTAACGCATTAATTACATACTTTATTTTTATTTATTTTATTATTGTGATAGTCCACTTGGTTTCATTGATTTTACATCTGAACTTAAACATCATCCACCAAATATTTCTTGTTGTTATATTTATATGAAATTATGAACTAGGTTTAAGATGAAGAAGATTTGAAGAAAGTCATAACATTTCACGGGTACATATAAAAAGGGATAGTAAACCTTTTTATGAAGGTGGTGTAATTTTGTTCTTAATTTTTTGTATAGTCCGTGGGTCACTAAGTCAGGTGTTCATGTAGAGGGATAGTGTTAATAACATTATATCAATAATTTAGAACATCAAATATTTTTTTATCTTGAAATATATCAATTTAAGAAAAAAAATTAACATAAAAATACAGAAAAGGAGTTTCGAAAATCATAAACGTCTAAGAACGTATATAAAGTGTGGAATATTTATAGTAAAAGTGAAGAAAAACACAGATACGTTGTAGGAAAAAAAATATTCAACTAATTGTTTTATTATTGAAGAAGTACCAAAAAACAGTTTAACAGTGAACTTAAGCCTATTAATATACCCTTCTGTTTAGACAATGTTAAAGCTAAGGTATCTGTTTTATACCGGTACCAAACGACGTGCTCTCTCCCTTTAAATAGAATACGAAAAGCTCGAAAAAACGAAGATTATAACTTTTTTCGTACAGACGATATTCTTGGAGATTTTGTTAAAACAATTATGATCTCTTAATTTTTATACCTATAACTAAATTAATTTTTGAATGATTATTAAAATAATAAAAATAATTACAAAAGTAAGTCCTATACCTGCAGGTTTTTTGCTCTTTTAGTAAAATTAGTTTCAGCTCCTTTTTAGTAGTAGGCCATGATTTCTTGACAATATTCAGTTGAAATTTGTTTAAAAGATTTGTCGCTAAGTACTCAAATGAACTTTTAAATTTGGACGTTTTGTGAGACCTTATATTGTCATTATGAGCTGCTGACCTTGTATAAAGCAACTCGTATAAATATTTAGGCTGCTTATGACTATTCAAATGCCATAGCAATTTAAAAAATTGCAGTCTAAACTGAGATTCAAGTTTTAAGATTTCTAACTTATTGTAAAAAGGTGTAACATGCGAAAAATGATTAATATTAAAAGAGTAGCGTAAGCAAGAGTTTTGTAACTTTTGAATTTTATGTTTGTAATAATCAGTTAGTGAGAAATAGTAAGTCGAAACGCAATAATTGAAATTCCTTAAGATTAAAGAATTACTTAATGTCCATTTTACATGTGGTGGTAAAATATGCTTAAACTTGTAGATACATTTGAATTTGGCATAAGCCTTAGAAAGCAGTTGCATTGCAAACTGCTCAAACGACAGATTACAATCAATGGTCACACCAAGATTCTTGACACTATCCACAAATTGAATTAATTTGCCATTAATAGTTACACAAGAGGTCAATAGTTGGAATGCACGAGCACGATCAGCTTTTGAACCACAGCACAACGCTTTAGATTTTATTGGGTTGAGTATAAGTCCATTCTTACTTGCCCAAATGAATATATCATCCAAGTTTCTATTCATTATATCTATGGCACTATTTATTTCACTAGGGGCACACAATATATACACCTGAGTATCATCCGGGCATAAGCGTAGGTGAACTTCATCCGTAACGTAATTGGGTAAATCCGAAGTAAATATGGTGAAAAGGAGCGGGTCCAAAATGCTACCTTGTAGTTCTGATGAACATTTCTTATTTACGAATACTGTGGCAGTTCTATTTGTGAGGTAGTTTTTGAACCACTGAATACACATATAAGAGGCTTCATAAAAATGTAGTTTGACAATTCATAATTCGTGATTTATAACGTTGAATGCTTTGCTAAAGTCGAGCATTACTAAAATTGTGATTTTTGATTAATCTCTGATTTGAATTATATCATTGGTAACCCTTAAAAGAACAGCATTGGTACTGTGGTTCTTTCGAAATCCCGACTGCTTTATCGGCACGACAAAGTTAATGAATTCATATAATTGTTCCGAAGCAAGTTTTTCGATTATTTTAGCTAATATTGGTAGAAGACTAATAGGCTTAAGGTCAGAAATTTGAGTAGGCACACTCGTTTTTGGAATGGGTATAACCAACGCTTTCTTCCATAAGGTAGGAATAAGTCCAGTTTCAAAGCATGAGTTAAATAAATGAGTTAATGTTGGTACAAAGTTTGGTGTAATTAAATTTATAGAGTTTAAATTAAGTTTGTCAACTCCTGGAGCATTCGATTTTAAACTGCCAATAGCCTTAGGGACGTCTTGCAGCGATACTTGGTTAAAACTAAAGTGTGTTTTGCTTTTAACATTCTTCATACAATAATTTAAGGTGTCGCTATCAAAATTTGTATCTCCACAAGAGTTCACAACATTTGGATCACTTAATTCGAGCGGAATTGTGGGCGTATCCTTGATGTTGATATGAAGTTTTCTTACCGTTTGCCATAGTTTCTTGTTGTTCTTCTTTCTTGCTATTTCCCATTCAATATATGCCCTATTTTCACTTCTAACCGCAGATATATTGTAGTTCCGTATGTCTTTATACAATTTAAATTTAGAATCGTTTCTTGTTTTAAGATAAGTTTGATATGCCTTCTTTTTAAGTTTGATTATTTTAATTATAGTGGGTGTTATATACGATTGCATGCTTTTTTAAATTAACACGATCTGTATGGAGCATGAGTATCTAAGACGTAGTTAATATTGTGAATTAAAAATTCCAGTTTGCTGTCCACATTATCAATTGTCTGTATGTCATTCCAGTTAATGTTATTTGCGTCGATTGAGAAATGCAAGGGCTGTAGCTTGTCAAATTGCCTGTCGTATATTTTTTTGGAATTTTCCTGATATACCGCTAGTTTCAGTGTGCAAAAGTTAAGCTTGTGGTCGGACATATCCAAAAGATCATCCGTGCCTTTGTTTATAACTTCAATATCGTTAGGAATGCAAGCAACATCTATCAAAGACGTGGTTAAATTTCCAATCCTAGTGGCTTCTTCATCAATGATTTGCTGAAGTTTAAAGATGTTTAATAAATTCATAAATTGTTTTTTAATTGAGCTCTCTTTTAACAAATTTAGGTTTAAGTCGCCAACAAATATTATTCTATCAGCTTCAAAATTGATCATTTGGATTGTAGAATATAACTTTTCGAGACAGGATGAGTTAATATACGGAATATAAATAACCCCGATTGCATTTATTTCTTTTTTTATAACGGTGGTGATCCATAACTGCTCTATGTCTGAGTACATAACTTTTGGTAGGTAGGTTTTGAATCCTATGTGGTTTTGGACGTAAAGACATACACCACCTCCTCGGGATGTCCTCTCATAATAAAAAAATTGTTTAAACAAAAGTACAATGAATATTTTTGTAAATATTTCCGGAATAAAAAAATCTATGTAGGTTAACTGCTGTTTTAGTTGAACGCATTATGTTCAAAATCTAATCCGATCAATCAATAAATCAATAAATTACGTAACATTTTAGAAAAAAATTAGCTAAACGTTTTTTCAAGAAATATCAAAAGTTACACACTTTCTATACGTACGTACAATTTATAGTATCGGGGCGATGTGGAGATTTGAGCAAAATGCTTGTTTAAAAGACCATTGTGGGATAGCGCCTAAAAGAAAATATTTTTTTATAGAGGAAAGTCGCCTAATTTTGGATACTACATTATTTCAAACGCCCTTTACAGTTTTCTTTAATTAAATCCACAGAACGAAGCGCCTTCAACATAAAATGATCCTGTGTGAAGCACGTAGCTCGACTGTTCACTACTAGGTGGCACCATAATATTATGTGTTTAATTGTAAAACGAGTTTTTTGTTGCTCCAATGTAAACTGTTATAAAAAGGTAAGTACTTAGCATAGGAAAGTGGCAAGGATGTATTAGAATAGTGGTAGAACAAGCCTTCGTATTTATAACAAAAATTACTCTTTTTTACCTGAACCACAGAACCTAAAATATAGAGCTTGCCTAATTCTGGATACAAGAGGGTTCCTAAAATTGGATATCCAAAATTAGAAACCGAATTACATGTACCGTTCTAAACATTGTTTACTATTTTTTTATTTCTATTATTCTAGTAAAATGCCTAAGAAAGGAGTGGCACATAAAACATGGGATCCAGAAAATATAAAAAATGCCATTGAAGCTATTAAAAGTAAACAAATGGGATATTTAAGGGCGTCAAAGACCTTCAACGTCCCAAAATCTACTCTTGAACTATATGTCAAACGTGACCAACCCTTAAAAGAACAATGCTCGCTACCAATAAGTCGAAAACCAGTTATAACGTCTGAAATGGAAGAAAACTTGGTACAGCACTGCTTGGAGATGGACAGAAGATATTATAGTGTAGGGCTCGCAGACATTCGAAGACTGGCGTATCAGCTTGATGTAAGGCGTAAGGAATAACCTCCCTTATCCTTTTTCAACGAGAGACGCTAATGGCTTAGAAATTTCTTCAGACGTCATCCCAATCTATCGTTGAGAAAACCCCAAGGAATTTCAAAAAATAGAATAAAAGGTTTCACGTCAGAAAATATTAACCATTTTTTTGATCTTCTAGAACCCGTTATGGAGAAGATAAATTTCAACCCCCTTAGAGTGTATAATGTGGACGAAACCGGTATCACCACAGTGCAATCCAAGATTGCTAGAGTCATCACGTTAAAAGGAAAAAAACAAGTAGGGGCCATAACTGCTGCAGAAAAAGGAGCACTAGTAACTGTAGTTACATGTATGAATGCTGCTGGAGGCTTCGTTCCCCATTGTTCGTATTTCCGCGGAAAAATATGAAGGCTGAGCTATTAGACGGGGCTCCAGCAGGGTCCATTGCTGAGTGTCATCCTTCAGGATGGATACAAAGTCATATCTTCACGCGATGGGTGCAACATTTTATCAACCACGTAAAACCTTCAGAGGAAGACCTCGTGCTGCTTATTCTCGACGGCCATTACAGCCACACCAGAAATTTGGACGTTATAGATTTAGTAAAAAAAAAATTTTGTTTCTATTATCTGCATACCCCCTCATACGTCGCATAAAACTCAACCACTCGATTTGTCTTTATGTCTCCCCTGAAGACATATTATTCAAGGGAAATCCAGGATTGGTTAAAAATTAACCCTACAAGAAATATAAGCTTCTTTCAAATCTGCACATTATTTTGCTCTGCTTATCAGAAATGTGCGACAGCTGAAGTATCAGCTAATGGATTTTTCCTTTCAATCGGAACACATTCTCAGAAGCAGATTTTCTTATAGAAAGACTGAGAGAGAGCGAACTCCGCCTCGACAATTGACCCCCGATAACACTTCTTCATCTGAATTAAACACCAATAGAACCTCAATTCAACTACCTATTGAAAGTACTCCCCGAAACAACAAAGCAATGAGAGTGCTGAAACCAAACGGTTGTCGAACGCTGTGAAAATTCAAGATTTTTCACCTTTACCATCCTGCAGCTCAGTACCTACTTCAACCAGGGGACGTAAAGCTGGTTCCGCAGCGGTAATAACAAGTACGCCCTATAAAGACGAATTGAAAGCTAGTGTTACAGAACGACAACGAAAAGAATCCCTTAAAAATAAAGGAAAGTCGCCAAAACTAAAATCCTTTGGAAAAACTATAAAGAAGACGATTGGTAAAACTAAGAAGATAAAGAAGAAGCAAAAGGTTGAAGTAGAAAGTGACTCCTCCGACTCCTTACAAGATGTTCTATATGACGACGACTCAGATATGGATGCAGATGAAAACGATGACGCAACGTGTATTTTCTGCACTGGAAACTTTTCAGATGACAAAAATGGAGAAGCGTGAGTACAGTGTTCAATTTGTTTCCGATGGGCACACGAAGATTGTGCTGGTAGTGAGAAAAGAAAAGCTTATGTGTGTGATTTATGCTTTGAAAACTAGGTTCTCAATTTTGGATAGGGTATCCAATTTTAGGAACCTTTTTTTTTATTTGAAAAAATGATATATTTTACTATGGTTTTTTTATTATGTTCTTTTGGGGTAATATAAATATTTTTCAAAGCATATCCTGTTTTTATTAAGTTAGTGACATATTTTAGGCACAAAAGAATTAATAAAATATGTTTCTTTCACACAAAAAATGTCGAATGAAAAAAACTATCTAAAATTAGGCGACCTTCCCCTATATGATAACTTAACAGACCAACACAAATTAAGCCTGCAATTCTGTATAAGTACAAATCATAGCGATCGTAAGATCGTAGCGTAAAAATTTACAATTTTGTGTGTTACTGTAAGCTACAGATTCTCGTAAGTATTTACGGTTTCTTGTAAATCCTTACAGACAGACCTTAAAAAATTTGACAGAGCTACAGAATTGCAAATAATACCGATCTGTAAAATATTTTGCTAGGATCAAATCATAAGATACGATCTTACGATTTGTAAGTACAGAATTGCAGTATAACTAGGAAACGAGTAACAGATTTTAATAACCTTGTTTTTGCTGTTTTCAAAAATTGAAAAAAAATCTCAAGTTAAGATTAAATCAATTCTAGTGCATTTTGCACTATAGTTTAACCATAAAGTAATTATTTTATAGGTTTATGTTAGTAGGTACACTCGGTAATATTTGGTTTAAAAAAATAAATGTAGTAACTGGGTCCCAAGTGAGCCGTATAAACATGTACAGTGTGTTGATAAAATATTTTAAATTAATATTTCCATGCCTTTTTCAAATTTCTTAAATAAAATAGCTTTCATCCAATTGGGGTTTTTAAACATGGTTGACTTCATATATGAGAACTGAATGTTAGTTAACGATAATAGAGTAGCGCCTACTTTCAAAATTGCATCAATTTTTAGATGACCAAATAGCAGCCCATTTCACAATTACTTGACATATACAATAAAGGAAACCCATTAAGATAGATATTAATAAGTAGACGAATTCGGATCATTCTCTTGATTTTGGTAGTAAGAAAGATTAATTGTACCGAAGGTTCTTTCACGCATGAGTATATTGCTTCATTCTGAATCAATTTTTAATAAATAAGTAAGGTCTTTAAGATGGACTCAAATTTAATAACGTGAACCGTTTCTTCACAAACAAAAAAAAGGCACACGAGATTCAATATACTTACAAGGCAATTGAATCAAATCCATATAACATCTTCGATTATAATGCAGTGCAATATATGCATCTTCTTTCCGAGTTAACCTGTGGTTGTTCTTTTCCTCCTACTACCCCAACCACGCTTTAAAGTTTGATTCAAATACGATCTTTCAAGGTAGAGGGACCCTTGAATTAGATCTTTTGAAATATCCCATCAATGAAATTCATATTAATGCTTTTCTCTTTATTTCTCCCTCAGGTAGTATTTGAGCAGCAGTATCATCAACTCAAAGATGGGAAGATGTGCAAAACCAACCTGCAAGAACTTTATTCTTTGTTTTTATCTAGATACCGAGACATATTGGAATTGAAGATTGAAAACGTTCTCGAGCACACGGATGTTGAAAGCTCTTAGTAAGGTGGTGTAAGTCAAAGTTGCTTAGAGAGTCTGCAAATCAGGTAAAATTGATTTATCTCCGAAACGGAGATTTTAAGTATTACGGACAAAATACAAAAAAATACAGAGTGATCTATTTAAATAACCTAACTTTGATATGGTACGTTTTCTGGAGCACCATGTACAATCCAAAATATTATTAAAATGGCGTTTCGAATAATCTCGACATATGTATGCCTTAAGATCTTTATTATTATTTGTTGTTATATTGCTAGTTGATAATGTCCCACTGTGTATATCTAGTGCGTTTATTACGTGTTAATTAAGTTATTGTTTGTATAACAAGTAAACTTACAGATTTGTCCGCAAATTTTTTATAGTTTGTAGAGAGTGAAATATTATATTACAAATGAAAAAACAGAAGGTTTTGTTCACGGGTCTGTCATTGTTGTATACGAAGCGATTGTCGACTATGCAACTGAGCGAATTAGTTTCTTCCCATGTGTTCTGGAAAAAAATGTTGGAAATACACGGTGTCTCAGAAGTAAGTATTCATTTTAACAACTAATCCAACCCATCAAGATGAACAACTTTTCTATGTTCCATTTTTTCGTAATCTCAAGTTTGTTTTTAATCGCCCCTACCTATAAATTAACGTGTCCTCTATGTACTGTTCTCATTAAAAATACCAACAATAGGCAGCGTCTCCTAGCCCCAAATAAGATATTTTTTTTCGTATTATTGCTATCTTTAATTACAACAGTACATAGAGGGCTCGTTAATTTATGAGGGGGGAGGTGGAATTAAAAACAAACTTAAGATTTCGAAAAAATGGCACATAGAAAAGTTGTTCATCTTGATGAGTTGGATTAGTGGTTAAAATTAATGTACCTACTTATTTCTGAGACACCCTGTATATGAAAATTTGTAGTATTTGCTAATATTCTTATAGAATACGTGTGAACAATAAACGTAACCCGTAACTATATTGTTTATATAACCAAACATTTGATTTTGCGCCTGAAAAACGTTTAGTCCATACTTTTTGTCACACGTTTCCATATGCAGTTGGTTTCTAGTATCGTATCCAAGTAGAGAAAATCAAGTTTGAATGGTAACATTGAACAAACTTTTTTTAAGCTAATAACAATTTTTTCTACGATCGTGCTAAAAGTGACTACTTTTTGCAGCAATTACCTACTGTGCCAAAAGTTTCACATTTTTGCATTACTGCAAAAAGCAGTTTATTAGTGTAAAAAAATAAATTATTTTTTGCACTAGTGTAAAAAGTAGTTTTCAATTTTTTATTCTATTTTTTTTAGTTTTTCGAAAGTAGAAAAAAAATTTGTGTGCAACATGTGCAAAAAGCATATTTGTTGCACGGTGCATGAAGTTTGAAGCTCGAGACGAAGTTACACAAATAACTATTGTGATCAAAACGATCACTTTGTATGATTTGTGCGAACAGAGCATGGCGAGTAAGACATTAAATAAATTTAACTCTTTTCGCGATTATGGGGGGCGGGGGCGGGGAGTCGAGATCCCGAAAACTCTGATTTATATTCAGCAAGAACCCTCTTACAAGTCTATGTGGTTTTTCTCTAGACTACTATAAAATGTTTAGCTACTACTTCTTCTATTCTTTCTATCCGGCATAGAACTATTGACGAATAATTATTGAATTTTGGATGGATGCACCTTCAGCAACAAACATATTATCTAGCACACTAAAAGGAAATCCAAAATTTTCCATCCAGGAAGATAAAACAAACACTTTAAAAGTGACTTTCTAGGTTTATTTGTTTTTACAATTTATAACACGGTGAGGATTCTCTCTAGTCCAGTATCTACAGTTTTGGTATAGTGAATGTAACATCATCAGTAATCATAATCATCTTCAGCAAATTTCTACATTTGAAAAATTACGTTGATTTCAATAGCAATAGTTTAATCTTTTATTATAGTCGCTTTCTCTCAATGTATATAAGAACTTGACTTTATAGAACTTCATTTTAAATCCAACGGCTCATGCATGCATTTGGAATGAGGTTCATCATTAGAAAGGAGAGTTACACTGAAGGTTACATTGTTAGGAGCATATTTAGCGACAGCTTGTCATGAGAAATAGAAGTGCGTTAGGGATATCGTTACACGTTACAGTACATGCCAAATTAATTGCATTTTATTAATGCTAATTTTGTCAAGAACCGCAAAACATTCTGAACAAGTTTTTTTAACAACTTTTTGGATACATTCGAATAACCTCAAAGATGCAGTTTTTTTTAAATCTACACGTTTTTTGACAAAGTACTGTGTGATTAAATTAATCGCTGACTTCTGAGTACAAAATAAAGATTTTTTAATATTACACGACGTGTTTATTTGGATAAGACAGATTTAATTCTCAACATTTGATATACGTTTAATCTTACTTAAATATGGCTATTTCATCGGTAGATTAAAAACTGAGCTTAGAGTAAAACAAAGATTTTAAAAGCAAATGTTTGAAAGACTATCATTTTGTGTAAAATTTCTTTTATACCTAAAAATACACACAAAACCTTTGATTTAATGTTCTTAGACGAACATATTTTTAAGCTGTGAATGGCTCTGAAATAACAATTATTTTTTAAATCATAAATAAATTAACAGGGTAACAAATGTCTAATCATTGATGGATAATTGTCGATAAAAAAATGTTTAAATATAATAAATGAATTAACTATATCGTACTTCAATAGAAAATAATTTTAAGATAAATATCAACGATGCAACATACACATTAAGTTCGATGAACATAATCAAAGCACTCGACCTCATTAGTCATCCCTTGCCCCAAAATTTGGGCCAGGCATTTAAATTTAAAGAGTTCCACTATAATGTTTCATTAGTCCGCAAGTGAAAAGAACAAAATCTATTATAAGCAAATCTATATAAGGTTCGTGGAAGGGCTAGCGAAAGCCTGGATGCGAGGTTATTTAAGACGCTCGGCGACGTAGTCCCGGTCAGTCGCGAGTGTATCTTTCTGGAGCCTCATACATCGAAACACAATGGTAAGGATGGTGATTTAAATAATAAAATTAAGTGCCGGTGATCATTGTGCTAGTGTTATTAAAATACAAAAAACGACAAAAGCATTACACGCACATTTTAAAAGCATTTCTAATTTTAAAACATACATACGCGCATAACAAAATCTATTTTTAAATCGGTGCGGCATCCTTATTTGGCCTGAAGTCAATCGAGCCTAACACCCTACATTTAATATAATTACGCAAGCTTTACATAATCACTTTTGATAGGCTGATAAAGAAAAGAAGGTCAAGAAGAAGAAGAAGGAAGAAGAAGCACCAGCAGCCGCACCAGCACCTGCCCCAGCCGCTGATACCCGCACATCATCCAAAGGCTCATCAAAAAAAGCAAAACGCTCCGGCTCTAATGTATTTTCCATGTTCTCTCAGCACCAAGTTGCTGAATTTAAAGAGGTATTTATTTGTAATTTACGTGTAATAGTGTAATTTAAATTGTGACGTGTAGGGTTTCCAACTTATGGACCAAGACAAAGATGGTATTATTAGCAAGAGTGACTTAAGAGCCACTTTTGACGCAGTTGGTAAACTAGCCAATGAAAAAGAGCTCGACGAAATGCTTAATGAGGCTCCGGGACCAATTAACTTCACTCAACTTTTGGGTCTTTTCGGCACTCGCATGCAAGAGTCAGGCGGAACCGATGATGATGAAGTTGTCATTGCTGCTTTCAAATCATTTGATGAAAATGGCACAATTGACAGCGAAAAGTACGTTGAAAGAAGTAATTTCGCAATAGACTAAATTATTCGTATTACAGATTCAGACACGCTTTAATGACATGGGGAGAAAAATTCACGTCAAAAGAAGTAGATGATGCTTTTGATTCCATGGACATTGATGACAAAGGCAGAATTGACACATTGGCCCTCATTCAACTACTCACCGCGGCGCCAGAAGAAGAAGAAGAGGGTGCAGCTGCATAAGTTTTATCACTTGATAAATTTCATCATCTTTATCATCCATTATATAAAAACAAACATCACCATAAGATACAGTTCTTGCGAACTATAGTCATTTTGTTGTAATTCAAACAGTTTCAAAGAAAATTGTTGAATGTAAAGATTATGTTTCACACAAAACAATTTATTAATACGTAAATGTTATTTCCATTGTACCATTAAATTTGTAAATGTGGTCGCTGAACATCAAGCTACTGTACATTAAAACTATTTCTTTTAATTGATTTCTATTATTATTTTTGTCACTAGTTCTTAAAATAGTTAGTACCTACGTGCTGCAAAAGGTCTAAAAATAGTTTTAAACTAAATAATCCATTTTTTTAAATTTTAGTATAAAAAATAATTTCGTTGATTATATCATAGTTATGCTTGCCAAGTCGCTGTTAAATATGGTTTCTACACAAATATCAGATGCGTCACAACAATAATATGTGGCACTCGTATTATCATCAGTATTTTTATACACGTGTGTCCCACCGAAAAGTTGACATAGGCATTTACTACGTTAAATTAAAAATTAACGTACATCTTTCTGGCACAATTCGAACATCATATAACAATATCTTATGTTGGATAGATAGAATAAAACAAATTAATATAAAATAATTAGTATTCAAAACGTATTTTACTAAAAAATCATTATAATAAGTTATTTTTGAGAATATTTATTTCTTAACGGAATGGATTTTTATTCATTAAGCGATTTTCGTGGACGAATTGGTTAATTTGTTGCGTAGTAATGTTTTCCGCTTTCTAACTAAGGTTCGATTCTGATTGCAGTATTTTTTTTATTAACTTTATTATTAGGTAATACCATTTTGTAAATTGAATTTAACATTTGAAAAAAGATTAAAAATTTTATAAAAATTATATTAATAATAACATCGCCAATATCAACTTTTTTTCGTGAGACACACGGTATACATAATTGGAAGGAAATAATAAATAACATGAAACATATTTCATCCCATCTACCAAAACAAGGTAATGTTCCAAAAACACAAGCAGCATTTCCTCTCTGAATTGTCACACTAATTAATGGATTAATAAACTCATGAGCTGATTTGCACCATGGCCCATACGTTTCCACTACAAAGAAAACAAAGATAAAGTCTTCTTCTACGAAAGATATTTTGCTATTTTTCGACCTGCTTTTCTAATCAATTTGTTATCATAACCGTTAGCCGCTGCTAATAATTTGGAGTTCTCGGAGAGTACCTACTTTGTGATCCATATTGCTAAGCCCATATGTTCACCTACCGCTGACTTTTTGGTGTGCCAGACGGTAGTTTACTTGATCTTTCCCACAGTAATAAGTTATACAATTAACTCCAGTTGCTAAAAGAAGGTGTCATTCGTCGTTTGTTGATCTGGCGGTATGCTGAATCTTCCAATTCGTTTGAATTAGACTAGGATTCCGGTGTTCTTGATTTTTCGAGCTCGTTCTGTCAGGGTTTTAATTATTTCGTACGTTTGGCCTGGGTGTAGGTTTGATAAGGTATGCAGATACCTGTCTGTGTGTGTGTAGGTGTACACTGTGTGACCTATAGTGTATTAGGTATCTTGTTTTTTCACCAACACATCCAAGAAAGCCTTGTTGTTCATCTTTTATCTCCATAGTGAACTCAATACTGGAGTGTTAGCAGTCAACAGATCGGAAAGATCTCTGAAAAAGCTGACCCCTAGCATTAGTAAAACGATAGGAAAAGAAATTCCAATCAATGTTCAATTTTTAAAATATCTAAAACTAAAAAGAATTTTTCACACATATCTTTTCATCACCCAATACATACAAATAATTCCCGGAATTTCTCAGTCAAAATCTTAACTTCGAATTTGTGGACGATTACAAACTCAATTCCACTCTTAAGGCGCCATAGGGAAACAAAATTACATCAAATACGACTGCATAATACCATTGTGGGACTAAAACTATGACTAATAAACTACGTGACTCTAATCCTATTGTCTTTCATAATCCGTAAATTCTTTTGTTATTGTCATTACCGGGTCGTTACCTTGGATTATACATATTTTAAAACTAATGTTTGTAGGTACTCAATTTAAAAGCAATAATTTCATCACATAGAAAATAGAAATTATGGTGTGGTTTAAATTTTACTCCACATTTTCAAAATCTAATCTAAAAAATCGCATTCTGATTTTTAAAATTTAGCTTTTGGAGGTTCGTATAGCCAAATGCGCACTATAGAGAAAGTTATTTTAGTTTGTGTAGAATATTCACAAAAATGTACATAATCCATTCTTTCTAATGTAATCATGCAAAACTTTTGTTTTGATTCCATATGGTATTTACATGATATTTCACGATCTTTTCCATGATATTGGTTAGGTTTCAAACAAAATTATACAAGAAAAGTTATTGTAAATTACATTTTCTACCATAATACGGAAAGTCTTGAACGAATTCAATACCTTCTAATCACGAGAGTCTCCAAAAACATGCGCCATTATTTAATCAAAATTTCGAATGTAGTGGTTTTTACTCAACATCTTATGAAATAAGATGGGGAGTTATGCGACGGTTTCCAAACCGATAATTTTAACACACCTTTTTTTCACTTTTTTCGACGAATTACACTTAGTACGTTATAATAAAGCTAAAAAAATTTGTCCGAGACCGGCCGGCTTTCCCTCCGTATCTAAACAAGATATCAAGAAAACTACCGGTCAGATTTTTATGAAACTTTGTACATGACCCTTATTTATAATTCCGCAGATCTCATTAGATTTTGGGCATATTATATGTAGCCAAAAAAGCCGTTAACCTACACAGATTTTTGAATTTTTTAAATATTTAGAAAAATATTAATTTTACACATTTTTGTTTCAAATAAAACTCGTTTAGAAATTATACCTATAGCCGTTTTCCGCGTAAGAAGTAGGAGTGATTAAAGATCCGGAGGACTAGGGTACGGCATCTTTTCTGGTTGCTCTCCTAAGGTTTCATTCAGAACTAACCAACTGTTAGACCAATAAAACATAAATGGGTATTTCGTTTTTGTATATAATTAACGGTAATTTACGTAACACGCAACCAAACATGATTTTTGTAACTCTTGTGACATTGGGGATCTCACTTTGTTTGTCCCATAATATCACATTAGTTACTAAAATAAAAATATAAAAACTTATCTAAAAAATACAAAGTCGGTCGTGGATCAGAATCTCATTGTTATGTGCAATTTGCTGCAAGTCGTTAGTGCTAATTACATTCTTTTACCTGCACCGATAGTATAGCCTTAGGGCAACATGTTATTTAAGTTGCATATACGTTCAAACATTTCTAATAAAATTATGCCCAAAAAACTCAAAGTTTAAAACTTTCGCCATTGATTATAAAGTTTTCGCCCAAGATTAAAAAAATGTAAACATTGAGGACGATGTTGTAATCCACCAATTACAAATGTAAAATTTGTTGTATGCATTCGAATTTTTGTTTTTATTGCACATTTTCGTTAAATCGTGGTTTATTTATATTACTAAAATTTATTTTATAAATTATGATTTTTTTCTGACAAAACTATGCATATAACAAAGTATTATGATCAATTAGTGAAAAGCTTTTTGCTTTAAATTAAATATTTAAGTCGCAATCTTGATCAAGTTTTATAAAATATTGCAATTATACCACAAGAATCTCTCCTTAGTATTCAGACTTCACAAGAAATTTAATAAAGTTGATGACGGTGTGCAGCATCTTCTTCCATTCCTTGGACGATATTCAACGACTTTCTGCACTTTATTCTTCAAGTTCATCTTGGCACAGGGTCTCTTCAACTCATCTCACTCATGTTCTATGTGATTTAAATGCTGGAGAGAATTTAAATTATTTGTACATTTTTAATATCACTAATAGTTGGATATCTGTAGGCTAGACATACACATGCAGTCCTTTTAAACAGTCCCAAAAGAAACACATTTAAAAAAACAGTAGTCTAATCAATCAATCAATCAATCAAAATTTTACACAAAAATTCTTATTACAAGAAGTGAGTTTAGTAAAAAAAACAAACATTTTAGATAAATACCAATATTTTAAGTAAGTGTGAGTAACTAAATTTAAGTACCTATTACAAAAATAAAAAAAAAATTACACTAAAATATAACCAATTTGAACCAAATTACAACTAAAACTATACACCTTCTCTAACTATTCATTTAGTAGAAATGCTCGAAGTTTAAGAACACTAACTATGTAGTCGGCAATTATTTTGGCATTTAAATTTGAAATCTTATTTAATAGTACACAGAGATCGTTAGAACTTGCTATTTTTTGAAAATACTTGGTTTTAGATAGAAATATAAAGGACATTGGATTAGGATATGATAAACGGTTTCATGAACATTCAAATTACAAATTGTACAGACTTGCTGAGGGTCAATTTGATAAAGATGACCGTTATACGTGAATTTTGTGTAATATTTTCCGGATAATCGTAACTGACATAATATTCTCGTGACATATATTTGTTGTCTAAACAAAGATAATGCTGCGGCATTCTCTGATTAGATCGCCTCGGAATTATTGTAAAATGATTATAGAAATTAGAATATTTCGATTTTGATAATTCGATCAAATCGTCCTCAACTAATTTATTTTCGAAATCGTTTAGGAACCGTTTCTTATTAGAGTTTAAGAAACATACGTAAGATAATTTCCGAAAGTCAATGTTGATATATTCAAACATCTTTTCAACTTGAGAAATCCAATTATACCTCATGTCTACAATCTCTAATGAGTTTAGTCTTAGATAGCATAATTTAGGGTACCTATTATTACCCATGGATAGTAACTTTTGCAACAACGATAGAGTTAAATTAAATATTTTGTAAATAATTTTGACACAACCGGTTTCTAATCTTATTATGTAATCTGGTGTATTCATTCGTAGTGAAAGAAGTTTTTTAAAAATTTGTACTTGTACTCTTTCTAAATCATAACCATAACGAAGACCCCAGACCGGTGATGCAAACAATAATGAATTTATAATTATGGATTCAAACAGTTGAATTCTTGATTGCCAAGAGTTTGTTTTGGATTTTGCCAGTAAATTCGAAACACTACCAATCGCCATTTTCGCTTTGTTAGTAGTAACTTCAGTCATTCCATGATATATACCCGTAGAAGAAAATCACACCCCTAAATATGTATATTTGTTGACGACTTCGACGTTTATGTTGTTGAAGAAAAATATATTTTGGAATTCCTTATAATTACCACCTTTTCTGAAGCAGATAATTTTGGTTTTGTTTACATTAATTTTTAAGTTGTTTATAATAGCATACGTTTCGAGTAGTTTCAGAATCTTTTGGAGCTTAATTTCTGAATCTGCAAATAACACCAAATCATCAGCATATAAAAGCATTAGAATGTCGAGAACATTGTCCAAATTTATTCCAACTATACCGTTGTCACGAAAGAATTGTTCAATGTCTGAGAGAAAATGTTAAATAATAATGGACTCAATGACTCGCCTTGCAGTACTCCTTCAGTAATATTAATTTTATCGGATAGTTCTCCGTTTACCTTAACCTGCATAATCGCTCTGTCGTAAATTTTTTAAAATTCTAATGAGTTTTGCGCTAATTCCAAACAGAAAAAGTTTTTGCCATAGCGACTTATGATTAATAGAATCGAAAGCGCGTTTAAAATTAACAAAAAGAGCAAATATTTTTCTCTGTTTCAGTCTTAAATGTAATTGAACTAGTGAGTTTAAAGTGAATATATTATCCATGCAACTTCTCTTTTTCTAAACCCGCTTTGTGATTCCGGTATAATGACAGTATTATCA